>CM046344.1:890000-1337500 GCA_025403435.1 Artocarpus heterophyllus
TTCGTTGACCCAAAAAAAAAAGAAAAAAAAAACTTCTCAAATTTGCATACTAAAAATCCGAATCTTACATTTCTCAACAAAATATATCATGAGAAACATGTCGACCATGTTCAAAGGTGCATTTTTATTATTGGATATTTTCTGGTCTCATGTATAGTAGTTGCCAAAATTGGGTACCTGGGGGGTTGAACTTGATTAGTGCTTTGGTGGGTCCAATGAATATTAACATATAATCCTTTGTAAGAACCTACATTATCGTTGGCATGTTTGGTTGCTTGCCTACATGAAAGACATCTTTCCTTGTTCGGTTTCAATTTTCAAGGAGATAAAAAAGAAGTGTCCCTTCACAAATACCGGCACTCAAACAATTTGCAAAAGTCGTCAAGGATATTTGTAAATGATGCCATTTTGATTAATTTTGGTACCTCAAAATCAAACGTTATTTTCTATGTTGTTTTTGCCAAAAAAACCATTTGTACAAGAAGATGAAGAAAATATTCCATTCAATAATACATATATATTCAAGAGACAAGAGATGTATTGTTACTTCGTCTCTTAATGTGCTCATAATGTATAATCCACGTGGCTTAGTAGTACTCGACAAACTCACGATCAAAATGACCAATGCTGATCTTATTGAACCTGCCATAAATAGAGATATTATAGTCTACACGGAACAAAATAAAAAAGGTTACTTCTTTTTTTTTCTCCTTTTTTTCACTTTTTTATTATTATTATTTTCAAGAGAAGATTACAATGTTTCTATAAGGTAAGGGATTATTAGGCCTTTGGATAAGGAAAATGTCCTCTAATGCGATGATAGTAACCCCACTTTGTGCTAGTGGAGGCGCGGGGAAGTGCTTTTTGTGACGAGGAAGGCTTCTAGGAGTTAGGGACCTGGTTTTGGACAACATTGATGCTATTCTTATGCTATTTTTGGTTTTGGAGGGCCCTCCATTGTAAAATGTTGAAATAAAAAGCGTAACATGACATTCATCAAATATAATATCGATACTAGAAAGATGTACCATAATAGTCATTAAAATATGATTTTATACGTTGAATCACATTGAGTTTGAAGCTCGTGTAACATTTTTTTTATGTTCCTTAATTTTATTGTGAATCAAGTGTGTGTATGTGTGGATGCCACTTTTTGGTATGCCATGAGTGATATACAAAGGTTTTATTGCATATTTACAACTTACATTTAGGTCACATTATCTCATCATTGAATCCCTTTTAATATTGTGCATTTTGTCTCTCTTAATTATATATGTAACCTATGTAAGTTATGTCTATTGCTATTACCTCTAGTTATAATTCTTGGCATATAAATAGAGGTTGTGCTAAGCTTGTATGTTCATATCTCATTAGTGAAAGAATAGAAAGAAACTTTGTCTCTCATTTCCTCTAGTGCTTTCTCTCTTATTCTTTTTAGTCTTTTGTTATACTTTGCTTTGTTTTATAACACGTTATCAGCATGAGTTCTTCCGTGATTTCTTCAAGGGTTTGCGATTCATTCAGACACATTCTTTGAAGGTAGTTTGCTTATATATGTTATTTGATCATACCATATATTCATGACTTTGTTTTATGCATCCTAATTATCTCTTTCTCACATGTATATGTTTGTATATTATATATCTATATACTTAATTATTGCATACATATATTAATATATATATATATATATCTTTGAAATCTTTATTGCAATTAACTTTATATTTTAACATTTTTGTAACTTGAATCTTATTATATATTATTCATAGATGATTGAGGTTATTCTGATCATTAACTTTTTATTTTCATACTTTAATATGAGATTCAGCCGAGCTTTTCCTTTGTCCTTTTTTTATGTCCATGGTTATTAATTCATGCATATTATGTACTTGTGAAAACAATATTGCTTTAATTTCGTAGTATTATCATTCAAGATAAATATGCTCGTTTGCAATGGTTGACATATATGCATTATATGTATTTTAAATGTGTCATAATTATTAAAAATGAATTTATTGACTAATAGATATTGTGTTTTATCTTCATTTTATATTGTCATTTCTCTTGAATTTACTATTAATTGATGAATTCATGGTTATTAATGAATTGTCATATTATTAATATATTTATTTAATGGTTATGGTACTTATTTTTTTTTCATTATGTACTATGGTCACAATAGTATGTTGTTGTAATTTTTTTAATTATTGATGCTATTTTTATTAACTTTATCATATATTTGTTATAAAGTAGTTATCAAAATGTTGACCTCATAAAGCTCGAGTTCGTTACTCTTGATATTTTTGGGAAAAATTATTTGGCTTGGACTCTTGATGCTGAGATCCACCTTGATGCTATGAACCTTGGAAATACAATAAAAGAAGGAAATGATGCATCGCTCAAAGGCAATGATATTCCTTCGTCATCATCTCCATGAAGGATTAAAAACTGAATATATGATGGTAAAAGATCCATATGTCCTTTGGAATAATTTAAAGGAAAGGTATGACCACCAAAAAACTATAATTCTTCCTCAAGCTCGCTATAATTAGATGCACCTACGACTACAAGATTTTAAAACTGTGAGCGAGTATGATTCTACACTGTTTAAAATTACTTCTCAATTAAAATTATGTGGGGAAAGTGTTACTTATGAAGGCATGTTAGAAAAAACATACTCTACTTTTCATGCCTTTAATGTGCTTTTGCAATAGCAATATTGAGAGCAAGGCTTTAAAAAATATTTTGAATTAATATAATGTCTTCTCGTTGCTAAACAAAATAATGAATTGTTGATGAAAAATTGTCAATCTCGCCTAACTAGATAAATGCCATTCCCTGAAGCAAATAAGGCATATGTTGAAAATCCTGGGCAGGGTTAGTATGGTGGATGTGGACGTGGACGTGGTCGCGGTTGCAGTCATGGTTGTGGTCGTAGTTGTGGTTATTATAACCAAAACTCCTCAAATTTTAAGAAAGTTACATCTCACCATTAAAAATGGGAGAAGAATGATGAGAAACAAGAAGAAAAGGGTTTTCAAAATAAAGCCCCTAAGAACAATGAAGATATTTGCCATAGATGTGACATGAAAGGACATTGGAGACGTACATGTCGCATGTCTAAACATTTTGTTGATCTTTACCAAGCTTCCTGGAAAGAGAAAGAAAAAGATGCAAAGGCAAACTTTGTTTAGATGAACTTTACTAAACACCATGATCTTATAGATTTTACACACTTGGACATTGTAGATTTCTTTGAGAATCATGATGGACATTTTAAGAATTTAATTTGTAAGGGAAACATCAATATGGCTTGAAAAGATGTTCTCCCACCACTCTATCCTTAGTGTGTTATTTTCAATTTGTTTTTATTTCTGGTATGACCATAATTTTTAGTATGTTTTGATGTGTTTTTATTTTAGTGTGGTTGTAACTTCGGTGTGCTTTTATTATGTTTTGTAATCTCCCTATGTTTTCTTATAAAAAAAGGATTCTGTTTAGTATATTATTTTCTTATCTTTTTGTTTTATTTTTCATGAAGAGACACAGATTTCAAAAATCATTCCACCGATATCAAAGTTAATGGTGAAGCCTTTGCCTAGCAGACAGTGGAACAACACACACTATTCTCAAAGATAAAAAATATTTTTCCAATCTTATATTAGCTGAAGCTAATGTTAATATAATATCTAGTGTTGCAAATCTTATTAGGGCTAATATATTATTACCTTATGACACAAAGTTTATAATTAACGACACTATGTATTTTAGTAGATCAAAAAGAAATCTACTGAGTTTTAAAGACATGCTTCGTAATGTTTATCATATTGAGACAACAAATGAGAAAGATGTTGAATATCTTTATATTACGTCTAATGTCTTAGGAAAGAAACAAATATTGAAAAAGCTACCAGCTTACTCTTTTGGATTAGATTATACGTTTATAAATCCAATTGAGTCCTATATGGTGATGAATTAAGAATCCAAAGATTCAAGGAATTTTATCGTTTAGTACGACCGTTTAGGTCATCTGGGTTTGATAATGATGCGAAGGATTATAGCAAATTCAAATGGACATCCTTTAAAGAACCAAAAGATTCTTTTGTCCAAAGATTTTTCATACGCTGCTTGTTTTCAAGGAAAATTGATTATAAGGTCATCCCCAATGAAAGTTATAATTGAAGCTCCTATATTTTTAGAACGAATTCAAGGAGATATATGTGGGCTTATTATTCAACCATGTGGACCATTTTAGTATTTTATGATATAAATAGATACATCAACACGTTGGTCACATGTTTGTTTATTATCTACTCGCAATATTGTATTTGTGAGACTCCTTGCTCAAATAATCCGATTACAAGCACAATTCCTAGATTTTGCAATCAAGAAAATTCGTTTGGATAATGCAGGAGAATTTACGTCCCAAGCCTGTAATGATTACTACATGTCAATTTGGATTAGTGTTGAGCATCCTATTGCTTACGTGCACACGCAGAATGGATTAGCAGAATCTTTTATTAAAAGGCTGAACAAAATTGCTTAGCTCTGCTTGGGGACATGCCATATTACATGTTGTAGCGCTTATTCGTATAAGGCCAACTGCATGTCATAAATACTCCCAATTACAACTTGTTTCTAGTAAAGAGCTAAATATTTGTCATCTAAGAATTTTCAGTTGCATAGTATATATCCCAATTACTTCACCACAGTGCACTAAGATGAGTCCTTAAAGGAGATTGGGAATCTATGTTGGATTTGAATCCTGGTTAATAATTAAATATCTCGAACCCTTGACGGGTGATCTCTTTATGACAAGGTTTGCCGATTGTCAATTTGATAAGATAGTTTTCCCAACATTAGGGGGAGATAAACAACCGCAAGAAAAATAGCAAATTTCATGGAAAGCATTATCATTATCTTACTTTGATCCTCATACAAATCAATGTGACTTAGAAGTTCAAAAAAATTATCCATTTATAAAAGTTTGAAAATCAGTTACTAAATGCATTTATAGATGTTAAGAAAGTGACAAAATCACATATACCAGCTGAGAATGCTCCCATGCAAATTGATGTTCCCATCGGAAAAAAATATTAATATGCTAGCAAATGAGTCTAAGGCACGACAGAAGCATGGTAGACCCATCGGTTCCAAGGATAAAAATCCAAGAAAAGAAAAGGAACTTAATAATAAGCAAGTTGGTATTTCCTATGTTATTAATATTCTTGAAAAGCCTAGCATAAAACAATTGACATAGCTAAAGAAGTAACCCCAAAAGAGGTTTGGGTACCTGAAAATGATGTTAATGAAGAGATCTTAATAAGCTATGTCACTTCAGGAAAAAGATGGAACCAAAATAAAATTGTTGTCGACACATATTTGCATATGCAATGATTCTTGATATTACAAAAAAAAAAAAAAAGAAAAGGATCTTGAACCAAAGTCCATTGAAGAATGTCAGCGTAGAAATGATTGGCTAAAATGGAAAGACGCAATCCAGGCAGAATTAAATTCACTTGAAAAGTCAAGTTTTTGGGCCTGTTGTCTAAACATCTGAAGGTATAAAACCTGTAGGCTGCAAGTGGTATTTGTGCGAAAGCGTAATGAGAAAAATAAAGTTGTCAGATATAAAGCATGACTTGTCACACAAGGCATTTCGCAAAGACCTGGTATTGATTATGAGGAAACATTATCACCATGGTGGATGCAATTACATTTAGATTTTTTATTAGCCTGGCAATTTAAGATGGACTTCACATGAGT
Source organism: Artocarpus heterophyllus (assembly GCA_025403435.1). NCBI lineage: Eukaryota > Viridiplantae > Streptophyta > Magnoliopsida > Rosales > Moraceae > Artocarpus > Artocarpus heterophyllus. The sequence goes on from CM046344.1 coordinate 895,767, forward strand.
CTAATGGTTGTTGTAACGGCCTCTCTGTATGGGTCACTTGATAGTAATATTTACATAAAAGTCTCTAATGGCTTAAAAATGCCTGAAGCATGTAATTCAAAATCTCAGAAAATGTATTCAATTAAATTACAAAGATCTTTGTATGGCTTAAAGCAATATAGACACATGTGGTATAATCGTCTCAGTGAATATCTTTTGAAAAAAGGATATATTAATAATCCAATTTACCTATATGTTTTTATTAAAATGTTGAATTCTGGATTTGCTATTATTGCAATTTATGTTGATGATTTGGATATCAATGGGACTCATGAAGAGCTTATAGATATGATAACATATTTAAAAATGAATTTGTAATGAAGGATTTAGAAAAAACAAAATTTTGTCTCAGCTTGCAGATCAAGCATTTATCTGGAGGGATTTTTATTCATCAGTCAACATATATTGAAAAGATATTAAAGCGTTCTAATATGGATAAATCTCATCCAATGAGTTCTCCCATGGTTGTACGATCCCTTGATGTGAAAAAGGATCCTTTTCGTCCTCGAGATAATGACGAAGATTCTTGGTCCAAAAGTACCTTATCTTAGTGCTATTGGTGCACTAATGTATCTTGCTAACTGTACAAGACCTGACATAGCATTCTCTGTTAGCTTACTAGCAAGATATAGTTCTTCACCTGCTCGAAGACATTGGAATGGTGTCAAACATATACTTCATTATCTTTGTGGTACAACAAATATGGGTTTGTATTATGCATAGGATTCCAAGTCGGAATTGATTGGATATGCGGATGCAGGATATTTGTCTTATCCATATAAAGCACGATCACAAATAGGTTATTTGTTTACATATGGTGGTACAACTATATCTTGGCGCTTGACAAAACAAACCCTAACCGCCACATCTTTGAATCATGTTGAGATATTGGCAATTCACAAGGCAAGTCAAGTGTTGAGGGTGAGCTCGACGCTACCGCCGAAGAGATAAACTTCGGTGGTCGGCTAAATAGCGCGGCAGGACTTGCAGGGAGCAGACTACCGACCCCGATGGCAATGTGCGTTCCGTTTGAGATGCTTCTCAAGGCCTCCAAGGCCGCACCCTAAGCAGGCTGCCACCTCGAACTATGTACTAGCTCGGGTCGGACTAACTTCACTCACAGGTAGACTGCTACTCGCCACCACAGGCCAACAAACGACAAATAACTCACTGTTTGATGGGATCCAATCCATCGACAGGGGGATGTCACACTTGTCACCTGCTGTTTAACATGCCTTGATGTAACACTTAGGTTGTGGGCAAAACCCACCTGACACCCGATCCAAGTGGTAGCCTATAAATAGGATGCATTTATTGCATTCTAGAGAGAGACTCCTTCCCACCTAACAAGCTCTCGTCCTCTGCCCAGCAACCCCTGTCTTGAGCATCGGAGAGCCCTTGTCTATTGACTGACACCTTACCCTCATCTCTGAAGCGCCCCTCATTTTGTTGCAAGTACGTCAGACCGGGTAGAGGAGAGCCAGGAAAAGTTGAACCGTGCGCAGCCGCACGTGGTGTTGATCCGACATCGAAACATGATAAGTATCAACATTTTGGCGCTAGAAGGAGGGTGCCTACGCCTTCACTCAGACACCAGCCACCTTACCTCTGAGACCCAAGATGGTGACTCGAGGGAACGCCAGAGACGATGCTGCCTGACAGGAGGGGTCGAGAGATTCAAGAAATCAACAACCAAACACGGGTAGACCTAGGGGCCGCCCCCAGGGCACAAGATCTCGATCCGGGGGGCAGGGAAGCACGGCCAGGGCTGAACAAGCTAAAGACCTCATTGCGCAAGATTCGATCTAAGAGCTTACAAATGAGGTCTAGATCCTAACTTAGCAGCTCGCCCAACAGGCTCAACGCCAGGCCGCACCTGCCCTGCCACCTTAGCCCTGGTTGACCAGGCCAGAGGTCGAGTAGGACAGGACGCGGTTGACTGTGAAGAGACAGATTTTGAGCACTCGAGAGGATCCACGTGTGGCACCTCAGCCAATAATCGATTAGTCCAAGAAGGTCACCTCGGCCCTCAAGCAGCACGGGTTCCATCTCCTCAAGGTTCCCGAGCTTTAGTTTTTGACCAGCTCGGACATCAAGGGGAAGCACGTTAGAATCACCAGCCCAGGGTCGGTGACCGCGTGGAGGGCGAGTACCCTACAGGGTCGAACTGCTCAAAGACATGAACAGTCGCCAGTTTTGGGTGCTGTAGCACCAAATTGACGAAATCCTAAACAACCGATTCGGCCTGGACGAGGCAGGGGCCTTAGACCCACCTTGCCTAGACACCATAATGCGAGCCCCTATGCCGCCTAAATTCAAAGTTTCACATATTAAAGCCTATGACGGGACGACAGATGCAGACGAGCATGTCGAGCTCTTCCGAGGACACATGCTCTTCCAAGACGCCAGCGACGCGGCAATGTACAAGGCCTTTTCACTGACCTTAACCAAACCTGTTCGGTAATGGTTCCGAAGGCTTGAGCCATCATCTATCTCTTCTTTTCGGTAGCTTGTCGATGCCTTCTTGGCAGCCTTCTCTATGACAAAAATGCAAAAAAAAGAGATTACATATATGTATGCCATCAAGCAAGGGGACAACAATGTCCGAGACTACATTAACCGGTTTACCCAGGCAACTTTGGAGGTCAAACACGTCGAAGACGAGACCATCAAGCATATTTTTGTAAGGGGTCTCCGAGACGAAAAACTTACCTAGTCATTGGCCTTCGAGCAGCCGAGTACGTTTTCATAGATGCTCAGCTACACTTAGAGGTATGTTGACACTACGAAGTACATGAAAAGCCGCAAGAAAGAGGCCGGCCTAAGTGGAACAAAGAAGGACAAGAAGCAAAAGAAGGCGCCGGAGTAGAACAATGTCTAGCAGAGCAAGAAACAGAAGAAGGAGAAGAAATTCGAGAAGCCAAGGGTGCCGACCGGTAAATTTTAAAGCTACACACTACTAGTGGCGACCATCCATGAGGTGCTCGCCCAGGTAGGTAGCAGGAACCTATTGGTACCACCACCCAAGCTTAGGGGCAGCAAAGTGAAGCGGGACCAAGCGAGGTATTGCGAATTCCACAAGGACTTGGGGCATAGCACTCGTGAATGCATTTAGTTGAAGGACCAAATTGAAAAGCTGGTCCGAGAAGGCCATTTACGAGAATTTGTTGAGCGAGTCATAACCTCGGGCTCTACCTCGGGCAGAAACGATTCGCTGGGCCGAGATGTACCTAATCGCCTAAGAATAGACGCTAGGAACACCTTAAAACCCCCGAACATCATCCACATGATATTTGACGGGCCTGTCACAGGCGACACATCGAGTGGGCAGCAGTCGTATGTCAGAGAAGCTCAGCTGATCGAGCGAGGCGAATTCATAAACATGTCCGAGCATGTTAACAAAATATGTCGCCAACAAGACGTTTCGATCACATTCACCTAGGAGGAAGCAAACTGGCTAATCCATCCACACAACGATGCCCTCGTGTGCGAGCTATATATTGCCAACAATGTAGTGCAGCGAGTCCTGTTCGATAACGGCAGCTCTGCTGACATCCTCATCAAGCAAGCCTTTAATAAGCTAAAGATCAGCAATGCCACATTGGTTCCTATCCAGACCCCACTCTACTGCTTCACGGGAGAATGCGTCCGAGCAGTGGGGAAGGTCAGCCTACTCGTGACTTTCAGAGAATGAGTTGCTCGAGTCACTCAGGTCGTTGACTTTTTGGTCATCGATAGGCCTTCTCAGTACAACATCATCATCAGCCACCCGATGCTAAACGCGTTGAAAGCCGTAGTTCTACATATCACCTGGCCATGAAATTCCCAACGGAGGACAGAGTCAGAGTAATTCGCTCATCCCAGAAGGATTCCCGAGCTTGTTATGTTAATGTTGTTAGATCTGCTGCGGCCCAGTGTCTAAGCATCTCGGCTATCTTTGCGATCGACGAGGCAGATTTGCCTACCGACCTGGCGCCTAAGATGCTATCTAATCTCGACCCCCGACTACTCATGGAAGAGGTAAGGGTTACCCCAGTCGAAGACTTAGTGCCATTCCCTTTAGACCCCGTGAGGCCTGAACGCACTACCCAACTCAGATCCCAGCTGAAAACTGAGATCTGGGCAAACCTAGAGGGGCTTTTTACCGAGTATCGAGACGTGTTCACGTGGTCCCACGAAGACATGCCCGGTATCAACCCGAGCGTGATCTGTCATTGGTTCAATGTCTAACCCGACCACAGGCTAGTGATATAGAAGAGGAGAGCTTTCAACCTGGAGAGGTACGCGGCTATAAACGAAGAAGTCCAAAAGCTCCTCAAGACAGGTTTCATCAGAGAGGTCAAGTACTCGGAGTGGTTGAAAAATATCGTTCTCGTCAAAAAGGCGAACGACAAATGGCGGGTCTGCATTGATTACATTGACCTAAACAAGGCATGCCCGAAAGATTGCTTTTTGCTTCCCCGGATAGACCAGCTAGTTGATGCCACTATCGGCCATGAGCCCTAAGCTTTACGGGCGCCTATTCTACGTACAACCAGATAAGAATGGCCAAGGAAGATCTAGCCAAGACAGCTTTTGTTATCGACCAGGGCTTATACTATTATGTTGTGATGCCTTTCGGACTGAAAAATACTAGGGCTACGTACCAGTGCCTTGTTAATAAGATGTTTGCTCAGCTGATCGGCAAAACAATAGAGGTCTACGTGGACGACATGTTAGTAAAGTCCATCCGGGCAAAGGACCACATGGCTGATCTCCGGCCAAGCTTTGACATTCTCCGGGAATATGGGATGAAACTCAACTTGATGAAGTGTGCGTTCAAAGTAAGCTCGGGCAAGTTCTTCGAATTTTTGGTCAACCAACGAGGTATTAAGGTTAACCCGGCAAAGGCCCAAGCAATTATTGACATACATTCTGCTCGGACTATAAAGGACGTGCAACGGCTCACCGGCATGATAGCTACTCTCTTGAGGTTTGTCTCCCAGGCTACCGACAAGTGCCATCCATTTTTCAAGGCGCTTAAGGGGAGGTTTGAGTAGAGCAGGGAGTGTGAGGAAGCTTTCCAAAGCCTGAAGAAGTATTTAGCCACACCCCCACTCCTGTCCAAACCTTTGCCCAACGAGGCTTTAACTACCTATCTAGTTGTGTCTGAGAAAGCCGTGAGCTTGGTCCTAGTCCGAGATGAAGATGGAGCCCAGAAGCCTGTCTACTATACCAGTCATGCGTTCTAGGGTGCCGAGGAACGATACCAGCCCCTTGAGAAGTTGGTTTTCGCCTTAATCACTTCGGCTCACAAGTTGCGACCGTACTTTCAAGGCCATACCATAAGGGTCCCAACCAAATTCCCTCTCCGGTAAGTTCTCTAGAGCCCAAAAATATTAGGCCGCATGGCCAAACGGTCGGTGGAGCTCAGCCAATACGATGTGCATTTTGTGCCAAGAATGGCCATCAAGGCCCAAGCTCTGGCGGACTTCATCGCTGAATTCACAGATGCTGAACAGGTCACATCATTGGCCGAGAAGGCACCCATGGAAGTGTCAGATGCTCCCAGCTGCAGTGAAGATTGCACTACCTTCGAACCAGAATGGAGGCTTTATGTCGACGGATCTTCCTGTGCTGATGGATCAAGAGCCGGGCTGATTTTAATAAGCCCAGACGGATACAAGGTGATCTACGTGCTCTGATTTGATTTCAAGGCCTCCAAAAATGAAGCAGAATACGAAGCACTTCTGGCCGGACTTTGGATCGCCAGAGATCTCGAGGTAGACCGTATAATCATCCACATTGACTTTATGCTTGTCGTTTAGCAAGTCACTGGGGGATTCCAGGCCCGAACAGATTCAATGGCTACGTATTTACAAGAAGTCAAACAACTGTTCGGACAATTCAAATCTTACTCTTTTAAGCATATCTTGCGGTCATAAAACTCAAAGGCCGACACCCTTGCTCGACTAGCTTTGGGCCTCGACGATAGCGATCTTACCTCGGTCCCCATCAAAAGACTTGTCGAGCCAAGTATTCTCAAGGAGGTCACAAATGCAGTTGAAGAACTCGAGACTGTTAGACATGTATGCCCTAAGGAGTAAAAATGTAATACGTTTTTGGAGACATTTTTATCAATAAAGAATTTATTCATTTATATATACCAAATCTTGTCCTCTTTACGTTCATATTTGTTGAATGTATGATAAGCAAACAGTAGTCTGAGACTGTCAGTCTAAACCTTAAGAATTGGGCATATGATGGACTGATTATGCGGAAGACACGATTCTTAGGGTGACGGTCTAAAACATATGATCCGCAATCGAGGGAATAAAGTTGGGCGCTTTATTCATGTAAAGATTGTTATGTTGTCTATATCTCTTTTGGGAGATGGTTTGTCTTTACCATCGGAGTTGGACTCCGTGAATAGAAACATTGGCTCGTTGTCATAGGTGACGATGTGTTGGATCGAGACATAAAGTGAATTGATTTGGATTAATAATTCTGTCTTGGCAAATCGATTCACTTTAGACAGTCATTTGTATTGTATCTTAATCCTGAGATGAATAGTGGGCCCGTTGTCTTGACTTGTGTCTTTTGATGTACCAATGGGTGACTCACACATCTCTATAGTGGTATGCATGCCGGTACGTTGGAAGCATGACTCTTGATAGCGTAGACTTGTTATTCATAGATATGAAATCCATAGCTCCTCTTTAGGAGTAATGATATCCTCTTATATGCGTTGTCTTGTAATTGGAAAACTGAAGCGCTCAACCATTTGGATACATAGGTGTAACCGAATGGTATACTATCTTTGGATGGTAAGTTTTCTAATGGTGAGACAATGGAACGTAAGATAAAAATAATCGAAAAGGTAAGACAGAACTTGTCCTTAAGCCGATTATGGATTATCATATGGGGATGCGATACACTATGATATGTCATGGAGACTTAGCTACAAGAGCTTCGTAATTCTATAAAGTTCGAGAGTGCAGCTCCAAGCTTTTAGTGGAGTAGCGTTGGAGTTGATAATTGTGAAATGTATATCTGGGATATTGGGTTTCATAATTATCATGAGCTTGAACTTTATAGGTTCATTTTGGTCCCCTTTGCTAGCTCACAAAGTCCTGTAACGACACGGCGTGCTATTTCAATAATTGGTGACTTATGTTGGATTTATCAGATTGGTTTAAAACTTGTAATATTCAAATAATTCATATTTGTTTATCGGTTGAATTAATTTTGTAAGAAATTAGTTCAAGATAAACTTGTTGAATTATTGCGATCAGATAATTCTTGTCTATTTATCGATTGATTTAATTTTAGATAAATTAGATCAAGATAAACTTGTAGAATTATTGTGAATTGATTTATTTTCTTAGAGATTATCTTGATAAAGTTTGTTTTGATCAGATAACTTCCATATTGGGTTATTTGAATCAAAACTGAGACTTTATCCTTTAGAATCTCGAGTGAAAAATAAAAGATTCGCAGAGATTTTTTCTTAGGAGATCGGCCTACCGGATGACATGTTCGGCCTGCCGATCAGAATGTTCGGCCTACCGATCAGCGGAAGATAAGATTACGCGTTTTCACGCGGATCTTATCAGACATTGATCCGAACTTGATTCTGTTCGAGTTTTTGGAGACCTAATCTGATACGGACTGACCCCAGGACCAATAGCTATATAAAGGGAGTGAGTCTCATGATTTACTCAGATCAATTTGAGAGATTAAGAGTGATACTCTTCTAGTGAGCATCTGAAAACTCCCTGAGAGCTTTTGTTCACAAATCACGAACACTAGCTTTGGGTTCTCTCTATTGGTTGGAAGGAGAGTCCGGTGGAAAAAGCTGTACGTGTGAGCCTACACTTGCTCCGGTTGTGGATAGAGAATAGCAAAGAAGACCAGTTGGTTGAGGCTCTTCTGGAACGTTACTTCTCTACACAGGTCGCGGAGGTTCTTCGGCACACTAAGGTTAGTAAGATCTGTCTAATTTATACATATAACATGTCAAACTTGTGTTTTGGAAATTACCTGATGAAAAATTTTTAAAATTCCGTTGCGCACTTTGTTTCCAACAGAGACCACATGGATGGACTCGATCATCCGATACCTAACCACATCCGATTGCCCGACGACCGAGAAGAGGCACGTCGGATACGCAACAGCTCGGCCCGATATTCGATGATTGGAGGAAAACTATACCAGCAAGGCTACACCACGTGATGCTTAAAGTGCTTGAGCCCCAAAGAAGCCGAATACCTAATGAAGGAGATCCACGAAGGTCTGTGTGGCAACCATTCTAATGGGTGATCGCTGGCCCAAAAGTACCTCCAGCAGGGCTACTACTGGCCGACTATGGAGTAAGACTGCAAGGATTTTATGCGAAAATGCCTCAAATATCAGCAATTCATAAGAATGCCTGGTTATCATGTCGAGCCCCTCACTTTAGTAACCTCGACATGGCTGTTCATGAAGTAGGCCATTGATCTGATCGGACCCTTTCCTCCGGCCCGATCACAATTCAGGTACTATATCGTAGCCATAGACTACCTAACGAAATTGGTCGAGGTTGAACCGTGCACCAATATGACCAAAGCCAAATGTACCAACTTCGTATGGAAGAACATCATTTTTTAGTTCGGAATCCCACACACGATCATGACCGACAATGCAAAACAGTTCAAGTCTTCTGGTCTCCTCTGTCTATGTGAACAGCTCGGCATTAAGAAGGTTTTCTCCTCTCCGAGCTATCCCCAAAGCAACGGCCAAGTTGAGGCAGTAAACAAGATGATCAATGAAAACTTGAAGAAAAAGCTCAAGGGCCTTAAGGGCGTATGGATTGACGAGCTCCCCTAAGTGCTTTGGGCTTACTGCACAACTGCCCGGACAGCTACCGGGGAGATCTTGTTCTCCCTCGTATATAGGGCAGAGGCTGTCATCCCAGCCGAAGTGGGGCTGCCTAGCTTCAGAATCAAGCATTATGAGGAGGTCCAAAATGCTGAAATGATGATGTTCGAGCTTGACTTGCTCGAAGAAAAAAGAAACCAGACAGCAATTCGTAACATAGCCTGAAATCAAGTGGTAGCTCGGTATTACAACGAGCGTGTCCAACCGAGGAGCTTTAAGATCTGGGATTTTGTACTAAAGAAGGTCACGGTTCAGTAGCCTGGCCTTGGGTCCTTCGGTCCGAAGTGGGATAGACCGTATAGGGTCATTGGTATCGTTAGGCCGGGCACGTATAAATTATCTGACATGAAGGAAAAATAGCTTGTTCATCCTTGGAACGCTGAGCTCTTGAAAAGATTCTTTTGTTAACATCAAAGCCAGAAACCCTTTTTTTGATCTCTGGCCTAAATTCTTTTGTAACTAGGCCTATTGAATAGGGCTGGAATATAAATACTACATATGAATGAAATGCAAATTTCCTACACCATTCCATTGAGCAATGCGTTTGAGGGAAATAAATAGACCCGAATAGGGATGCCATAACTCCAGCCTTGAGGACTAGACTGCAACTCTTGACAAGGGAGAGTCATCCTTGCTAACCGGCTGGGGGGCTAATCGGCAGCTTACCGACTCCAAGTTTGTCATCGTGCAGACCACCCAGTAAGTCGCTTGGCATAACTATGTGCCCGACAAGTTCTAGACTTGCAAAGTTTTCTCAAACTTAGACAAGTCTAGGGGGCCGACAGAGTGAGGGTATTCACACGCCGTTGTACCCTGTCCGACCAAGAAAACGGGGATAGCATCCCTGCTCGGATCAACTGAGTAAACAGGGATACCATCCCTACTCAGATGAACTCAATTTTCATCGAGATAATGTACTCGGTCTCGATTCAAAATTGTAAAAATAGAAGCTCAGAAAACTATTGTTTAGGAATGCCCCTCCCGAGGAGCACCCAACTTGGTTCGAACTCTGACTCAATTCTGAGACCGAGGTTTATGGTAACTCGACGAGACGAAGTCTAACTATGTTCCCGAGGAACCTCTCACCATGAAATATGAACACATTTTCCTGAGAATATTCGCACTTGAAAAATATCTAAAACACAATACACAAAAATCCGAGAAGCGAAGAACATAGAAAATTTTATTCATAGTATAGGGGATGTACAATTAACCGAACACCTCCCGAGCCCGAACAAAAAAAAACAAAAACAAAAAAGTGGCCTAGACCTAGGTCTCATCCCCAGCTGCGCCCTCCTCGCCTCCACCGCCGGCAGTGCTCTGCTCATCTCAGTCTCCGTCGCTGTCTACTACGACAACCTCCTCGCCTTGCTGTTGCTGAGTAGCGTCTTGCTCCAGCTTGACTATGAGTGACCAGTCAAAGCCTTCAGCCTCGAGGTGCTACCAGATCAAATAATCCCGGAGGTCTGTCATGCCGAAGTAGTAGTAGTCGGCGTACTCTAGAGACGCCTTGAATGCCAGACGGTCGGGGAGCTCGTCCAAAAATCACTGGTGGTTGGCCTGCAGAGCCACCAGCTGCCCTTCGAGCCGAGCAGCCTCATCCTTCGCCTCTCTGGCTTGCCTCCTAGCCTCCAAGGCCTCCGCCTTGGTCTTGACGGCGTCCTCCTTGGCCTTCCAAGCTTCTTTCTCGGCTTGAGATAAAGAGTTCTTAATTTGGTCTACCTCGATGTTCTTAGCACCGAGCTTCCTCTCGACCTCCAACTTGCTGAGGAAGGTCTTCTTATGCCTCTCTTTCTCTTTGTTGAAGTCCTTCATCCCGATCGAGTGGACCATGTGTAAGATGGCGCTCGTCTGAGGATAACAAAACTTCAGCACTCGGCAGGATGATAAGAAAAAGAGAGTAAAGCTCGAAATAGACAGGCACTTACCGTGGTTGCAGAGCGGAAAGCCGTGTTGCACAGACTCTGAAAGTCCTCCTCTCAAAGGTTCAACAAGAAGTCCTCCTGGGGTAGTACGTCCCCGAGGTGCTCCAAGACAGTTCGGCGGTAGTTCAGGCGGCTCCTTTGGGGATCCTATGAAGACACCACCGCGGTGTCGTCGGCAGGTCTCTCCTCCGATGAAACCCTAGTCCTCGAAGGCAGGGGTGGTGGCTTTTGGACTGTGACGGGAACCTGCTCGAGTAGGGGAGGAAGCTCCACTCTCGGAGTCTGCTTATGCTTCCTCCCGACCTCCACGGCCTTGCTCTTCTGTTTCATGAGGCTTTTCATAAGAGCCTGTCTCTCAGCAGTAGAGCTTGGCCGTGAAGACATCTCTGCAAGACAATTTCCAAGTCAAAATCAGGTCGGCATATCAAAAAAAATAAAACTCGGGGCTGACCTCTGATCCGGAGCAGGCGAGATGGGTTAATGAGTTGAATCATGTCCTCGAGGTCCTCGTCTGCCACAGGTGGCCCTACATCGAAGGAACCACTCGATGAGTCCTCGAAACTGGACAATGATGGCTCCCTCATCTGCCACCCAAATTGGAAGTGCTCGGCCTCGAGACGTCCACGCACCAGGCCTGGTGACTGTAACCTGCCCGATAAATCAGGCAGGGCGGACGAATGGGGGATTTATTCTACTGGGTTCCCTGAACCAGCCATAACCGAAAAGAGTTTCCTTCCCGAGCAGGAAGGATTGCTGCCTAGTCGCCTCCGGCTTCTCGAACAGGTCTTCAACCACCCTAATCATGTGGCTCGGTGCCCAGGGCCTCTTAGACCACATATGTCCTTATTCAAACATCCTCGGCACGTGCTGATCAGCAGGGACGACCTCACCGGCTCAGGCTAGGTAATTGCCCCCGACGTAGAACCACTCGTACTTCTAGAGTTTGTCTGAGTTAAGGTTGCCCAAGATAAAGTCCTTCTTAAAGCCGGTGACATAGTACCACCCAGACTGTCGATGAAGCTTCTTCATCTTGTACACTTGTTTGAATGCTTCCAGTGGCATCTCAGTTGCCCGGTGGTACCTCCACAACACGTACATCCTGATCAGCGACCTGTAACTGTTCGGGTTCAATTGATTCGGGCACACATTAAAGTCGTTAAGTGCCCGGCGTAGAAATAGGTGGAAAGGGAGGCGCAACCTAGCCCTGAAAAACTCGGCGTAGAGCGTAATGCATCCCTCGGGAGGCTCCAGTGGTGAATCATTCTCCTCGGGCACAACAAGGATCACGTCGTCCGGGATGCTAAACTCGGCACGCAAATCCTCCAACCGAGACTCCGTTATGGTGTTGGTATAAGCCGCAGCTGAGGTCTGCCCGGGCCGGGTCACCCTGTATGTTGTCACACCTCAAACTCGGGTAATTCAGACCCGTTTATCCTCCTCTATCTTGGGCTATTCTGCCTCCTCTACCTCCTCGGCCGCCTGTTCTTCGTCGAAAATATCCACTGTGATTACGCTCGCGACTTGGACCGGCACCCTAGACCCTAAACCCTGTTCTCCTTGGCCTCCACCGCCTGTTCTCCTCGGTGCCAGTCGCCCGAAGCTCGGCTCTCTCCCAGGCAATAACTCGAGAGGAGCCCACAGTCGTCGCCCTAATGTATAGGTCTTCGTTCCTGCACGGCCTGATCGGTCTCTCCCCATTTAGCAGGTTGAGAAACTCCTGCTCAGGGACTGTCTGGGAGTTGACCCTCGGTATTTGTTCAAGTTGGCCGGCCCTGTTCTGTTTTGGGGACACGTGCTCGACATTAACCTGAACGGTGGATGAGCTGCCCTCCGGACTGCTTTCCAACCAGGAAATGTTTATATTCTGAGAATCAGTGATGTCACTCATTTTGGCACTCCTAGGGAAATTACCTGTTCGGGCTGTGGTAACTTGGGAATGTAAAGTCTTTGGGTGAATAACTACAACTCGAAAGCTAAGAACTTTTCAGGTGCGAAAATCTGACTTCAATCGTGTAAAATTAACAGAAAGGAAGGCCCTATTTATAGCCATTTTAGGCAAAAAATCTGGGCGCGAAAAACAAAGAGGCGCGATCATTATGCCTGTCAGGCAACGCAGTCGACCACAGGGCGACACGTGTCCCCCGGTTGATCCACAAGACTTTTCATCTCACCCCTCTTCGGAGTGCCGTTTGGTCTTCTTTCTTTCAGCTGACCTCACCCACTCAGTGTAGTCCACCCGACCGGACACCGACTAAGTGAACTGGGGGGCTAATATTGAGGGTGAGCTCGGTGCCACCGTCGATGAGATGAACTTCAGTGGTCGGCTAAATAGCTCGACAGGACTTCTAGGGAGCATACTACCGACCCCGATGGCAATGTGCATTTCGTCCGAGGTGCTTCTCAGGGCCTCTGAGGCCGCACCCTAAGCAAGCTGCCATCTCGAACTATGTACTAGCTCAGGTCGGACTAACTTCACTCACAGGCAGACTGCTACTCGCCACCACAGGCCAACAAACGACAAATAACTCACCATCCGATGGGATCCAATCCATCGACGGGGGGACGTGACACTTGTCACCTGCTGCCTGACACGCTTTAATGTGACACTTGGGTTGTGGACAAAACCCACCTGACATCCGATCCAAGTGGTAGCCTATAAATAGGATGCATTTATTACATTCTAGAGAGAGACTCCTTCCCACCTAACAAGCTCCCGTCTCTGCCAAGCAACCCCTGCCTTGAGCATCGAAGAGCCCTTGTCTATTGACTGACACCTTACCCTCATCTCTGAAGCATCCCTCCTCTTGTTGCAGGTAAGCTGGACTGGGCAGAGGCAAGCTAGGAAGAGCTGAACCGTGCGCAGCCGCACATGGTGTTGATCCGACGTTGAAACATGGTAAGCATCAACATCAAGAATGTGTATGGTTAAGATCCTTGCTGCAGCATATAAAAAAGCATGTAATTTTTCATTCAACAAAGAAAGTTCAACTGTGTTATATGAAGATAATGCAGCCTGTATCGCCCAATTCAAAGGGAGTTATATAAAAGGAGACAAAACAAAGCACATTTCATCAAAATTCTTTTTCACACACGAGCTTCAAAAGAAAGGAGAGATCGATGTACATCAAATTTGCTCCAGTGACAACTTGGCAGATTTGTTTACAAAGGCACTTCCTACAACAACCTTTGAGAAGTTGATACACAAAATTGGTATGCGTCGACTTAGAGATCTTTGAAGAATAGATGTTGACATGAGGGGAAGACACCACATATTGTACTCGTTTTCCCTTAGCCTAGGTTTTTGTCCCATTGGGTTTTTTTGGCAAGATTTTTAATGAGACAATCCTAAATGCAAAGCATACAAGAATTATGTACTCTTTTTTTCCTTCACTAAGATTTTTTCCCATTGGGTTTTTTCTTAGTAAGGTTTTTAATGAGGCATATTCTTTATATAGTGGACATCCAAGGGGGAGTATTGTGAATCAAGTGTGTGTATATGTGGATGCCACCTTTTGGTATGCCATGAGTTACATGCAAAGGTTTTATTACATATTTACAATTCACATTTAGGCCACATTATCTGACCATTGAATCCCTCTTAATATTGTGCATTATATCACTCTTAATTGTATATGTAACCTATGTAAGTTATATCTATTGCTATTACCTCTAGTTATGATTCTTGACCTATAAATAGAGATTATGCTAATTTTACACGTTCATATTTTACAAGTGAAAGAATAGAAAGATACTTTGTCTTTCATTTCCTCTTGTGCTTTTTCTCTTGTTCTCTTTAGTCTTTTGTTATACTTTGCTTTGTTTTATAATAAATTTAAATTTCTTGGTGTAACATTTCTTTATAATTGTTATGTTTAGTAATAATTATGCTACGTTTTTTACTTCTAGATGTTACGTTACAAATATGGTTCCTCCGTAAGAATCGTTAACCAACTTTTAGATTTCAGCTTTCTGACTTTGATTCAGTCACGTAAAATTGTAATGAGGCGTGTAGGTCAGCAATATGAATTATTCATCCCACTTCCCCGTTTTCACTTTCACATACACCATATACTAAGCGCTCAGATTGCAAATTATATAACCAGAAGTAACAAAATAATCGTCTTGCACAACAGATAACGGTTTTGCTTGGTCCAACCCCTCTAATAGCATAAGCTTTTGGGGAGAATTGATGGACTAATATGGTATGAAAGCATGTAGCCCTATGTTTGAATCCTTGTGATTGCAATTTCTACTCTTAATTTGCGTGTGGAATTATTGTTGCCTTCGCATTGCATTCTCCCTTCTTTATTTGGTTCATGTTGGGTACTTTAATTCATTTGGTCTAGGCCTACACGTGAAAGAAAAGCATTAGAGTACTATAATACTTGTTCCTCTATCTCTTAATATTACTTAAGTTTTTGAAAGAGCTGCTAAACTAACAATATAAGTCAACTAATCATCACCTGTTTGTGGGTTGTACAGGTCCAATTTGGGAGAAGGGTTTTAATTTTAGAGTTGAAACTACACAAAATAATATACCAAAATTTTAATATATTATAATATATTTTTACTTTAAATAATTTACAATTTAAATTTTATAATTTAAACTACTCTTTCGAACATAATTTTCAAAACCTGAAATTCTTTTCCGAATGTCCGAAGTGACAAACAAAACAAGTAATTCGCTTATATCCATGGTCTGAACAAAAGACAAGTTGAGTAGGGAAAGAGCTCCAAGATAAGATTAATGAAGAAAATAGAAAAGTAGGAGGAAAAAATCAGCGACAACATCATCAGCAATGCACGTGGAGAACAATATATGTGAGGGAGTTATATAGGAGTGATAACAAAGCTAAGGGAACAAGAAAAGATGGGATCGTTTGGCGAGTACGTGTGCTAAACAAAAGTGATTGTCGTTCGATAACCTTTTCTTTGTCTTTTACAGATGCTTGCCTTCCTATATCTTTTTCTCCAATCTACATGTATCCTTCCTCCTTAAAAAAAAAAAAGAAAGAAAACTCTTTAATTGTTTCCTCTACTTATCATGTCTTTTCTTGTGAAGTGTTCGAAGCGACGGAATAAAGCTTCCCTTCATCAATTGCAATATATATATATATATATAGGTGTTTTCTTCGGTACAACTGTAGCACCGAAACATCACATACGTGGAAGCCAAGCAATGTTGGACAGCTTGAATGCAAGCTGCGTGATTTGACACCTTACAGAAGAAGAAGCCTACATATAGGGGCTTCCTTGGGTTTTCAAAGCCTTTCTTCCCTGAAGCAGCCGGTTTTGCGGGTTATTTTTGTACTGGTCTATTAGTCTTTTTTGGTGAAATTAGAGCATCTTTAGGCGCAGGCGCTAAGTTGTCATTTGGGATGGAGATTATATTAAATCTGATGTTAAGGAAATAGAGAAGAGAGAGTCGTCAAGCGGCTCAAGGCAAAAGCAACATAATCTACAAACTTTTAGTAAAAAATAAATGTCACAATTGTGAGTACACTACAGCAAACATGTAAACAACAAAGCAAATTCGTAGACGATATTGAGTCTTTGTTCATGTTGTTGTTGTTGTTTGTTTTTTTTATTTGGGGAACTATAGGCCAGTGTGGTAAGCAGTTAGCATATATGAAGCCTCGTTGTGTCTTGTATAAATTGTGAGTTGGAATGCTGTAATGATGTGCACAGGCATTCAATTTTCCAAAGTACTATCCGTGTGGGTTGGTATAGTGTTCTTTTATTTTTTAAAAGTTGGAAATATTTCAATTTTTCATTGTTTAGTGTGGAAAAGTTTGACAGACTTAACCATTTGTTATATCTATGTGATGACCTGAACGTACAAGGGGTTATAAAGCTGTTTTTTAAGTGTGTTCAAATGGCAATGAAAAATTTCTGGTCAGTTTGATGTTCAGTTTGAGGCATGACTCTTTGTCTAAGTATTGGATCTCATGAGTTGTCACCTTTTTTTCTTCTAATTTAATTCACAATGAGTCTTCCGATACTATATGTGTATTTTATTTTTTTTGGGATCTCCACAATCATTTGTTTCATAGACAGTAACACTATAAGGAACTTCTTAATTTTCTCATAATAAATAAATCAATCTAATTGTTTTTTGATGCGGTTCAATTAACATAGTCTAATGGGATGAAGTGATGTCATTAGAGACAGACGATGCTAAGGTGTTGATTGACGCCTTATCAGATTCCTATTTAGGTGGGTGGGTCATAATTAAGGAATTGATGCTGTAAAGATTGCTAGAGATTTCCTATCATGATTGTTCTATGGATTAGGAGGAGTGAAAATGTCCAGGTGCATAATCTTATTCGATTGGCTCTTTCCTCTCTGTCCGTTTCTTTGGAGGTTTTTGTTGTACCTGAATCTTTGTTTCGCTATGGTTTTTTTTTTAATTTTTTTTTATATGGGGATGTTCCTTTTGTCTCTTGAGAGTTTTAGTTTGTTGTTGTCCCCGGCTTTAATTAGACTGTTTAATTACACGAGATTAAAATTTCTATTTCCCTTAGCAGAATGTTCAACAGATATATGGACCATTTCTTGTTGTTATATTGATAAATTTAAAAAGAAAAAAAAAAAAAAGGTGCACAAAACCCTTCTCAAGTGGCATGGCGGGCATGATATGTCTGTCTGCGTACCATGTTTCAATGCTAAATGGTTGACCTTCTGTTCTGTACTTTTTCATTATGGTCGAAATCTGCTTTTCAGCCAAGGATAAAAATCATTTTTGTAGTATTGGAGACGATATTATCTAAATTGGTGATTGGCATATAATAAAAAAGTAAAAGATAGTAAAGTATGTTTTTTATTTACAGAGTAAAATATTAAAAGTTATTTAGATCATAATGAATTAATTGATTTTATTTATGAATTTCAATTCAAATGAGACAGACTCATTTGTTGGATCTAAAAAACATAATCTTAATTGATTTTGAGTCTAGGAGATGGAGGACACTTAGATAATCACCGTAAGGGTTTGTTTAATAAATGTATAAGTAGACAAGTTAGATAAAGATATCAATTTAGATAATCATGTATATTATCTCATTTAATACTCGGGGAGAGGTAATGAGGTTAATTTTAAGCCATTAATCATTGATTGAAGCTAATTAATAATTGCTAAATAAAAAGAACTTAGAAAAATAGAGTAAAGTCAAGATCTTAAAGATTTCAACAAATAGATTTTCTATTTTGTGAAATCGCCTCTTTTGTTTATTGTTTTGTCAATCGCTTTAGCTAATCTTGTTTGTTTAATTTTCTTTAATATCTACAATTAATTCAAATTCAAATTTGCTTAGATAGAATTAACTACGAAGACCCACAGTACTTAGTTTAAATTCCTAAAAGGTTGTGTCTATTGACACCTTTTATTTTATTTTTCCCTCACATTTTTAAATTAAAATCCATTATTATTATATTACCCATTAATAAAATTACAATTAAGGACAAAGGTGTTTTAAAAAGTTACAAATTACACACGCCAACTAAAAAATGTATTTACTTTTCAAAAATTAATTGCTTCCTACATTTTCAAAAGAATAAAAAGGGATTTTAATGTTAAAGAACCTCCTAAAAAATGCCTTTTTTTTATTTCTTCTTTAAAATTCTTATTTTTTTCATTTTATTGTTTAACATAAACGAATTACATAAAATATTGTTCGTATATTACGAACAATGAAGGGATCCTTAATTTTGTATAATAAAAAAATTTAAAGAAAACTTATCTTTTTAATAAAATTAAAACGTATATATATATATATATATATAAATTGTAAGGAATCATGGTGAAGGACTTAAAGATTGATTTAATAAAAAGAAAAAATTATATTACAATAAAAACTATCATTTAATAAAAATAAAAAAGTATCGTGTCTCTATATACTGTTAAAAAATCGTTATATTTTATTTAGTGCATGAAATTCTGATAAAAGTGTGTGCTGTTAAAAAAATTATCAGATTTTATTATTTTTTATTTTTAAAATTTGAAAAGATTAGATTTTATGATCATATAGCAAATCATCAAAGTGTTTTTTTTTTCATGTAAAAAGAAAACATTTGAAAAAAAAATGTAAGTTTGGTTGAAAAAAAAAACAATATAATTATGAATACATGGATTTTTTAGTGTTTTAAAAGAAGTGTAACAAGTAGAATGAGTGGTAGTTTAAGGAAGGGGGTGTAAAGAGTAAAATAGAAGATGTCAACAAGTACACCTTTTTTAAAATTTCAATCATTACGGGACAATACTTATCTTTGGTCACTTTATTACTGAAATTACCTGTGCACTTATGATTTGAGCATAAAAAACTCATTTTTTTTATAGAAAGATTATATAACTTCCAACATCATTTTTTAGAATTCAAAAACTTGCAACTCTTTTTTTTTTAAGATGTTCTAAGCTTGCAACCTCATTTTTTTAACGAGATTATATAAACTTCCAATCTCATTTTTTAGAGTCCTAAAACTTGCAACTCTTTTTTTTTTTTTTTTGAGGTTCTCATATTTTATGAGATTTTATATATTTGTAATCTCATATTTTTAGACTTTTAAAATTTGCAACTCTAGTTTTTTTGAGAGGTTTTATAAACTTGCAGCCGGATTTTGTTTTTCCAACACTCTTGTCTTGTTTCCCTTGCAACATGAGATAAATAGTATTGTAAAAGTGTAGGTTGAGAATGGAAAGAGAAATGAATAGCAATATGCGTAGTTAATACTAAAAGAATGGCTTTTAGTTTGCATAAGTCTTTAAGCAAAAATCAGTTAAAAATTATCAATTTTCTACACAAATAGCATAAACTCTCAAATACTATAGTATTTTAAAGTTTTAACAGTGTTACAATATTTTATGTTGAAACTCAATTGCAACTCATGTGAAAAATACCTTTATTTATCTTGCCAGAGAAGCAAAACAGGACTCTCTCTACCATACGCTTTCTTGATGATTTTTTAGAATACACGTTTGCATACATTTTAATTTTTAATAAGAAACAAAAGAATCATACGGTGAACTATCTCTAATGCCACGTCTAACACCAACATAATGTAAAAGGATTCTAGCAAATAACTAGGATAATTAATAATATTAATTACATTTCAGGTTTATGGAAATGCTACTTAATATCACGTCCGAAGGCGGCCTTCAGGAGAAGGACAAAGTCCTTTCGTTAATAGTAGTATCGGGTGTTTGAAAGGCACGGTTCTCATAATTTTTTCAGTTATAAATAGTGTAAAGTTCTCACATGTTATAGTAATAATAAAAAAAATCGTTACAGTATAAAGCTATCACATGTTATAATAAAAGTGGTTCTAAAATCGTTACAGTATAAAGCTATCACATGTTATAATAAAAGTGGTTCTTACCAACTGTTCCCACCATATCCAAACACCCTTCTACACACGCTGAAACTGTCCTTTTCTCTCAAAAATCGTACGACATGTCGTTTCTGTATAAAACTACAAGAAAGGTACCCGTCGTTTTTCTTTTAGAAATAAAACACAGCCACAGGCAATATTTGCTTCAATAGAAAATACACACACACACAAAAGGATGTCAAATTTTTATTGTAGCGAAAAAGTAATAAAATAAAAGAACTACTGTTTTTTCTCAGCAAAAAGCCATAAATTTTTAGAAAACAGAAAACAGTGTCATTTTCTCTACGTGGAAAGGACATGTCATGTAATTAAGGCAAAACGACAAAGAATTTTTCATGTCGTTTTTATTCTTTAGGATATAAAGTTATAAAGGATAGGCATTCCTCTAAAAAGGGTCAATCAATAGTTTATATCTTCGTAATGTTATTTCTCTCCATTCCACCAGACGACATGGTGATGTTCATACCAAAAAAGAGCAGGAAAACCAAATGTAGTAATTAAGTAACTTTCCTTACTCTAATAGGGTGTTTGGAAAGGTGATGAGAACCAGTGGTTAGAACCATTTTTACTGTAGTATGTTAGAGCTTTTATACTGTAGCAATTTTTTTTTTTTTATTGTTATTGTAGCATGTGAGAGCTTTATACTGTTCATAATTGAGTTTATGACGAGAACCGCATGGTTAGAACCCAAACAGAGCCTAAGTAATGAATGCATAAAGACACGTTGGTTTCTTCAATAAAACATAACACGTCTTTCTGATGATAAGGAAAAAGTATAAAATAGATATGTCGTTTACAGCTGCAAATCTTTAAAAAAGACATATTTATGTTGTCGTTTTTTTAACCGTTCAAAATTAGATGTCATTTCCTGATGAAATATCATGTCGTTGGCTCACGCTCACAGTTTATATATTACTTATTTATATATGGTGTCGTTTTTTGGTCGGATTCTATTCTACAGAGCAGAGCAGGGCAGAGCCTCGTGTTTCTCCACGCACAAGCACAGAAGTCTCCGGAAGAGAAAGAGATGGGGATCCTAAAGAGCAGCTTCAACTTTTTGTTGGGCACCGTGGTCGGAGTGTATTTGGCTCAGAACTATAATCTTCCGAACGTTAAGAAGCTCGCCAACACTGCCATCCTCTTCTCCAAGCACATCGAAGAGAACTACCGCAAGCCCAACAACCGACCCGACCACGACCGCGACCACGACGATTCCTAGATTATCCACTTACCCAACATGTTTCTCATATTTTCTTTTTTGTTTTTCCCCTTATTGGGGAGAATTTAAGGTTGAGGGATTAATTTTGGATTGATCTGTATTTCTAGTGGGTGTTTAGTTATTAATAAAATTATGAGATTGAGAACTATATTGCATTTGTAGACTTTTCTCCCCCTCTTTTTTACAAACGGTCAATTTCTTCCAATATTATTGTCTCAATGTTCTACATAGTAACCAAAATTCTGTAATATTTTTCCTTTTGATTTTCATCATATTGATTATATATTTTTTTCATCCGGAATTGCTGTGCAGTTGGATATCTCAAATCCTGTACTTTAATCAGCAATCTTAAATTGTCGTTTTTCCATGTGTAAATGTTGGCATTTGGGAAGTTGAAAAATGTTACTATAAAGAACCTCATTTTTCTTAAGCAAAATTTTTAAACGAGACAAAATAATGTAGCTCCTTATCTTCCTTTGTTCCAATACTCAGAAAAACAAAAAAAAATGTTCCAAGTATCACATCTTGGCGCTTTGAAAGTGCCCATCAACATGAATTTGGTTCAAAACTAAGTGCTAAGTTTCACATAAATGCCAAATCCTAGTCATACCTTGTGTTTACAAGGATACTGGATACATGTGGAGCATAACTTGATGGGTTTCAACTTTTACTAACAGACGAAAAAAGCATAAGCTGCTCTTGCGTAATACTATACTATATATATAGAGGCACGGGCTTGTATATTCTAGTTGATGCGTATGTACAAATCAGTCGAACCAGACAAGGGTGTGTCGGTCTCCCATGAAGAGGACGACGCAGAGGCCGCCCATGAATTCTTGGTCTTGTGTGACGAACGCCACTCGTCAATGCAGGCCATTTGGTAAGAATCCAAATTCGGAATCGTTTTATGGTCAAGAATCTTCAGAATCTCCTCAGTCTGACCAAGAATGAAAACAGCATGTCTCACACGCTCTTCCCTTTCTTCTATTGCGCTGTTCAGACACTCCACTGATATAACTTGTTGTAAGTTGGTAATACAAGCACACAAGATATCCGAGATCATAACAGTTATGGCTTCAAATAGTTTCTCAGATGTTTGGTGGGTGATTCCTTCATTGTTGAGCAGAAGAGACTGGCTTATTCGGTACATGGAATTAGCAGCCAACAATTTGACAGGCCACTTCAAAGGGTTACCTTTTAAGCATTCAGCCATATGTACTTTCTTAAGCTCCGAAAACTTGTTTTTGGCAATTTGGGCGAGTTCTTCAAGCGCCTCATTTGGGGTTGCCTTTGCAAGTGAAATTTTTGTGAGGTCAACTTCCAGCCATTTGTGGTAGAGGTCAACTTCTGTCCATACCACTTCTGCTGCTTTCTTGATGTTGGTCAGATCTGCTTTGGTATCCAAGTGCTTCTCCATGTGTTTTACATAAATAAGGCCTTCACTCACCCCACGTCTCAACTGTTTGATTGAAAGGCCGCCAATGTCTGGAATCGCCAGCGCTATACTTGTCAGCGTCACCACAGGAAGAGCCCAACAATTTGGAGGCTCTTCATTATCTAAACAAGAAGGAACTCTGTCACTCAAATCAAACTCAATCACTCCCCTCAATCCTGGTGAAGATTTTTCCAATAGGTTCATGAGATGTTTGGGATGTTTCCTCTTCCCCAGCTGAAACCAACAATTAGTGGCATTGCAATTTTGCTTGACCATCAACACAACAAGTGCCTCCTCACCTTCGAGGTGCAGAACGAAACGGTTAAGATCCTTTTGGGAGTCTTGAAGTGAATCTTGCTCTGACTCATTGCTCGAAACAGCAATGCAGAATCGTAGCTTCCTCTTCAACTCCCACCAAAGTTCGGAGAACAACAAGAATTTGCTTACGGTGAAAATAGAAAGGAAACGAATCAACTTGCTTGTGAACACAATTCCAATCTGCATCGAGATGCACATGTCCAAAACCATATTTTTTGCATCATGGAAAAATCTCCTGCTGTGCCTATTCTGAAGTTTGAAAATCGCAGAAGTCAAGGGCAAGTCTTTCATCTCCTCTAGTCTCTGGATCCAGTACTTTTCTACACTGAATTCTTTTCTCCACTCCTTTTTGTTCCCTCTATATGGGCACCTAAAACGGATTGCGAATGACCATCTACAAGCTGGGGCAATTGTACCAACTCCTACTGCTATAGTTTGTGTTACTAGAACTAAACCAGTGGACCACTTGTAGTCTGAATCCCCACTGCAGAACTTCACTGACCATGGCATAAAGTAAGACCTAATTATGGCCTCTCCCAAAACCGCAGCGCTCACAAGACAGAGCGCTCCAGAAGCGGTGCAAGTCACCGATCGCCCTATCACAAACTGAGGACTGCAAGTACAAGCCATCATCCAATACTTATCCAGATCCTTTCTTATCTTGCACACCAATTTTTTGCCATGAAACATATTTGGTGCTTCTTTAAGTGCCAGTTCATGCTTTTTGTTGTGCTTATATTCAAGATAGCGCTTAATAGTTGGGATAGTTAAAGCTGAGAAACTCATGACAATAAGCAAAACAAGCATGATAAACATGACCAGGGCATGTTCTTTCCAGAAAACGAAAAGCGCACCAGTGGCTAACTGTATGCATATATTGACTATGATTGTGATTACCAAAATTCCCAAGGCCATGATGTTCATGAACAATTCTTCATTCCCCATGATCCCGAGAGACGGCATGGAGTTTCCCATGACAGTGCAGATAAAGGCTGCGCTGCTGAGCTTTGCAAGCTGGTCACGGCGATTGGGCATGGAGGTGTTTAAGTCCACAGAGAGCTTGGCTGCCACGGCTATTAAGGTGAGGGAAGTGGCGTTGATGGAGAAGTAGTTGCAAGGAAACCAGAATTTTCTGAAGCGGAAGCCGTGGATTAGGTCTGCAGCCATGGCTGCAAGGCATAATGCAGATGCTGCTGCTATGTAGATTCCGATCCACGGCATAGGCTCGCTGAAACTGTCGTCATTTAAGTGGCCGTCGACGCCGCTGCAGCCATGGCCACCACCCATCTGCTACTTGCTTTGTTGCGGATAAGAGTTGTCTGAATTGCCAATTTTTTTATCAAAAAATTCAGCAACAGTACCTTAGTCAAAAATGCTCTCTCTCATATCTATATGGCTGCCAAGGCTTTTTATTATTATTTTTTTTTGGCGGAGGGCAGGTGTGATTTCTTTGTATGTGATGCAATTTGGATGATCATCTTGGACTTTTATTCTCTGTTGAAGTCACAACTTAAGGTCCCCACGTCCTACGGTCCAAAGATTAGTCTCTTATTTATGGGCCTCTTGTTCTTCGGGGATTTTGTTTGTGGCTTCTAAGTAGGGCTCTTTAGTCACATATGACCATTATTATTTTTTTCCCCTTGAAACAGTCAAATTCCAAGTGTATGCAAAGACTGATAGTTTGAAACTTTGAATTTAAGGGGTTATTATTGTTTTATGAGTTTGTAGGCAGAAGTTGTTCGTTGTTCTAGTACTTTTATTGACATAAAAACTCTTGAGATTTTTGGTCTATGATGCCCACGTATTAAGTCATCACGGCTGAACTAAATTTTAAATGTATTCTGGCCGTTACATGCCATGGCATCAAATCTTGCATCTCCTAACATTGCCCTTCAGCTAAAAATAAATAAATAAATAATTGAACCAGTTGAACAAATATATCTAAATTCTCAACTAAAACCCTTTTCGCTATGCTTGTGGTGTATCCATGTAAAACAACCCGGCAAGCTAGAAGGTATCCGTCCAACCTTTTTTTTTTTTTTTTTTTGGTCGTTTCATGTTTATTGTCGTTTTACCATTTGCCCCTTTTTTATCTTGAGAAATTATACCTTATGACACTTTTTTTGTCCATCTATTTTTTTATGCCACAAAAAAGCTACCAAAAAATTTATGCGACCAAATGTTTATGCCTTTTTCCCCCTTTTTTCCCATCTCTTTTTCTTTTCTAAATTTCCCTCTCTCTCTCCTCTCAATCTCTCTCCTCCTCCTCCTCCTCCTCCTTCTTCTTTTTCTTCATTTGTCTCTCTCTGTTGCAAAAGAACTCCGATCTATGATGAAGCTCCAACCCGAAGAAGCTTAACATTGAATTCGCATCGCAATCTTCGACAAAGTGAATATTTTACTCATAAATCAAGTATTTATTAAACTTAAATATTGTGAGTATTTTGCTTCATATCAAGAGGCCCAACAAAGGGGGCCTCACACGGTCACGCAAGCCTGCAGGCGTGGGAGTGAGCGCACATTTGAATGCTTGTGTTGCAAGCAGGGCCCCTCATTTGTGCCGAAGTGTTTTGAAGGGCTGAACAATCCCATGATTGATGATCCAATGTTTGAGATTGGCCTAGATTTGAGGCCTTAAATAGTGTCTAAAAACCCCAAACAAGAGGAGAAGAAAGCCTCCATTTTTGGAAGAGGAGGCACAATTTTCTAAAAGGATTTTGAGTTAAATCCAAAGAAGAAGATAGGGAAAAAGAAAAGGAAAAAAAAAAAAACATTTCTATTAGTTTTAGTTTAGGATTTTATTTCTAGTTTTAGAATTAGGTTATATTTTCAATAAATCATTATGGAAGAGGCATCTTTGGGGATCAAGAAGAATAGAGGAGAAGAAGATAAAGAGCTTGGAGACCATGACAACTCCAAATTGGATTTTTTATTCCTATTATCTTCTTGTTATTTTTGTGATTTGTAAATGATAAACTCTTGATGTTGGTTTGCTTAATTTCAGTTATGGAGTAGTTACTTTTCTAGAGCTTTGATTTTGCTTTATTATGAAGTGTTAATTTATTTTAAGTAGTTTTTGATAACTTATTTGTGTTTTCTTGTACTTAATGCTTCTAGTTTATTTAACCAATTAAGTAGTTGATTTGATTTATGAATGTTAATGCTTAAGAGAGATTGACTCATTTATCGTTATTTAGAAAACACAGTCTTGATTGTTTTTAAGACCCGGGAGGGCGAGAACACTTAGATAATCACTATAATGGTTTGCGTAATGAATGTGTAGGTAGACAAGTTAGATAGAGATATTTGACTTGAATATCTATGCATATTATCTCCTTCAACATTCAGGAGAGGTAACGAGGTTCATTTTTTTTATGAGACTCGCTTAATAACAAAATTAACGCAGATTAATTATGGTGAAATTGGCGCTCTAGTACTTTTAATTAATTGTTTTCGTTACTTTATTTTAATTGCTTAGTTATTTTTATTAGTTCTTTTATCTGTTGTTTATCCAATCATCCAAATAATCTTAGAGCCAGTCAATTTCGGTAATTGATGCAAACTAAATACAATCTTTGTGGGATCGACATCTGTACTCGATACACTTTATTATTTGTACGGCCCATGCATTTGTGGTTTGTGTCTAACATGAAGCGCAACAGCGAAGGCAGTGAACCAACTTAGAAGATAGCGATGCTTCATTGGCAACAGGGATGGCGATTTTGGGGGCGAGAGGATGGGCCTTTTGCTCTGGTTTGAAAAGACAAATTTTAGTGTCTGGTACATGATGGAAGGGGAGTCTATTGCCACTAGCATTCATCTATTAACTTTGATGATTTTTTATGGTTTAATTTTTAAAATTGAGGAATAAATTATTGTTGGTCTTATTATTGTATAGGTGAGAGGAAAGTTGGCTTCTACTAATCAAAGAGCTTATAATTTCAAACTTCTAACTAGATAGTTGATTATTGGCATGTTGATATTAGATACATGGCATTACTTGATGCACCAGTACATAAATCAAAACAAATTTTTGTACAAGCATATCTACTTCCCACATCGCCGGCTTGTTGTCTGAACGTCTATCTTTTTTCTTCTCGTTTGCCACCATCAAAGCAATCGATGATCATTGTGGAATATGTCTCCCTAGGAATCTTCTCCACATCTTCCATAAGAACAATACCGCTTATCATGATGTTCACCATCATCAAATATGCACTTCTCCCAACCGTTCTTTGTGGCGTGGGATAGACTTCTTGGAACCTACAAGTTAGCACTTATCGCGTCAAATAAATATCTTTAGTGATAACTGCAACGTTGTTTTGGACTATATAGAGTTGGCTAAATTGTATGGCCTGGCACTGTTAAATTCTTTTAGTTTTCTCGTTAACTGTCTGTTCCTTTATTGTTGCGCTTTATCGTTTCTTATTTCTATAGATTAATCTTTTACTGTTGTTTCGTTTGTCATTTTCGTTTTTCATTTTTCTATTTAGATGTGTTGATTTAGGTCAAGGAAATCTGGCCGACCCCAGGCTCATCTCTTTGGCATGGGAATATAGCATGCGTCTGGCCTGACCAAAGCCCTGAAGCTAGACTAGGCCAAAATCTAAGTCCAGAATAGAACTTGACCAGACTAACTTAATTATATATATATATATATATATATTAAAAAAATTTTCTTACAAAATTATAGACTAGCCCGCCTTTGGCCCATGTCAGTTTCAGACTGGGCTAGGCGTCCTTTTTCATTAATTGGCTTGGCTCGGCTTGGTAGGACTTTTTTGGCCCGTATAATGAGACGACTCGAATTAAAACCTTTTATTTCTCCTGTTTGCTCTATTAAATAATTGTTCTCTTTAAATTGTCATTTTACACATTGCTTTTGTTTTGTTCACTCTTTTTTATCCTCATTTGAGTTTAATTTCCTACAATCAACGATTCAAACAAAACGACCAAGATTTTCTCAGAAAAAAAAAGTATAATGCACAATACCACAACCAAACAAAAAAAAAAACAAAAAAGAAAACAACAATTCCACCCCCTCTCTTTATAATTAAGTAGAAAGAGATAAACTGGAAAATGAGAACGGATTTCTACAAAAACTCTCTCATTTCTACAAGTAAGATTTAGTATCTCCACGTTTCGTTAGAACTTGAGAGGTATTCTTATTCTACCTCTCGAAAACCAAACTTGTGTTAACTTACTTAAAAGAATAAAAAACTGATTTGTTTCTGATCATTTCCGTTTCTTTTTTGTTGAATGAGAAGGGAGGCACAAGTCGGTTTGAACCCCATGAGCCTGGGTCTATATTTGGGCCTCGATATGCAGCTGGATCCGACTCGGTTTGATTCATAATGTGGGCCAAGTCAACCAAACAAAGCATGAAGCAAGCGTGTTTGGTCCAGTTGAGCAAATTACGTGGGGTCCGATTGATAAATAGATTCAAATTAATGATTTGATTTGAGTTATGTGATTGAATTAGGACTTAAGTTAGTGATTTGAATTATTATTTCAATTGACGTTTGGATGTGCATTTAAGTTTTACTCTGAGTAAAAAATAAAATTAAAATTTATGTTTGGAGAAGTAGTAAAAATAGTTTTAATTTATTGACAAAACTAATAAAATCTTAATGTTAATATGCAATATGGATATTAATTATTCATCTCTTCACTAGAAATACAATGAGAAAAGAATCATCTTATTTGGATATCAAATGAAGAAGTTATGATTTTTTTTCTCTCAAACATAGGAGAGAGAATTTTAGCTTTTATTGTAGCAAAGATATTTGAGTATCAAAAGTTTAAGGGAGATCAAAACTCTAAAAACTTATATTCTTGATACTCAAAGGATTCAAATTTTGAGGGAAACCAACACATATCCAAAGAATTCTTGATACTCGAATCTAAATTTAAATCTATTGCATATAAAGAATATACAAAACAAACAGGTCCATAGTATATAACTTTTTTAGGAGCACTATTATGTTCTACCCATTTTTCTCCACTCTTTGATTCATACTATTTTTTAGCTAAAATGACTATAATACTCTTGATAACATAAATCTATCTAACTCTAATATAAAATACTTAAGAATAATAATATTTTTATATTTATTGAAACCAGTATGTTTAAAATTTCTTTTTAGAAGAAATACTTAAGAATAATAATATTGTTATATCTATCATAAGTATGTTTCAAGATAAAATTGAAAAACAATACAACAAAAATGGTAATTTTAAATTGACGCTTTTATTTTTTCATGTTAATTCAATTTAAGGTGTGTTAAAAACTTTATTATAACTTAATGTTAAAACTTAAAAATTTGAGCACTTAAGAGCTTAACACTAATAAATTTTTTATTTACATTATAATTGTAGCATTGAAATTATGTTGGAACCGAGTCTTTCCCAATTAAATTTTTTAGGTGGCCTTTTCTCAAATTCTTCCACAAAGAAAGCCTCAATTTCCTCAGATCGAACAAGACAACAAAATTCCACGTCTCTGTTCTTCAGAACTTGAGAGAAATTAAATGGGAATGAGAAGGAATTTCTACAAGAGCCCTTCCATTTCTTACAAGAAGGATTTCAGCATCTTCTCTGTTCTTCAGAACTTGAGAGGTATTCATTCATGCTCTACCTTTTCCAAAACCAAATTGATGTTTATTTACTCAGAAGAAAGAATTGATTCATTTCTCATTTTCTGTTTGTTTTCGATTTCTTCAGCTTACAACGCTGCAACTGGCAACGCTTCCTCAACCGGAGAACACCCACCGACCGATCACCACCACCGCCATGAACGCAAACGCCATAGCCGTCCCAAGCCACCGCCTCGCCAAAGTGAAGTGGACGACGATATTGTTGATGGCCCTATGGCTATGTCCCACCGCGATTACATTGAGAAGACAAGGTTCAAAGCTGATGATCGAAACACCAAAACCAAAAAAATCGATCTTTACATTTCAAGAATCTTAAATTTTTTTATTTTTTGTTTTACCTTCTGTTTTTCAATTAACGTGTTCGAAATTGTTTCTGATTATGATTTATGCCTTTTTAATTAACGCAAGCATAGAAATATTTATCCGAGTTTATGTTAGTTTTGTTAAATTCGTGAGCAGGAAAGAACTTTCTGCTTCGCGGGCTTATGAGGAATTAAGCGCCGACGTTCTGGTAATTAATATCTTCTTGCCCTTTCATTTATTGAGTCTTCTAGTTTTATAGGGCTTTTTTATTTTTTATTTTTTTGGACTTTTTTGTGAGTTTTTGGTCTTATTTGTTACAGGGAAGTTCTAATTGGAATGGGCGTTTGAATTTGGTAGATTATAAAAGTAAGAAATCCACCAACTTCAACTTTTAGTGTTCTATATTTGAATCAACGTGCCATATTAGTTTTTTACTTTTATTTTGCTGTGATACAAATAACAGTAAATTTATTTGGATTATTGGGTCTTGGAAACTTACTTTTTCAGCTCATTTTTATTGCATAAACTGGAGCTATGTCTATAAAAAATTAGGTGATGAAAACAGTTCTTCAGTATGTGAAGAAAAGCAAGATCCTTTAAATTCTGGTTAGTGCCTTGATCATTATGTGTATCAATCTTTTGTATGATGGACTATAGTTTATGAAAAGCCAGGAAATTACTCATAGTTTCCCTTATTATATGTCATATTTTGAGTTCTGAGCAAATCAAATGGGGTAGCTTCTTTTCCATGTTTACCTAGGATATCCATTAATTTAAGTTCTTTTCCATTTCAAATCTGCATTTTTTGAAATTCTCTTCTTCTGATTTTTTGAGCGGATGGCCACCTGGTCATTTATTAGTATGTTCCTACGAGTTTGTGTTTGATATTTGCTATTACATAGTTCTTTTCAGGTCTCCAAGGCGAACCTGATCGAGTAAAGAGCAGAAGTGAACAGCGTTTTCCCATTCCTGGAGAACCTGTTTGTATAGTATGTGGTAAATTTGGAGAATATATATGCAATGAGGTAGGCGCAGACACACACACACACTATAGTTTAAAGTATTTAAGTCTTAAGACTTCTGATGGCCTATAATTGCATTTTGATAGACGGATGATGACATCTGCAGCATGGAGTGCAAAGCAGAGCTTTTGGAAACTGTTAAGGTTCCTGAGGTGTTTAGGGCCTAAAGTGTACTGCAACATTAAAACTGTCATGCTTCAAAATTCTGAAGTCATCTGTTTTTCATTTTCAGGAGCATTTGAGGAACCAAACAGCAGATGTCTTCTCATCCAAGCTTCAATATAACACTTTACCGATGCCTAAGATTGAAGAAGACACTTGGAACTTTAACCGGAATCGCTGGTCCAAGAAGAGATCTAAGCTTTGTGCTTATGAATGGTATAGTTATGAAAGTCTTGCTATGGATCACTTATCCAATTCGTTTATGATTATATGAAGAAATAGCATCAGACCTTCCATGCTGAGATGGGTGGAGGGTGAAGAAAGTTGCAATTTTTTGGAACATTATTAACAAATTTCTCGTTTATAAATGATGGATTATTTACCCATTCTGTCTTCAATTATAAAGAATGGGTAATTCCATAGTTGGGTTGGGTGGGAAGGTAAGAACTTTGCAACTATCAGGAATATATTCTCCTGATTTTACATTTGAAGCACTGCATAAATCCGTCATTTTCGAAAGAACAATTACAGCTAGATGTACTAATGCAAGAACAAAGATGAATCTTTTCTTCGGATAATTGGTCTCCATTTACAATTTGAACCTTTCTTTGTAGTTGGAAATGTCAGAGACCTGGACACCTCGCTGAAGATTGTTTGCTGATAAGTAGTGAGGTTTGTAATTCTTTTATTATTTACATTCAATGAAAATATAAAACCTCTCCTTGTTGCTTGCATGATTTACCTCAATAATCACAAGGCAACAATAATCTAATTTGTTAAACTGAATGCTATTCCTTACAGGAAGGGCTTGGCCAAAGTAAGACCAATGCCATATCCAGAGAACTTCTTGAACTATATGAAAGGTTTTTAACTTTTTCGGTTTGTACTGCTCGGTTTTGCATATACTTTGAGGACTTCCAAATGATTAGGCTAGGGAAGGCAACGTAGCAGTTTTCTGTTTATGATTTCCTTAACATGTAAACAAAGATTTACTCAGCATTCTTTTGGGGTCTTTCTTTATCTGCAGATGCCACCAGATTGGCCAAAAATCATCTTATGCTAACTGCAATGTGTGCCGTAGCTCATTAACTTTGGCCACATGTCTTGATTGCAATACCGTCTTCTGTGACAAGTAGGCAAATTTATTTATTTAAAACAATTCTTCTTTGTTTTGCTTATTTTCTGGAGTAGAATTTGTGATATGTTTCAAGCCTTTATGCATGTTTGATGGCCTTTACAAGTTGGGCCACATACTATTGGTAAAATTGTTTCTTGGTTCGTAGTAGCAGACAAACAGATAAAGACAATGTCATAGCAAAGTTTGAATTTATAAAGCTAATTTCCAGTGCAGGACATCTGACTGAGCATTTAAAAGAACACACATCTCATCGGCATATTTATTCTCACAAACTCAGGCGTCTGGTGAGTATATTTACGTGCCTCAGTGTAACAAATATGCAGCATAGTTTGGCTCCATAACTTCTTATTGCAAATTACGGAGATAATAATTGGATAAGAGACTGGAAAGCTAAATAAATGTTACTTCTGTTTCCCAGTTCCCCTAAAATTAAACTATGATTACCATAAATATGATGTAAGCCTTATTCTGCTTCCATCATCTTTTAATCGGCTTAGGTGAAATGCTGCAAAGCAACATGCAAGGTTACAGACATCAACAATCTCTTGGCTTGCAACTACTGCTTCAATAAAGCCTTCGACAAGTTCTATGATATGCACACTACAACTTGGTATGAAATGGACTTGTTTAGAGTCCTTTTCTTCTAAGTTAATGACATTTTGAGCCTCTCGTTTGACCAAAATTGGGAAACAATTGTTATCAATTTGATACCGGTAGTGTCTGATAGGCTGAACGTGGGATTTTGTGCTGCAGGAAAGGCTTGGGGTTTTTGATTATTTGGGGTTGAATCTGCTGTGAAGACCATTTTGAATGGTGAGCTTTTGAACGATTTTGCTTTGCTACTTTAGCATTAATGGCCTCCTAATAGCTTCTTGATGGTACACAGGCACAGGATGAATTGCTTGAACGCAGATGTAGAAGACAACGCGTATATCGTAAGTCGGAAGCGCCATAAGCACCAATGTTCTCAGATTAGCGATTTCATATTCTGAGGTTCATCAAGGAAGACGAATATTATTCCTTAATTCAGTAAAATATTTTCCTCAACTGACATGTTGTGAACATTCCTGCTCTATTTCATGGTTTTGAAATGGAAGGCTCTACAGCTTTATCACTAAGCAACGTGTTTGACTAAAGATTACCATGCATGAGTGATGTGGCAACACACACACACGTTGGGAAAAAAATGGCATTTGCCATTTGTGGTATTCGTGGTAAGATTTGTAATATAATAAGTGTTGATGCTTACCGTTGTCCGGCGTCGGATCAACACCCACGTGCGGCTGCGCACGGTCTGACCTCTCCTTGGGCTCGCCTCTGCCCGGAAGTGTACACTTGCAAGAGGAGGGATGCTTCGGAAAAGATAGAGGGGTTAGTCAATAGACAATGGCTCTCTGATGCTCAAGGCAGGTATTGCTCGGCAGAGGTCGGCAACTAGTTATGTGTGTAGAAGAAGTCTCTCTCTAGAATGCCATAAATACATCCTATTTCTAGGCCACCACTTGGATCGGGTGTAAGGTGGGTTTTGCCCACCACCCGGGTGTCACATCGAGGTGTGTCAGGCAGTAGGTAACAAGTGTCGCGCCCATCGCCTAATGGATTGGACTCTATCGGACGACAATGTATCTGCCTTGTGTTGGCCTATAATGGCGAGTAGCAGCCTATTCATGAGTAATGTTGGTTCGACCCGAGCTACCGTACATCCCGAGGTGACAGCCTTCTCAGGGCGTGGCCTTGGATGCCTGAGAGGCATCTCGGGAAGAGGTATAAAGCGTCGGGGGTCGATAGCAAGCTTTCTGGGGATCTGTCGAGCTTAACAGCTGACCACCAAAGTTAAGGTCCTCGGTGGTGGCGTCGAGCTTACCCTCAACATTAGCCTCCTAGTTCACCTGATCGGTGTCCGGCCGGGTGGACTATGCCGAGTGGGTGAGGTCGGCTCAAAGGAGGAAGGCCAAACGACACTTCGAAGCAGGGTGAGGCGAAAAGACGCGCGGATCAGACGGGGGACGCGTATCGCATCGCGGCCGTCTGCGCGCCTGTCAGGAGTATTAATTACGCCTCTTGGGTTTTAGCGCTCGAGTTTCCCGCCCAAAATGGCTATAAATAGGGCCACCCTCTTTGTAATTTACACTTCATTTTCAGAAATTTTACGCCCGAAGAGTTTTAGCTGCTGAGCTCAAGTTATATAGCCGAGGATTGTATCTCCCGAGCTACCGAGAACCCTAGGAGGTAATTCTCCTTGAGTGAAAATGAGTGATTTGTCCGATTCCCAGAACGTTGAGGTTTCCTGGTCGGACAGTAGCGCGGAGAGTAGTAGCTCTTCTTCTACCCAGTCCGACGCCGAAGTAACGTCCCCAAGGCGGGACGAGGCCGGCTGGCTGGAGCAAATCCTGAGGGTCGATTCCCAGACGGTACCTGAACATGATTTTTTAAATATGCTGGATGGGCGCAGGCTCATTAGGCCGTCTAAGGAGCAAGACCCTTATGTAGAGGCGGCTACAGCGGGCCCGTCCCGAGTTCTTCTAAGGGAGAGGGCCGAGCTTCGGGCCCGCGAGGATGCTCCGAGCACTTCTGGTCGGAATGCCAGGGCCTACGTCCAAGTCGCGGGGGTAATCACGGTTGACGTCTCCGATGAGGAGCATGCAGCCGAGGAGACAGAGGCAGAGCAGCCGGAGGTCGAGCAGGAGGTCTAGGTCACCAGCGTTCGGGGTGTGACGGCATATCGGGTAAGCCGACCTGGGCAAACCTCGACGGCGGGCTATACGAGTGCCATCACGGAGTTGCAGTTAGAGAACCTACGCGCCGAGTATGGCATCCCAGACGATGTGATTCTCATCGTCCCCGGTGAGGAAGACTCACCCTTAGACACGCCGGAGGGATTCATCACGCTCTACGCCGAGTTCTTCAGGGCTGGGCTGCGTCTACCGTTGCACCGCTTTCTCCTTCGGGCACTCAACGACTTCAACGTGTGCCCAGCCCAATTGAACCCGAACAGCTATAGGTCGCTGATCGGGATGTACATTCTATGGAAGTACCACCGGAGTACCGAGATGCAGCCGGAGGCCTTCAAACAAGTATTCAAGATGAAGAAACTTCCTCGGCAGTCCGGCTGGTACTACTTCACCGGCTTCCGGAAGGGCTTTATCCTGGGCAACCCCGACCGGGACAAATTATGGAAGTACGAGTGGTTCTACGCCGGGGGAAACTTTCTAGCCCGAGCCGGTGAGGCCGTCCCCGAGGATCAGCAAGTGACGGGGTCGTTCGAGCAGGGGCACGTTTGGACCAAGCGTCCTTGGGCACCGAGCCGCATAATTAGGGCAGTGGACGAGCTGTTCGAGAAGCCGGAATCGACCAGACAACAGTCCTTCCTTCTGAGGAAGGACACTTTATCCGGTTACGGCTGGTTTGGGGAGTCAAGCAGTCTTCCTCGAGCTGTCCATCCTGCCCGGGCGGCCGGGCAAATTACAATTGCTCATCCGAGTGCCGCAGACGTTCTGGGGCCAAGCACTTTCCGATCCGAGTGGCCGACGAGGGAGCCTTCTACGTCCAGTTTCGAGGACTCGTCTAGTGGCTCCTTCGATGCGGGGCCACCTGTAGCCGACGAAGACCTCGAGGACGTGATTAGGTTCCTATACCCGTCTCGTCAACTTCGGATCGAAGGTCAGCCCGGAACTTTATTTTTAATGTCATCTTTTCTTATCCCGACCTCACTTTGACTTTGCATTTTCTTGTGCAGAAATGACGGCACCGACCTTCCACGCCGACAGACGCGCCCAGATAGCGAGTTTAAGGAAGCAGAAGGGCAAGGCAGTTGACACCGAGAGAAAGCGTAAGCAGACGTCGAGTCCCGAGCTTCCAACCCGTACCGGGCAGGTCTCCACATCAGTCCATGTCCCGCCACCTCCGCCACAACTGACCAGAGCCTCGCCAGAGGGCACTCCAGCAGGCGAGACTACCAGAGGCTTGTCCGGGGACGTGTAGAGAAGGCGTCTGAACTACCGTGGCGTCGTTCTGGAGCGCCTCGGAGATGCAGTTCCTCAGGATGATTTCTTTATGAACATCCAGGGGGAAGACTTCCAGAGTCTCTACAACACGGCCTTCCGAGCCGCCGCCTCTATAAGTACCCGAGCTTATCAATAGTTGGATTCCTTTTATCATGTTGCCGAGGGCTGACTCCTTTTCTTGCAGGTGAGCGCCGTTCTGCACATGACGCACTCCACCGGGATGAGGGAGGTCCACAAGGAGAAGGAGATGCACAAGAAGACCTTCCTCCGGATGCAGGATTCCGACAAGAAGCTCAATGATAAGAGCATTGAGCTGGATCGAGCGAAGGAATCCCTCTCACGAGCCGAGGAGGAAGCCCGAAAGGCTAAGGCCGAGGCCCAGGAGGCAGCGAGGCAGCTCAGAGAGGCGGAGGATAAAGCTACGCGGCTTGAGGGGCAGCTCACAACCTTGCAAGCGGAGCACCAGCACCTTGTTGCCGAGCTCCTTGCTCGCCTGGCCGGTGCGGTCGAAGAATTTAAAACATCCCCGGAGTATGCCGATCTTTACTACCACGGCATGACAGACCTCCGCGAGTACCTGATCGAGAAGCACCCCGAGGCAGCAGGATTCGACTGGTCGGTCATCGTTGAGCCCGACCAAGACGATGCCGAGCAACAGCGGGGTGAAGAGGACAAGGTCGTCGTGGTAGACGGTGATGACGACGAGGATGAGCAGAGCACCGTAAGAGGCGGGGGCGAGGACGCGGCTAGGGGCGAGACCCAGGCCGATTGAACTTTGTATTTTTTCTTTTTTTCCTTTTTTTTTTATTCGGGCTTGGGAGGTGCCCGGTTTGCTTGTACCTCCCTGATAAATTAAGACTTCCCGTTTTGCTCTTATTGGATTCTTGCGTGTAGTTTTGTGTTGCTTTACATCCCACATAATTTTTCAAGTGCAAGAGTCCTCGGGTTAACAGTCTTAGCTTTAGGTGCACCTCGATGCGAAGTATTCCTCGGACATCCGGTTACTGTCATCTAGTGTCAAGTAACCATTATTGTCCAAGTTGGATGCTTCTCGGGGAGGATCCTAGGTTGGGAACCAGCTATCTCGACAGCCATAGAGTTGGCTCGAGTTTGCCTTGCCCGCTCAATTAATCCGAGCATGTAAGTTTCAATCTCGGCTCGGTGTCGAGTTGTCCGAGCAAAGGTGAATAGCACCTATGTTCTTAGTTAATCCGAGTAGTTATCCTTCTCTGCTTGGTTGATTAATTCAAGCAGGTTTAGGTTTCTAATCTCGGTCGGGTAGAGCATAGCGTGTATGACCACCCTTACCCTGTTGCCCCCTTAGACTTGCTTAAGCTTTAAAGAAGCTTTACAAGTGTAGGACTCGTCGGGCATAGGACTGTGCCAAGCAACTTAAAGGGTTTTCTGTACGGCGACAGACCTATGGTCGGTATACCGACCAGCCCCCCAACCCAGTTTAATAAGGATGACCCTCACTTGATGGGAGTTATTGTCTTGTCCTCCGAGCTAGAGTTGTGGCATCTTGGATTTACTTTTGCTTTAAACACATTACTCAGTTGGAATGGTATAGAAAAGTTGTACTTCATTAATGTGATATGTACATGGATTTTTCTAGCCCTGTTCAGCGGGTCTAGTTACAAAAGAATTGTGGCCAGAGGTCAAAAAGGAGTATGGCTCTGAATTTTAACAATAGAATCTTTTTAAGAGCTCGGCATTTCATGGATGTCTGAGCTGATTTCTCTTCATGTCAGTCAACCTGTACGTGCCTGGTCGTATGATATCTTCGACTCTAAACGGACCTTCCCACTTCGGACCAAAGGACCCGAGACCGGGTTATTGAACCGTGACCTTCTTCAACACCAAGTCACCAACCTTAAAGCTTCTGGGTTGAACCCTTTTATTGTAATACCGAGCTACCACTTGGTTCCGAGCTGCGTTACGAATCGCCGCTTGGTTTCTCTTTTCTTCGAGAAGGTCAAGCTCGACCATCATCAGCTCCGCGTTCTGTGTCTCCACGTAGTGTTCAACTCTAAAGCTCGGCAAACCTACTTCGGCTAGGATGACAGCCTCAGCTCCGTAAACGAGGGAAAACAGTGTTTTATCAGTCGTTGTTCGGGTGGTTGTTCGGTATGCCCAGAGCACCTGAGGGAGTTCGTCAATCC
This sequence comes from Artocarpus heterophyllus, assembly GCA_025403435.1. NCBI lineage: Eukaryota > Viridiplantae > Streptophyta > Magnoliopsida > Rosales > Moraceae > Artocarpus > Artocarpus heterophyllus. The sequence goes on from CM046344.1 coordinate 934,432, forward strand.
ACGCACCCTTAAGCCCCTCGAGTTTTTTCTTCAGGTTATCTTTGATAGTCTTGTTGACGGCCTCAACCTGGCCGTTACTCTACGGATAGCTCGGGGAGGAGAAGATCTTCTTAATGCCGAGCTTCTCGCATAGACGACGTAGACCTGAGGATTCAAACTGTTTGGCATTGTCGGTCACAATGGTGTGCGGGATCCCGAACCGGCAAATGATGTTCTTCCACACAAAGTTGGTACACTTGGCTTCGGTCATGTTGGTACAGGGTTCAACTTTGATCCACTTCGTAAGATAATCAATTGCCACGATGCAGTATCTGAATTGCGATCGGGCCGTTGGGAGAGGTCCGATCAAGTCGATGGCCCACTTTGCGAATGGCCATGCCGAGGTCACTGGATTGAGCGGCTCGGCGTGGGAGCCGAGAATTCTAGCAAACTGCTGGCATTTGAGGCATTTCTGAGCAAAACTCTCGCAATCCTGCTGCATGGTGGGCCAGTAGTATCCCTGTCGGAGGCACTTTTGGGCCAAAGAGCGTCCTCCAGAATGATTGCCGCATAGGCCTTCATGGATCTCGCTCATCAGATACTCGGCCTCCTTGGGGTCCAAGCATCTCAAGCATGGCGTAGTGTAGCCTCTTCGGTATAACTTTCCACCAATCATCGAATACCGGGCCGAGCCATTACGTACCCGACGTGCTTCCTCTCGGTCATCGGGTAACTCGGATGTGGTCAGGTATCGGATGATCGGGTCCATCCAGGTACTTCTCGGCTCCTCGACTATGCTTAGGACCTCCTTAAAGATGCTCGGTTCAGACAATCTTTCAATGGGGACCGACGTCAAGTCACTTCCGCCCAATCCAGAAGCTAGTCGGGCGAGGACGTCAGCTTCTACGTTTTTCGACCGGAGGATCTGCTTAAAAGAATAAGACGTAAATTGCTCAAGCAGTTGTTTTGCCTCCTTTAAGTATGCCGCCATCGAGTCTGCCTCGGCCTGAAATCCTCCGGTGACCTGCTGCACCACCAGCATTGAGTCACTGTAGATGGTGAGGCGATTGACGCCGAGATCTCAGGCGATTCGGAGTCCTGCCAGCAGAGCTTCATACTCCGCCTCATTGTTAGAGGCCTTGAAGTCGAACCGGAGGGCATAAATGACCTTGTACCCGTCCGGGCTCGTTAAAATTAGCTCGGCCCCCGATCCGTCGACGCAGGTAGAGCCGTCGACGTGCAGTTTCCATTCCGGCTCCGGGGAAAGGCCTTGTTCACTGCAACCAGCTATATCGGTCTCTTCAATGGGTGACTTCTCAACTTGTGGAGTCGCCTTACCGACCTCCATGAATTCGACAATGAAATCCGCCATGACTTGAGCTTTTATTGCCGTTCTCGGTACGAAATGCACATCGTATTGGCCTAGCTCAACCGACCACTTGGCCATTCGGCCCGATATCTCCGGGCTCTGGAAAACCTGCCGGATAGGGAACTTAGCCGGGACCTTAATGGTATGGCCTTGGTAATATGGTCGCAGCTTACGGACCGATGTTATTAAGGCGAAAGCTAGCTTCTCTAGTGGTGGGTACCGCTCCTCGACACCTTGGAATGCGTGGCTGGTATAATAAACGGGTCTTTGGATCCCGTCTTCGTCTCGGACCAAGACCGAGCTAACAGCTTTCTCTGACACGGCTAAATAGGCGGTTAAAGCTTCGCCGGGCACAGGTTTGGACAGGAGCGGGGGCATAGCCAGGCAAGTCTTTAAGCTTTGAAAAGCTTCTTCACACTCTCTGCTCCACTCAAACCTTCCCTTAAGTGCCTTGAAAAAGGGGTGGCACTTGTCCGTAGCCCGGGAGACAAACCTTGACAGGGCAACCACCATGCCAGTGAGTCGTTGTACGTCTTTTACAGTCCGAGGAGAATGCATGTCGATGATTGCTTGGGCTTTCATCGGGTTGACCTCGATTCCTCGCTGATTGACCAAAAATCTGAGGAATTTGCCCGAGCTGACGCCGAAGGCGTATTTCGCCGGGTTGAGTTTCATCCCATATTCCCGGAGTATGTCGAAGCTAGCTCGGATGTCGGCCATGTGGTCTTTCGCTTGGACAGATTTTACTAACATATCGTCCACGTAGACCTCTATAGTTTTCTCGATCAACCGAGCAAACATCTTATTGACGAGGCGTTGGTAAGTAGCCCTGGCGTTCTTCAGGCCAAACGGCATCACGACGTAACAGTACAAGCCCTGGTGGGTAACGAAGGAGATTTTGACTTGGTCTTTCTCGGCCATCCTTATCTGATTGTACCCGGAGTATGCATCCATAAAACTTAGAAGCTCGTGGTCGGCCGTGGCATTGACGAGCTGGTCTATCCGAGGAAGTGGAAAGCAGTCTTTCGGGCAGGCCTTATTGAGATCGGTGTAATCAAACAGACCCGTCATTTATCGTTCGACTTCTTGACGAGGACAACATTCGTTAACCATTCCGGGTATTTGACCTCCCTGATGAATCCAGCCTTGAGGAGTTTCTGGACTTCGTCGTTGATTGCAGCATATCTCTCCGGGTTAAAGGCCCTTTGCTTTTGTATCACCAGCCTGTGGCCAGGTTGGACATTGAGCAGATGGCTGATAATGCTCGGATCAATGCTGGGCATGTCCTCATGGGACCACGCGAAAACGTCGCGATATTTGAAAAGTAGGCATTCCAGGTCGGCCCGGATCTCAGGTCGCAGCTGTGATCCGAGTTGGACTGTGCATTCAGGCCTTTCTGGATCCAGGGAGAACGGCACTAAGTCTTCGACCGGAGTGGCCCTTACCTCTTCCTCGGGCAACCTGGGGTCCAGGTCTGCCAACATCTTCGGCTCCGGGTTGGTTGGGAGATCGGTCTCGCCGACCAAATAAACGGCTAGGATGCCATGGTGCAGAGCTGAGGCTGCTCGAACAGCACTAGCGTAACAAGTCTGAGAGTCCGCCTGGGATGAGCGTATCATTCCAACGCCATCGTCGGTCGGGAATTTCATGGCCAGATGGTATGTTAAAACAATGGCCTTCAAGTCGTTCAACGTCGGTCGGTCGATGATGATATTGTCCTGGGAGGGTTTGTCGACAACTGAAAAGTCGACTACCCGAGTGATCCTAGCGGCTCCTTCTTTGAAAGTTACCGGTAAACTGACTTTCCCGATTACTTGGACACATTCCCCGCGAAGCCGTAAAGCGGGGTCCGGACTGGGACCAAGGGGGCGTTGCTTATCTTCAGTCTGTCAAAAGCCTGTTTGAAGAGGATGTCAGCCAAACTGTCGTTGTCGATTAAGACACACCGCACTACATTATTAGCGATGGGCAGTTCGCATACCAGGGCATCGTTGTGGGGGTGCATTATTCGATCCGCTTCCTCCTCGGTAAAAGTGATCGGGGTGTCCTCTTGACGGCATATCTTGTTGATGTGCTCGGACATGTTTATGAATTCACCCCGCTCGATCTGCTGAGCTTCTCTGACATAAGATCGTCGCCCACTCGACGTGTCCCCGGTAAAAGGCCCATCGAATATCGTGTGGACAATATTCGGGGGATCCGAGGTGTTCCCATCGTCGGTCCTGGGTCGGTTCTGTATGTCTCGGCCCAACGAATCGTTCCTTCCAGAAGTGGACTTCGGGGTTATAACCTGCTCCACAAATTCCTGTAAAAGACCTTCACGGACCAGTCTTTCTATCTGGTCCTTCAGCTGGATGCATTCCCGAGTAGTATGCCCTACATCTTTATGGAACTCGCAAAACTTTGACTGATTCCGCTTCACCTTGCTCCCTCGGAGCTTGGGTGGTGGTGTTAGTAAATTTTTGCCACTAACCTGGGCGAGCACCTCGTCGATGGCCGCCACCAACGGTGTGTAGCTTTGAAACTTACTGGTCGGCCCCTTTGGCTTCTCGGATTTCTCTTTCTTCTGCTTTTTGGCATGCTCGGCGCTGCTCTGTTCCGGTGTCTTTTTCTGCTTCTTATCCTTCTTTGTTTCGCTCGGGCCAGCCTCTTCCCGTCGGCTTTTCATGTATTCGGCAGCGTCTGCGTGTCTCTGGGCATACCTGAACATTTGGGAAAACGTGCTCGGCTGCTCAAAGGCCAAGGACCAGGTCAGCTTTTCGTGTCGGAGACCCCTTACAAAAATGTGCTTTAGGGTCTCATCTTCAACGTGCTTGACCTCAAGAGCTGCCCGGGTGAACCGGTTAATGTAATCCCTGACGTTGTCGTCTCCCTGCTTAACAGCATATAGGCATATTATCTCTTTCCTCTGCGTTTTGGTGGTGAAAAATGCCGAAGAAAAGGCGTCGGCCAGATGCCGAAAAGAAGAAATTGATTCGGGCTCAAGTCGTCGGAACCACTGCCGAGCAGGGCCCGTAAGAGTGAGTGAGAAGGCTTTGCACATCGCCGTGTCGCTGGCGTTCTGCAGTAGCATGTGTCCCCGGAAGAGTTCGACATGCTCATCAGCATCTGTGGTCCCATCATAAGACTTGATCTGCGGGACCTTGAACTTTGGCGGCATGGGCGCCCGCATTATGTTATCCGAAAAAGGTGGGTCCTGAGCTCCTGTCTCATCTAGACCAAATCTACAATTCTGGATCTTGTCGATTTGTCGCTGCAGTGCCCGAAACTGGCGGCTATTGGTGTCTTCAGGTAGTTCGACCCTGTAGGGTACTCCGCCCTCAACACGGCCTCCAGCTTCAGCGTGGCGGTTTCTGTTTACTCCCTGAGACCCGAGCCGGTCAAATACCGAGGCTCGGGAACCTTGTGGTGAAGGGGCACGGGCCGCTTGGCGCCCAAGACGGCGTTCCTGAACTATCCTATTATCAGCTGGGATTCCTCTGGTGGATCCTGCAGACTGCTCGGATTGGGCTTCTTCAAGGTTGGCTGCACTTCGCTCTATCCGACCCCCAGCCTGGTCAACCTGGGCTGGGGGCGGCAGGGCTGGTGCGGCTTGACGTTGAGCCTGCTGCGCGAGCTGTTGAGTCAGGATCTGGACCGCGTCTGTAAGTTCCTGGATCGGATCTTGGGCGGCTGGGGCATCCACCGGCTCTGCCCTCGCTGTGCTTCCTTGCCCTCCGGACCGGGATCTCGCGGTCCAATGACGACCTCTAGGCCGGCCTGTGGCTGGTTGCCTATTTCTCGCATCGTCCGACCCCTCCTGTCGGGCTATGTCATCTCTGGCGTTACCTCGAGTCGTCATCTCGGGAGTCAGAGGTAATGTAGCTGAAGTTTGGATGAAGGCGTAGGGGCCCTCCTTCTAGCGCCAAAATGTTGATGCTTACCGTTGTCTGGCGTCGGATCAACACCCATGTGCGACTGCGCACGATCTGACCTCTCCTTGGGCTCGCCTCTGCCAGAAAGTGTACACCTGCAAGAGGAAGGATGCTTCGGAAAAGATAGAGAGGTTAGTCAATAGACAAGGGCTCTTCGATGCTCAAGGCAGGTATTGCTCGGTAGAGGTCGGCAACTAGTTAGGTGTGTAGAAGAAGTCTCTCTTTAGAATACCATAAATGCATCATATTTATAGGCCACCACTTGGATCGGGTGTAAGGTGAGTTTTGCCCACCATCCGGGTGTCACATCGAGGTGTGTCAGGCAGTAGGTAACAAGTGTTGCGCCCATCGCCCAATGGATTGGACTCTATTGGACGGCAATGTATCTGCCTTGTGTTGGCCTATAATGGCGAGTAACAGCCTATTCATTAGTAATGTTGGTCCGACCCAAGCTACCGTACATCCCGATGTGACAGCCTTCTCCGGGCACGGCCTTGGATGCCTGAGAGGCATCTCGGGAAGAGGTATAAAGCGTCGGGGGCCGATAGCAAGCTTCCTGGGGATCTGCCGAGCTTAACAGCCAACCACCAAAGTTAAGGTCCTCAGTGGTGGCGCCGAGCTTACCCTCAACAATATGAATGTTAGAAAGTGTTTTATAGTATTCCAAAGTAGCCAATCAAAGTCGCAAGTGGGTGTCAAATGTTTGAGAAACTGTTCACGGTGGAAATCAAATCACCTTATCACTTGATTTTTTTTAATCTTATTATTCTTTATTTTTGTGGGGTTAATCTTGTATATAGTTAATGGGATAGCATTAAAGCTGAACATGGGTAACGATCATTTTGCTCGTAAGATAAGATTTGTGATTAGCTTGTATGGCTAGAGGAAGCTCTTCAGCCTATTTTGTTTCTTATATTTATGGAGGCAATTTAATAACAAGGTTTTCTTATATGACTTTTTTAATAATAAAAAAGTATTATTATTAGTACAGTGTTCAATCAGTCATCTCACCAATCCAGCATATCTAAGATTTTTCGTTTGTGAATGTAACATTTTTGTGTAATGTTTAATTTATTTAAGCATAACGTTTAACGTTATGTGTGTTCGGACTATTTTAATTAATTGTTAGTACATATGAACAAATTGTGAGTGTTACATAGATGAAGGGAGATTTTGGCAACTGAATTAAAGATTAGGGACATTGAATGATACATTTTAAAATTTGAAGGGAAAGTAAAATAAATAACATAGTTTGGGGTGTTTATATATTAATCCTAGCAGTTAATACAAAAATAAACTAGTGAAACGTTCAATAAATTTTAGTAGGGCACGAACTCATAAGGACAAGGTCAAGGTCAAAGGGAATCTCGTATCGTACTACCATTTGCTAAAAATTAAGAAGTGTAATTTGTATTGGTGGTCTTTTAACTTTTTAGTAAGTGACACCTTAATCATTCTTTTTTTAATTTTGGCAAAACGATCCCTAAACTTTTTTTGCCAAAATCTATCAAAAATCTAATCAAAACAGGCATGTGCTTGTTACATGACCTAATTTTAATGGCCATGATAATAAAATCACACAATTTAAATTAAAAAAACTAAAATAAAAAAATTAACAAAACCCAAAAATTATAAAAAAACAAATTAGACAAAACGGTTAAAAAAATCCCTAAAACTTGGACCTTTTCTCCCATAAATTTTGATAGACGAGAACAATTAAAAAAGAAGTAATTATATAAAGTGTCCAATTCGAAAAGGTCTAAAATGTCGATTTTTTCACAATATTATAAATACATCTACTTTTAAAAAATTATGCATTTGTGATATCTGTTATGCTCTTTTTGCATATTTTGAATATATATGTATTTATTTTTTATTTTGATAGTTGTTTATAATTATTAAAGAATTTATAATCATATTTCGTTATAATAATAAATGATTTTATAATCCTATTTCATTATCATAATGATAAAGTCATTATGCTCTGATCATTGATATATATATATATATATATATATATATATATTTCATTGTTTAACATTAATAATGAAAACGATCATAACTACAAATTTACAAGTTTTTATAATAATAAATGAATGAATTTATAATCTTCTTCATTATGAAATTAAAATAAATTATAATCTTATATATATATATAGTCCAATATTAATGAACACAATCATAAATTAAAGTTGTAAATCTTTATAATGATAAAAATAACTTAGTTCTAGTTTATTATCATAAAAATGCAGTCATTATGTATTGACATTGATCATTATATATATATATATATTTTTTGGTGTTCAACATCAATAATAAAAATAATCGTCATTATACAGTTAGAAATCTTTATGATAATGAATGAGTGAACTTATAATCATATTTCATTATCATAATGAACACAATTACAAACTTATTTCATTATGACAATGAAAGAAATTATAATCTTATATATATATATATATATATATATATATATATATTTAGCTATCCTACTTTAATAATAATGGAGGTTGTCTTACAAATCTTTATGATAATGAATATAATTATAGTTAATCATATATATATAAATATATATATATATATACACATACAAATTGGTGTCCAACATTAACAATAAAGACAATCATAATTATAAAGTTACAAATCTTTATGATAATGATTGAATGAATTTATAGTCTTATTTTATTATCATAATAAACATAGTTATAAGTTTATTTTATTATGATAATGAACTTTATGATAGTTAATCATATATATATATATATAAATATATATATATGATTATTATCATAATCATAGTTACAAATCTTTATGATAATGAATATAATTATAGTTAATCATATATATATAAATATATATATATATATACACATACAAATTGGTGTCCAACATTAACAATAAAGACAATCATAATTATAAAGTTACAAATCTTTATGATAATGATTGAATGAATTTATAGTCTTATTTTATTATCATAATAAACATAGTTATAAGTTTATTTTATTATGATATTGAAAGAAATTATAATCTTATGTATATTTGTAATCCAACATTAATAATAAAGACAATTATAACATGAAGTTACAAACCTTTATGATAATAAAAATAATTTAGTTAATGATTTAGTTCTAGTTTATTATCATAATGATCTAGTCATTATGTATTGACATTGATCATCACATATATATAGATATATATATATATATATATATTTCAGTGTTCATCATTAACAATAAAAATAATGATCATTATAAAGTTAGAAATCTTTATGATAATAAATGAGTGAATTTATAATCATATTTCATTATCATAATGAACACAAGGACAAACTTATATATATATATATATATATATATCGCTATCCTACTTTAGTAATAACGAGGGTTGTCATATATAATTATAAAGTCACAAATTTTTATATTCATAGTATTAGTTCATTATCTTAAAGATGGAGTCATTAGGCTTTTATCATCGATGATCATATATATATATATATATATATATATTGTTGCTCAACATTATAATGAAGACAATCATAATTATAAAGTTACAAATCTTTATGATAATAAATGAATGAATTTATAATCTTATTTCATTATCATAAAAAACACAGTTATAATCTTATTATGTTATGATATTGAAAGAAATTATAATCATATATATATATATATATATATGTATATGTATATGTAATCCAACATTAATAATAAAGGCAATTACAATTTAAAGTTACAAATTGTAACGACTTGGAAAAATCCAAGAATTAATAAACGTGATTAATTAAGGATTTTTTCAAAGTTACTTGGTTAAGTACTTGTAATGTTATGATAGTACATTAAAATAGTTATTTTTAATGTGCTAAACTAAAAGTTTATGATTCATTAATTTCATGTATGAGCCATAGTGATGGCAATTATAAGAATCTCAATTTAAAATATTTAAATTGAGATAATGTGATAAACGTGGAATTTCCCAACTTGCCATGATTATGTGGAAATTCCTGTATGATATCAGTTCAGCAAGAGTACAGTTATGTGTACATGAATTTTAAGTTTACGGATCAAGAATTTGATCAAACCGACCATGATACAGTATAGGCATCAAAGACCAGCAATGGTGCCTATATATATACTTGAAAATTCAAAAAAAAAGGGAGAAAAATCACACAAAAATCAGTTTTTTCTCTCTCTACATTTTCTCACTCTCTCCTCTCAAATCTCGGTCAAGATTTCGACGTCTGTTTTTGACACCTCCTACACCAATGGAAAGCTCTCGTCGAGCTGAGTCCAACGATGTGCCACGCCACCCAAAACGCCACCGGAGGAAGCCGCACGTGCCGCCCAAAGTGGCGAAGAAACCAATTTTTTTTACGTGATTTCTCTGTCGTCCGACCACCAATTGATGTGATCTTGGTGTCCACGGACTCAGCATGAAGAGAGGAACAAGATGGTACTAGCCTCACTGTCCAATTCTAGCTGGAGCGGCTCAACGGAGTAGCCCGTCGTCGTCGTTAAGCCACCATCGGACCAGCCGTCTTCGGCCACATAGTCGGTGCCAAGAGATTCAGACGGCAACGAGGACTGAGAGGCACCTTCCAATTTCGCCATTGTCCCACCGCTCGTCGAAGTTTGAAGTTGCTACCGTCAAGCTATCGTAGAGCTCATCGATCTTGCTGCTCCGGCCACCATTGAGGTCAATTGACCTCACGGTTATGCTCAGAAGATTAAGGTGATCAAAACCCCTCGCTCAATTCCATCATTGAGCTGCCGATCGTCGGAGAACGATGAGGGTCGTCATCGCCGCTGTGGGCAAGATCAGGTTCTCCATTCCTGGTGGTTTTGCGCCAAATTGATGGCAAGAAGACACTCAGAGGATGGAGAGGAAGGAATTCGACTCCTTAATTGCACGAAACAATCGTCTATCTAGGGGGGTAGGCCCGAGCTTAGCTGCCAATGGAGGCCGATCAACGACAGTCAAAGTCAGTCAACGGTGACTTTGGGATTTTGTGATCCGGACCTCCGATCGACGATTCGAGACTGCCTCCTGTCTCGTTTCGACGCTCTGAATGCAATGGTGACATCCGTTTGAGCTAATTCCACTCTGATTAAAATTATCTAGTGCCAACTGTACATAGATTGAGGCGATTCAAACTGCAATAACTGAGTCCAGAATGACATTTTCAGCAATGTATGATCTCTATGAAGAATTCTTAGCCATTCATGGTCGCTTGAGGAGTACTGTAGAGGATGCTTCGCATACTATAGATACAGCAAGGTACAACTAGACCCGCTTAGCTCGGAGTCTAAGTAAGTAGGAATCTCGCCTACAGTATGAATAGTTTTAAATTAAGATATTTTAAATGTGTTCATAAAAAGTTATGAAAATGCATGATCAGTGATTGTTACACTATTTTATGTTAGAATGGGTGTTATGTTATGATTTATTATGATATGTTATGTCATGATATGATATGATATGTTACGATAATGTTATGATTAATGTGTAATGAATGCAATATTTAAATCATATTGTTTAGTCACTCTCAAGTTAAATATCTTTACGATTTACGATTTATGATTTACATAATTGTGATGATATGTAGTGTTAAGTCATACTGCATTCACACAATAAGGCAAGTGAAAGTGGTAAGAAGTGTCGTACCATCCTCCTTAATTGTGAGGTACTCAAAGTAAAGTTAAAGATGACCTCGAAGTTCAATGGTCTTAAGTCTTCTATAAGGGAAGTATCATGTTTATAATCTCATGATTAATGATGTTGGTACGAACACAAATGATAATAAGATAAGGAAAATTATGGAACAAAGATAAGAGTTAAATTAAGGAATGGATAATTATAGGATGTTCATAATTAAGCATGAAACAAGTTGACAAAACAACATAAAATGTTCATGCATATTTTTATTAAAATGATTTTTAATTATGTTTTGCAAGACTGATTTCCTATTTACTAAGCAAAAGCACATTTAAGTATGTTTATGTTGTAGGTAAGAAAATGTGACGACCCGCCTTTTCGGGCAGTCACTTTACTTTCATAAATCATCGTTTCGTAAACAGTAATCTTACTTACTTAGTAAGAAAATACTGTAACAATTTTTTTTTTCTTTCCTTAAACGTTCTTTAAAACTGACGCGACCTCCGTCGCATTCAAGTGGAGACATCGCTCAACACTTGACCTTAAAATCATTTCAAATCGTTTCTCAATACTTAATAAGAAACACTTATTAAATCATAGTTTAAAACTTCACTTTATAATTACATAAAACAGTTTATAAACTGTATCTTAAAACTTTGAACACAATTCTTAAAACTCTGGTTTTCTTTAAACTTCGAAAACACAACATTAAACAATAGAAAACATTTTCTTTACGTAGCGGAAGCAAACAGTGATGGTATCCATACCCAAATCTTCGCATCTGTCCTCCGCAGCACCCAGCTCTTCTAACGGGTCCCATTGGTCACCCATAAATTACCTACAGCATGAAAAACGTTTAATGAGCTTTCGCTCAGCAAGTTCAAACATAATCTCACAAAGCATTTAAACATGCTTTAAAACTTTTTTCATGAAAACTTTTCTCTTGAAACGTTCTTCATGAACGTTTTCCATAAACATTTATGAAATATTTTTCATAAACGTTTTCCTTAAACATTTCTAAAAACGTTCTTCATAAACGTCTTTCATAGAACATTTCTGAAAACGTCTTTCATAAAACATTTCTGAAACGTTTTGCATCAACGTTTTTCGTAAAACATTTCTTCAACGTTTTTCTTAAAACGTCATTCGTAAACCTTTTCTTGCAAACATGAAATGTTTTTCATAAACATTTAATGTAAAACCTTTCCTCTTAAAACATTTCTTGAACGTATATCTTAAAACGTCGTTCATAAACCTTTTCTTGAAAACATGAAAATGTTTTTCATAAACATTTGTCGTAAACATTTTTCAGAATGTTTTCCATAAACATAACATATAAACATTTCATGAAAGGCATTCAAACAACATTAGAATGCATGACTTCATTTATGCTCAATTATTAACTTTAATTATGAGCCTTTTATGAACATTCTATAAACTTAAATATACCTTTCTTTCTCAACCTTTATCCTTATTCTTTAACTTTCTTTATCTTGTAACTTTCATTTTTCCTTACTTTACTTTAGTGTTCGTACCAACTCATTAATCATGAGATCATAAACATGATGCTTCCCTTGTGGAAGACTTGAGACCATCAAACATTGAGGTCTTATACCTCACCTTTAGGAGGTCAAACTTTAACTTTACTTTATTACCTCATAACAAAGAGGCTGGTACGACCCTTTCCTTTTTATCTTTACATTACCTTCTTATTAACTTTAGTGAGCATTTCAAATGCAATCACATCATATGCAATACACTTGCAATTCATAGCTTGTACTATAAAATTTATTGCATAACAGATGCAACATATTGCATAATAAATGCAACATAAAATGCAAACACATTTTACTAATCATAATTTGCATTCTAACACTCATTGCATAACAAATGCAACATATTGCTTAATAAATACATCATAAAATGCAAACACATTTTGCAAACTATAACTTTTATTCTAAAACTTATTGCACAATAAATGCAAATTATTGCATAGCAAATGCATCATTAAACCTTTAACTTAAACTATAAAACATTATGCATTGTCATAATGCAAAACATACTTTCAATACTTTGAAAATCATAACTTAAACTTTTAAGAAACGTTATGCATATCAATATGCAAATAAACCTTTAACATAACGATTGCAAATTCATTGCAATTCTTTTTCTTGAACTTTAAAACTTTTTGCATAATAAATGCAAACATACTTTAAAAACAACTTGCTTAACAATTTGCAAACACATTTGCAAACATATAAAAGAGCATTTAAAAATCATTTACTTCATGCTGTAGGTGAGGTTTGAAACTTACCCGAACTATACTCTAGCGTTCTCTATTCCATTCCTTTATCGTTCCTTTTCCTTCCATTGGTCGGCTTTTGTGTCTTGAACTCCAAGCTAAGCAGATCCAGTTGTATCTCGCTGCATCTACAGTATGTGAAGCATCCTCTGCAGTGCTCATCGAGCGATCATAAATGGCTAGGAATGCTTCCTGGAGATCATTCATTCTTGAAACTGTCATTCTGGACTCCGATACTGCTGTTTGAATCGCCTCGATCTGCGTGCAGTCGGTACCAGACGATTTTCATCGGAGTGGAATTAGCTCGAACGGAGGTCACCATTGCGTTCAGAGCGTCGAAACGAGTCGGGAGGCGGTCTCAGATCTTCGATCGGAGGTCCGGATCACAAAATCTCATTTTGCCCTTTGACCGGCCGTTGACCGGCGTTGACCGGCGTTGACCGCCGTTGACCGGCCGTTGACCGGCGGCGGTTGGCTCCGTTGAGGGCTGAGCTCGAGCCTACCCCCCCTAATTCGACCCTCCTGAGTCGATTGGTGGGGTCAATTTCACCCAATTCGGCCTCCAACATAGCAAATCGAAGACGGAATTCTCGGCGGAAACCGGCGGCTCCGATTTCGGTCCTCCGGCGACGGTACCGTGAAATTGAGGTGGGGGAATTGTTCCCCGACCTCCTCTGAGTATTTCCCCTACGGTGGGGCAGCTCAACACCGCGTGGAACGGCGGCTCCACCCCCTCACGGCGGCGCTCCACGGTGGACCTTGGTTCTCCGCCTTCTCGCGGTGTTTCCCCAAAATTGAGGTGTTGGGAAGCTTCCCCGTGACCCTCTGAACGTGTTTGTGCCTTCAATTTGGCACAAAACGGCCTAAAATGGCCAACCCAACCTTACCCACGGCGGCTCACGGCGGGGGCCTTCGTTCTCCGGCGAGGGGCGGCGGAAAGGAGCAATTGACCGAGGGGTCTTGCTCGCCGTCGCCCTCTGAACGTTTTGGCACCGGCGGTGTGCCACACCGCCACCATATGCGGCGGCTCCGACGACGGCTCCACGGCGGCGACGGGGCAGCTCCGGCGAAGCCTTTCCAGCCAAAATTGAGCTGGAAAATTGGTACCATCTTGTTCCTCTCCTCACACTGAGTCCATAGACACCAAAATCACGTCGATTGGTGGTCGGACGGCCGAGAAACGACGTCGGGAAAAAATGGGTTTCGCCGCCACTTTGGGCGGCGCGTGAGGCTCCCTCCGGCGTCTATTTGGGTGGCACGACACCTCGTTGGACTCAGCTCAACGAGAGCTTCCCACTGGTATGGGAGGTGTCGAAAAATAACGCCGGAATCTCAAACGAGATTTGAGGAGAGAGAGAGAAAATCTAGAGAGAGAAAGTCTAGAGAGAGAAAGTCGAGTTTTGCTTTGAATTTTCTGATTTTTTCTTCTTTTTTTTTTCATTTCTTTTCTTTTATAAAAAAGTATAAGATAAAATTGTGGTCCACACAATTCAATTCTTATACTGCGTTGCTCTAACACTGTATAATTTTCCATCTTATTATACAGTATTTTCCTTTAATTGTACTTTGTCTTAACATAATCTTTAATTTAATGCATTTTTAATGCACTAAAAATCTCGGGTGTTACAATCTTCCCTCCTTAACAATTTTCGTCCTCGAAAATCAGCGCCTTCATAGGCAGTTCATCTTCCTTGTCATCCTTTTTCGTTCTTGACATACTTCCTTGATCATTACTTTTTCATTAAAACTGAGCCTTCATCTTGAAACTTCAACAATTTTCATCATGTTCTTGACATATTCCTTTAAATTGTACACCACACTTCTGCTGCGCAACTCTGATCTTCCAACATTTGAGCGCAGTTTCCATTCATCTAAGGGTTTAGCATTCCATCATTGAATGCTATTCTTAGAAATAGGGTTCATTTTCATTCTAATCTCTTCATTTCCTTCTAAAGATCAAGGTCATCCGATCACAAAATCCATAATTTTCGTTTCTATATCCATTCTAGAATGACATTTTACCATAATTTTCCTCATAACGTATAATTTCCAGCTTCCATCCTCCAATCTGTGAGGTTTCCGCTGCCAGATTGGGCATCGTTGTCTTAATCGTATTTCCCATCCGGGCAGTTACGAGCTCATTCGCATGCCTCAGTTTAGCGAAGGAGTGCTTAAGCTCTATCAAATAACATAATTAATGATCTAACGTCAAGTTGCTCTCAGGCACTTTCGTTCCATAGCGCACTGAAAATCACTTCAGACCTTCATTATTCCATTATCTTAATCCACTTTTCCTCGTTATGCGTGTAGCCAATACAAAATAACTCCATCAGAGTAATATTTGCTCCTACGGAGACTTCATTGTGTGGCTAAACATCATAACGTGTCACAAGCTCATCTTCTTGATTTTGAGCTGTCGGCCATCTGTTGACCATCATTGACCACGCTTTGTCATCGTTGACTTGATATCGCTAAGAGACGACGACTACAGTCGACTTGCGAGGACATTCTAGCATATAACATCACATTCATCCTTTGACCTTTGCCTTCTCGTTGCTCATCTAGGTGTGCCGATATCAAAGGCTACGCCCAACATAAATACGTATTCAGTAAATTCTAACTTTTCTTTCTACTTAACTTAACTTACTTACATGAGCTATGGTGTAGCGGACATATGACAGCGCGAAATGGGATGGCAGGATACTGCTCTGATACCACCTGAGACGACCCGCCTTTTCGGGCAGTCACTTTACTTTCATAAATCATCGTTTCGTAAACAGTAATCTTACTTAGTAAGAAAATACTGTAACAATTTTTTTTTTCTTTCCTTAAACGTTCTTTAAAACTGACGCGACCTCCGTCGCATTCAAGTGGAGACATCGCTCAACACTTGACCTTAAAATCATTTCAAATCGTTTCTCAATACTTAATAAGAAACACTTATTAAATCATAGTTTAAAACTTCACTTTATAATTACATAAAACAGTTTATAAACTGTATCTTAAAACTTTGAACACAATTCTTAAAACTCTGGTTTTCTTTAAACTTCGAAAACACAACATTAAACAATAGAAAACATTTTCTTTACGTAGCGGAAGCAAACAGTGATGGTATCCATACCCAAATCTTCGCATCTGTCCTCCGCAGCACCCAGCTCTTCTAACGGGTCCCATTGGTCACCCATAAATTACCTACAGCATGAAAAACGTTTAATGAGCTTTCGCTCAGCAAGTTCAAACATAATCTCACAAAGCATTTAAACATGCTTTAAAACTTTTTTCATGAAAACTTTTCTCTTGAAACGTTCTTCATGAACGTTTTCCATAAACATTTATGAAATATTTTTCATAAACGTTTTCCTTAAACATTTCTAAAAACGTTCTTCATAAACGTCTTTCATAGAACATTTCTGAAAACGTCTTTCATAAAACATTTCTGAAACGTTTTGCATCAACGTTTTTCGTAAAACATTTCTTCAACGTTTTTCTTAAAACGTCATTCGTAAACCTTTTCTTGCAAACATGAAATGTTTTTCATAAACATTTAATGTAAAACCTTTCCTCTTAAAACATTTCTTGAACGTATATCTTAAAACGTCGTTCATAAACCTTTTCTTGAAAACATGAAAATGTTTTTCATAAACATTTGTCGTAAACATTTTTCAGAATGTTTTCCATAAACATAACATATAAACATTTCATGAAAGGCATTCAAACAACATTAGAATGCATGACTTCATTTATGCTCAATTATTAACTTTAATTATGAGCCTTTTATGAACATTCTATAAACTTAAATATACCTTTCTTTCTCAACCTTTATCCTTATTCTTTAACTTTCTTTATCTTGTAACTTTCATTTTTCCTTACTTTACTTTAGTGTTCGTACCAACTCATTAATCATGAGATCATAAACATGATGCTTCCCTTGTGGAAGACTTGAGACCATCAAACATTGAGGTCTTATACCTCACCTTTAGGAGGTCAAACTTTAACTTTACTTTATTACCTCATAACAAAGAGGCTGGTACGACCCTTTCCTTTTTATCTTTACATTACCTTCTTATTAACTTTAGTGAGCATTTCAAATGCAATCACATCATATGCAATACACTTGCAATTCATAGCTTGTACTATAAAATTTATTGCATAACAGATGCAACATATTGCATAATAAATGCAACATAAAATGCAAACACATTTTACTAATCATAATTTGCATTCTAACACTCATTGCATAACAAATGCAACATATTGCTTAATAAATACATCATAAAATGCAAACACATTTTGCAAACTATAACTTTTATTCTAAAACTTATTGCACAATAAATGCAAATTATTGCATAGCAAATGCATCATTAAACCTTTAACTTAAACTATAAAACATTATGCATTGTCATAATGCAAAACATACTTTCAATACTTTGAAAATCATAACTTAAACTTTTAAGAAACGTTATGCATATCAATATGCAAATAAACCTTTAACATAACGATTGCAAATTCATTGCAATTCTTTTTCTTGAACTTTAAAACTTTTTGCATAATAAATGCAAACATACTTTAAAAACAACTTGCTTAACAATTTGCAAACACATTTGCAAACATATAAAAGAGCATTTAAAAATCATTTACTTCATGCTGTAGGTGAGGTTTGAAACTTACCCGAACTATACTCTAGCGTTCTCTATTCCATTCCTTTATCGTTCCTTTTCCTTCCATTGGTCGGCTTTTGTGTCTTGAACTCCAAGCTAAGCAGATCCAGTTGTATCTCGCTGCATCTACAGTATGTGAAGCATCCTCTGCAGTGCTCATCGAGCGATCATAAATGGCTAGGAATGCTTCCTGGAGATCATTCATTCTTGAAACTGTCATTCTGGACTCCGATACTGCTGTTTGAATCGCCTCGATCTACGTGCAGTCGGTACCAGACGATTTTCATCGGAGTGGAATTAGCTCGAACGGAGGTCACCATTGCGTTCAGAGCGTCGAAACGAGTCGGGAGGCGGTCTCAGATCTTCGATCGGAGGTCCGGATCACAAAATCTCATTTTGCCCTTTGACCGGCCGTTGACCGGCGTTGACCGCCGTTGACCGGCCGTTGACCGGTGGCGGTTGGCTCCGTTGAGGGCTGAGCTCGAGCCTACCCCCCCTAATTCGACCCTCCTGAGTCGATTGGTGGGGTCAATTTCACCCAATTCGGCCTCCAACATAGCAAATCGAAGACGGAATTCTCGGCGGAAACCGGCGGCTCCGATTTCGGTCCTCCGGCGACGGTACCGTGAAATTGAGGTGGGGGAATTGTTCCCCGACCTCCTCTGAGTATTTCCCCTACGGTGGGGCAGCTCAACACCGCGTGGAACGGCGGCTCCACCCCCTCACGGCGGCGCTCCACGGTGGACCTTGGTTCTCCGCCTTCTCGCGGTGTTTCCCCAAAATTGAGGTGTTGGGAAGCTTCCCCGTGACCCTCTGAACGTGTTTGTGCCTTCAATTTGGCACAAAACGGCCTAAAATGGCCAACCCAACCTTACCCACGGCGGCTCACGGCGGGGGCCTTCGTTCTCCGGCGAGGGGCGGCGGAAAGGAGCAATTGACCGAGGGGTCTTGCTCGCCGTCGCCCTCTGAACGTTTTGGCACCGGCGGTGTGCCACACCGCCACCATATGCGGCGGCTCCGACGACGGCTCCACGGCGGCGACGGGGCAGCTCCGGCGAAGCCTTTCCAGCCAAAATTGAGCTGGAAAATTGGTACCATCTTGTTCCTCTCCTCACACTGAGTCCATAGACACCAAAATCACGTCGATTGGTGGTCGGACGGCCGAGAATCGACGTCGGGAAAAAATGGGTTTCGCCGCCACTTTGGGCGGCGCGTGAGGCTCCCTCCGGCGTCTATTTGGGTGGCACGACACCTCGTTGGACTCAGCTCAACGAGAGCTTCCCACTGGTATGGGAGGTGTCGAAAAATAACGCCGGAATCTCAAACGAGATTTGAGGAGAGAGAGAGAAAATCTAGAGAGAGAAAGTCTAGAGAGAGAAAGTCGAGTTTTGCTTTGAATTTTCTGATTTTTTCTTCTTTTTTTTTCATTTCTTTTCTTTTATAAAAAAGTATAAGATAAAATTGTGGTCCACACAATTCAATTCTTATACTGCGTTGCTCTAACACTGTATAATTTTCCATCTTATTATACAGTATTTTCCTTTAATTGTACTTTGTCTTAACATAATCTTTAATTTAATGCATTTTTAATGCACTAAAAATCTCGGGTGTTACAGAAAACCTGTCAGCGACATTTGTTGGGCAATGGTAAGCGACGGAAGAATGGTGGAGATGGGTATGGATACCACTATAGTATGTTTCCGTTGCCCAAAAAAAATGTTTTTTTTCTATTATTTGATATAGTACTTTCAAAGTTCAAGAAAGTCAAAATTTTAAGAAATGTTTTCAAAGTTTAAGTTATATTTTACGAAATATTTTATCCAATTGTAAAGCTAAGTTTCAAGCTATGTTTTAGTAATTGTTTCTTATTAAATTTTAAGAAACGATTTAAAAAGGGTTTTAAAGGCATTGGTTGAGCAAGGCCTCAACTTGAAATGCGACAATAGTCGCAACAGTTTTTAAGTATGTTTAAAGGAAGTAATTCTTAAAAAATTATCTTTATGTTTGTAAGAAAGTTTTAAGGATATTTTATTATTATATGTTTCAAGAGATTAAGTTTATGAGGTATGCAAAGATTAAGTTTTTACGAATTATAATTTAACGACTTGCAATGTGTTTGCAAACGTTATACAAGTTATTTTTTAAAAAATATGTTTTCACTTGTTATGTATAAAGTTATAAAGATTAAGTAAAGGTTTGTAACGTATTTGAAAAGAAAATTTTTATTTCGTACTTTTCAGTACTTTATGTTAAAGTATGTTGAAATTATGATTATGTTCAAGTTAAGTGACGGCCACATAGGCGGGTCGTCACAGTTGGTATCAGAGCGGGTATCCTGCCATCCTACTCTACGTCGTCACGTGACTGCTTCGCCAAAGTCCAAGTAAGTTATGTTAGTTAAATGTTATGTTAAGTTATGTTAGATGATATGCGCTGACTTTTAGTACAATGGCAACCAAGTTATCGATATGCAAGCTTGATTTTAGACGTCCCCTTAAGGACCAACGTTAAGTCTAGCCGCCACGATATGTCGAATCACGAGAAGCTATATTTGGTGTTTACTTTCTAGGTTAGCTAAACAACATATAGAAGCACGTGGATGCTTGAACCAACGCTTCAAGATGATTGACACTCAGAGTACTAATTCGGACGAGAATGTCTGGGTCTATAACTATAGAAAAGGTTGATTGACCAATTGACAGAGGATGATCTGGGTAACTACACCTTAGAGAAGAAAAAAAAAAAGCTCACCTATATTTTTATGCTTAATTGCTAACCTATAGGTGAGCCGCTTCTCATGCAACATACAAGTGGATCCTCACTAAAAGATGATTCTATTAGTGGATGAATAACACCTTTCAATCTGCCACGAGAACAAAAAAAGTCACGGATAGGGTATGCAAGGGACACGAGAATGAAATCTTCTTTAAAGAATCACCCCCAAAGGCGATGTTAAGACATTTCTTCGAAGCACGGATGAGTACCTAGAGAGAACTTTCTAGCTTAGACCATCAACAAGGACATCAATATCCGATCTAAAAACGATGTACAAGGATGGATAGACATAGTACTAATATGGGGTTAGTGGTGTGACATGCCATACGATTAAGCAAGTGTATGTATAGTATAAGAAGTAAGATTTATATGTGGATGATAGAAGTTTCCAATAAGAAGAACTTTATGTTATGCGACTTGATAGAGGCGAGTAAAGTCTCGATCTCAACAAAGGTCTATGATATGTAATAATTGCTAAAGAGAGAAGTTCAGCAATTTTATGATATGAAAGTATGATTGATATATGCATGAATGTTATGACTATGATTGTCATATGTATTATAAATGTGACATGACTTAAAGTATTATATGAATATAATATGAAATAGTTGCTAACCAAAGAAGAAAAATGTATAGCAACTCTATGATATGGAAGTATGAACGTCATGTGTATGTATGATATGAATGACATGTATATGTATGATATGTTTATGAATATGATATGTAAGTATGATACTTATACGAGAGAATGTTATGGATATGAATGCTGTGATTGATGCTTGTTATGTAGATTATGGGTCTGTTTGTTTCGATACTCGAATCAAGGTTCGAATCATTTTGCTACAGTATTTTCTCTCACAAAAATTTAAATCTTCATTCAAATACTCTATTCAAATACTCGAACCAAACGGGCCCTATAAACAAGACATAACATTTTTATATAAGTACTACGTAATGCATAATGAATATGCACAATAAGGTCCATAAGAAATCCATTAAGGATATAACCTCCAATTTGCCTATAGGAAACTAGAAAGATTACTATAAGACACCCTAGTTTCGATTAGAAATCGTGAGAACGATTTAGATTATCAAGTAGAATTTACAAAATTTCTCGTGACCAATAGAGAGGTCACAAGAGCAGAGCCAAGAGAGAGACTCTACGAATATAGAAAAGACAAGAGCGAATTTTTCCTTTTGCGCACCCCAAGGAAAGGCGAGACATATTTAAGAGAGATACGAAAAGTTAAGCTCAAGTGTTATGAACCCTTAGAAGCTTTTGGACAAGTACATAAACATGTTTTAGATAGCCATTATCATTAGTTTGGAATGACTAGATGATAAAAGGCCTATAGACTGAGCAATAAAAAGATGAAATTACTGACCAGTTTTTATGTGCCAGATCATGATCTAGATGCAGATATGCAACCTAGATACAAATAGGATTAGTATAAGTCCTAGAATAAAAGAAAGATGGCTTTAGGAAAGGAGGCCATATTTCCATATTAAGATGTTTGAGGCGAAGTTGCTAAAAAGAAAGAAAGACCCATAAGATTAAGTTATAGAGCCATAAGATACCCCTAGTTTAGCTCAATTTTCAAGGACGAAAATTTTATAAGGTGGGTGGATTGTAACGACTGGGAAAAATCCAAAAATTAATATACGTGATTAATTAAGAATTTTTCCAAAATTACTTGGTTAAGTACTTGTAATGTTATGATAGTACATTAAAATAGTTATTTTTAATGTGCTAAACTAAAAGTTTATGATTCATTAATTTCATGTATGAGCCATAGTAGTGGCAATTATAAGAATCTCAATTTAAAAGATTTAAATTGAGATAATGTGATAAAAGTGGAATTTCTCAATTTACCATGATTATGTGAAAATTCCTGTATGATATCAATTCAGCAAGAGTATAGTTATGTGTACATGAATTTTAAGTTTACGGATCAAGAATTTGATCGAACCGATCATGATACAATATACACATCAAAGACCAGCAATAGTGCCTATATATATACTTGAAAATTCAAAAAAAAAAAAAGAGGGAGAAAAATCACACAAAAATCAGCTCTTTCTCTCTCTACTTTCTCTCTCTACATTTTCTCTCTCTCTCTCTCTTCTCAAATCTTGGTCAAGATTTCGACATCTGTTGTTGACATCTCTTGCACCAATGGAAAGCTCTCGTCGAGCTGAGTCCAACGGTGTGCCATGCTACCCAAAATTTCGCCAGAGGAAGCCACACGCACCACCTAAAGTGGTAGAGAAATCAATTTTTTTCGACATGATTTCTCCACCGTCCGACCGCCAAACAACGTGATCTTGGTGTCCACGGAATCAGCATGAAGAGAGGAACAAGATGGTACTAGCCTCACTGTCCAATTCTAGCTCGAGCGGCTCAACGGAGTAGCCCTGTCGTCACCGTCGAGCCACCGTCGGACCAACCGTCTCCGGCGGCGGTGTGGCACACCACCGGTGCCAAAAGATTCAGACAGCAACGAGGAGTGAGAGGCACCTTCCAATTTCCCCATTGCCCCACCGCTCGTCGGAGTTTGAAGTTGCCACCGTCAAGCTATTGTGGAGCTCACCGATCTTGCTGCTCCGGCCACCGTTGAGGTCAATTGACCTCACGGTTATGCTCAGAAGATTAAGGTGATCGAAACCCATCATCGGAGAATGACGAGGGCTGTCGTCGCTGTTGTGAGCAAGATCAGGTTCTCCATTCTTGGTGGTTTTGCATCAAATTGATGGTAAGAAGACACTCAGAGGATGGAGAGGAAGGAATTCGACAACTCAATTGCATGAAACAACCGCCGATCTAGGGGGTAGGCCCGAGCTCAGCTGCCAACGAAGGCCGGTCAACGGCATTCAAAGTCGGTCAACAGTGACTTTGGGATATCGTGATCCAGACTTTCGATCGATGATTTGAGACCGCCTCTTGACTTGTTCCGACGCTCTGAATGCTATGGTGACATCCGTTTGAGCTAATTTTACTCTGATAAAAATCGTCTGGTACCGACTGTACGTGGATCGAGGCGATTCAAACTGCAGTAACAGAGTCGAACATTACATTTTCAGCAATGTATGATCTCTAGGAAGAATTCCTAGCCATTCATGGTCACTTGAGGAACACTGAAGAGGATGCTTCGCATACTGTAGATACAACAAGGTACAACTAGACCCGCTTAGCTCAGAGTCCAAGTAAGTAGGAATCTCGCCTATAGTATGAATAGTTTTAAAATAAGATATTTTAAATGTGTCCATAAAAAGTTATGAAAATGCATGATCAGTGATTGTTACACTATTTTATGTTAGAATGGGTGTTATGTCATGATTTATTATAATATGTTATGTCATGATATGATATGTTACGATGATGTTATGATTAATGTGTGATGAATGCAATATTTAAATCATATTGTTTAGTCACTCTCAAGTTAAGTATGTTTACGATTTATGATTTACGTAATTGTGATGATATGTAGTGGTAAGTCATACCGCATTCACACAATAAGGCAAGTGAAAGTGGTAAGAAGTGTCGTACTAGCCTCCTTAACTGTGAGGTACTCAAAGTAAAGTTAAAGATGACCTCGAAGTTCGATGGTCTTAAGTCTTCTATAAGGGAAGCATCATGTTTATGATATCATGATTAATGATGTTGGTACGAATACAAATGATAATAAGATAAGGAAAGTTATGAAACAAAGATAAGAGTTAAATTAAGGAATGGATAATTATAGGATGTTCATAATTAAGCATGAAACAAGTTGACAAAACAGCATAAAATGTTCATGCATATTTTTATTAAAATGATTTTTAATTATGTTTTGCTAGACTGATTTCCTACTAACTGAGCAAAAGCTTATTTAAGTATGTTCATGCTGTAGGTAAGAAAATCTGTCAGCGACATTTGTTGGGCAGTGGTAAGTGGCAGACGAATGATAGAGATGGGTATGGATACCACTATGGTATGTTTCTGTTGCCGAAAGAAAATGTTATTTTTCTATTATTTGATATAGTACTTTCAAAGTTCAAGAAAGTTAAAATTTTAAGAAATGTTTTCAAAGTTTAAGTTATATTTTACGAAACGTTTTATCCAATTGTAAAGTTAAGTTTCAAGCTATGTTTTAGTAATTGTTTCTTATTAAGTTTTAAGAAAGGATTTAAAAAGGGTTTTAAAGGCATTGGCTGAGTAAGGCCTCAACTTGAAATGCGACAATAATCGCAACAGTTTTTAAGTATGTTTTAAGGAATGTTTAAAGGAAGTAATTCTTAAAAAATTATCTTTATATTTATAAGAAAAGTTTTAAGGATATTTTATTATTATATGTGTAACACCCCGGTATTTTTAATACGTTAAAAATACATTAAGTTAAGGATTATATTAAGACAAAAAGTACAGTTTAAGAAAAAATACTATATAATAATATAAAAAATTATACAGTATTAGAACAATACTGTGTAAGAATTGGACTGGTTAAGTTCATACAGTATAAAAATTGGACTGTTTAATTTAAAGTAGTGTAGAAAGAATACTGCTAAGTAAAAAAGGAGATATGAGAAAGGTTATGTTTGGCCTCCAAAAATAAACCAGAGGCAAGTAAAATATTTTATACAGTCTAAGCACTGATTTTACTACGGCAGTATAAGAAAAATACTGTGTAGTAAAAAATTACACAGTATAAATTTTTGGGCCCTACAAAGTAGACATCCAGTTGAATTCTATTGAGCCACCAAGCCATGAAAGGTGGCCCAATCACCTTGTGCCACATGGGTAACCCAAAGTATTACCATGAGTCACCTAAAGGATAAACATGCATTTAATGCAAAAATTTACAAAAAAATCTCTCCTTCTTCTCCAAGACCCACGACAGCCATGGATGAGCTTCCTTAAAAAATTTTCAACCTCCCATCTTAGCAAAAATAACCCCATTTAAGTTCAAGAGGGAAAGTTTAAAGGATTTTTTCAAGTTTTAAGGTAAAACCTTAACTTTTTTCAAGGTTTTTTATGGTTTTTCTTGGGTTAAGGAAAGAAAGTTAATTTAAAGCATTTTTGTGTGAGAAATGCTTAGGAAAAAGGCTTTAAAGGAGCTCTTGGAGAGCTAGAATCCAAAAGTGCTATTTAGGGTAAGTTTTAAAATTGCGTGATTTTTAATTTGATTTTTATTCTTTGAAAGGTGTGTGGGCTTTCAAGCAAAGTTTTGCTTAAATTCCATAGATGCATGAATTATGGCTTGGTGATGTTGTGGAAATTTAGGTTTTATTGTGTAAAATGTTAGTTTTTGAAAAAAGTGTTGTTTTGTAATTTTAGTACTAATTTTGCAAAGATGATGAGTGGGCATGAAAATGATTCAAACAAGGGTTGGAACTGCCTATGCTAGGGTAGATTTATTATTTATAAATGGATTTTTAGAAAAATGTCCCAAGGACTAAATTGAAAGAAAAAGTTCTTTCTCGGTAGAAATGAAAAATGCTCAAAAACACCCCTTTATAGTGGGAATCTTAAAAAAGTTACAACACGAAAGTTGTAGATCTTGACTAAACTGTTAGGATAACACAAATAGTTTCTTAAAATTCTGCTCGGTTTAGGAGTTATGAAATTTACAAGAATTTGTTAAAATTGGAAAAAAAATTTAAAGGGCAAAAATGTCATTCTCTCAAAGGATTTTGAACATGGTACTTTGAGCAAAAATGTTCCTCATGCAAAATGGGGACTAGTGGTGTAAAAAGATTATTTTTGTTTCTCGGGACAAAAATGTAAATATTTTTGTATTTTGGGCCAAAACTGTAAAATTGTATGAAAATTAGGTTTTTACCAAGGAACGTTAGTTTCCTATACTATTATAGGTAGTAAGTACCATAGATGCTAAGTTTTTAAGAAATTAACGTTTAGTTAAGGAAATAATGGAGGAAAAAGAGCTAAGGGCAAAATGGTCATTTTATGAAAAAAAAAAAAAAAGTCAAAACGGACCCGAAACGCCCGATGTCAGGAAACGTTTCTTAGTGGCAATTCTTTCATAATATGTAGGTAATGAAATGTTAAAGTTAAGCAATAAGTTTTATGGAGTTACGAAATTCACGAAAAACCCAAAAAGGGGTAAAAACGTCATTTTTATGAAAATGGCTAGAATGGAGTCGAACACTCCGATTTAGCATAACGTTCTTAGACAAAAATGTCCCGTAATACGTTAAGTAACTAACCGTCACGTGTGACGAGAGATTTAATAAGAGATGTTCAAGTAAACGAAAGGTAACCCGGTGGGTTACAAAATTAAGTAACGGAAAATGGTAAACCGATAGTGTACAAGTCAAGTTAAAAGGAAAGAATGGTTAATATTTGCGTTTTATTATCAATCGGGTGGATTGATAAAAATAAATTAATTAATGAGTCTGTTGTCGTATGATCAGGACACAAAAGCCGACCAATAGAAGGAAAAAGGAGCGAGACAAGAACGGAATAGAGAATGTTAGAGTATAGTCTGGACAAGTTCAGACTTCACCTACAACATGAAGTAAATAGTTTTCAAATAGTTACATATATGTTTGTAAATGAGTATGCAAGTTGTTTTTAAAAGTATATTTGCATTTATTATGCAAAAAAAGTTCTAAACTACAAAAGAAGATTTGTAATGAATTTGCAACCGTTATGTTTAAAGTCTATTTGTATGTTGATATGCATAATATTTTTAAAAGTTCAAGTTAGGATATTTAAAGTATTTAACGTATGTTTTCCATTATGACAATGCATAATATTTTATAAGTTTAAGTTATAAGTTTTATGATGCATTTGTTATGTAATAAGTTGCAAATGTTGTGCAATAAGTTTCAGAATAAAAGTTATGATTTACAAAATGTGATTGCGTTATATGATGCATTTGTTATACAATAAGTATTAGAGTACAAGTTATGAAATGCAAAATGTGTTTGCGTTTTATGTAGCATTTGTTATGCAATAAGTTGCATTTGTAATGCAATAGATTTTATAGTACAAACTATGAATTGCAAGTGTGTTTGCATATGATGTGATTGCGTTTGTTATGCTCACTAAAGTTAATAACAAGGTAACGTAAAGAAAATGAGAAAGTGTCGTACTAGCCTCCTCGTTGTGAGGTAATGAAAGAAAAGTTAAAGTTGGACCTCCTAAATGTGAGGTACATGACCTCGAAGTTCGATGGTTTTAAGTCTTCCACAAGGGGAGTATCACATTTATGATCTCATGATTAAAGATGTTGATACGAACACTAAAGGTTAAAGTAAGATAAGGAAAGATAAGGAACAAGGATGAAAAGTTAAAGTAAGATAAAGAACAATGATGGAAAGTTAAAGTAAGATAAGGAAAGATAAGGAACAAGGATAAAAAGTTAAAGTAAGATAAGAAAAGTTAAGAAACAAAGGTAGAAAGTTAAAATAAGAAAAGAATGTTCATAAAATACTCATAATTGAAGTTAATAATTGAGCATAAATGGAAATATGCACTTTGATTTTACTAGTTTTCCTTGTTATGAAACATTTATATGCTATGGAAAACATTATGAGGAATGCTTTATATTAAGTGTTTATGAAAACATAAATGACGTTTATGAAGAGCAATCTGAGGATTGATTTATGATAAATATTTAATGAAAAGCATTTATGAAAAACGTTACAGAAATGTTTTATGAAAACGTTTATAAGAAATGTTTTGGAAATGTTTTATGAAAAATGTTTATGAAAAACGTTTATGAAAAATGTTTTAAGAAAAAGGTTTTTATGAAAAAAGTTTCTAAAGCATGTTTTAAATGAATTGTGAGAATATGTTTGAACTTACTGAGCGAAAGCTCATAAAAAGTTTCTTCATGCTATAGATAGTTTTATGGGCGAATAGTATGACTCGTTAGAAGAGCTGGGTGCTAGGATTGAGTATGGATACCACTACAGTAAGTTTCTGTTGTTCAAAAGAAATATTTTCCACTATTTAATATAATGTTTTCAAATTTTTAAGAAAAACAAAGTTTTAAGAAATATTTTCAAGTTTTAAGATACAGTTTATGAACTGTTTAATATAATTATAAAGTTAAGTTTTAAGTTATGTTTTAGTAAATGTGTTTCTTATTAAGTTTTAAGAAACGATTTGAAATAGTTTTAAAGTCAAGTGTTGAGCGATGTCTTAACTTGAATAGCGACAGAGGTCGCAACAGTTTTTAAATACGTTTGTTTAAAGAAAAAAAATTTATTTCAGTATTTTTCTTACTAAGTGAGTAAGATTACTGCTTAAGTAATGATGTTTAAGTAAGTAAAGTGACTGCTCGGAAAGGCAGGTCGTCACAATATGTTTCAAGAGATTAAGTTTATGAGGTATGCAAATGTTAAGTTTTTACGAATTATGATTTAACGACTTGCAATGTGTTGCAAACGTTATACGAGTTATTTTTTTTAAAATATGTTTTCACTTTTTATGGATAAAGTTATAAAGATTAAGTAAAGGTTTGCAATGTATTTAAAAAGAAAATTTTTATTTCGTAATTTTCAGTACTTTATGTTAAAGTATGTTGAAATTACGATTATGTTCAAGTTAAGTGACGGCCACATAGACGGGTCGTCACACAGATCTTTATAATAATGAAAATAATTTGGTTAATGATTTAGTTTTAGTTTGTTATTATAAAGATGTAGTCACATCATATATATATATATATATATTTCGGAGTTCAACATTACCAATAAAAACAATCATCATTATAAAGTTAGAAATCTTTTATGATAATAAATGAGTGGATTTATAATCATATTCCATTATCTTAGTGAACACAATTAAAAACTTATTTCATTATGACAATGAAAGAAATTATAATCCTATATATACATATATATCACTATCCTGCTTTAATAATAACAAAGGTTGTGATATATAATTATAAACTTATAAATATTTATATTTATAGTTTTAGTTCATTATTATAAAGATGCAATCATTAGGCTTTTATGGTCGATGATCATATATATATATATATATATATATGTATGGGTGTTCAATATTATAACAAGGAAAATCATAATTATAAAGTTATAAATCCTTATGATAATGAATGAATGAATTTACAATCTTATTTTATTATCATAATGAATACAATTATGAACTTATTTTATTATGATAATAAAAAAATTATAATTTTATTTCATTTTAATGATAAAGAATATATAATAGTATAGAGATTAATTATTTCTTATTATAATTCAAGACTACAATATCTTTTATTCAAAGGTTTTAAGTGTTTGACATGGGTTAAAACTATTTTTATTATAATATATAAAAGTTTTACATCACTTACAACTAAAAAAGTAATCGTAAACCACCGCCTCTGAACACAAGGTAAAAAGGTTTGGACAGTATTAGATGGAAGGTACTCTAATGTAAACCACGAAAAATTTGTAAAAATGGCGTTTTGGGAAAAAAAATTTTGGTCAATGACCCTTTTTTTTTGTCAATTTTTGGCATAAAAAATGCTTTTTAGACATCAAAACGGTTTCAGTTTTTTTTATCCTGTTAAGATTTTTTATTTTATTACAGTAATTTTTTTATTTTTTTAAAAAAAATTGAGGCAGTTTAACTATAAAAATATATATTTTTTTTTATAAAAAAAAAAGAAGATCATTTTCCTTATTCAAATTTTTTTTTTTGGCCCTTTCTCCAGATTATTCCGTAAATCACACTTTCCCTTTTCAATACACCCAGTCTCCGTGAATTACGAAGAACCTCCCACGATTTGAGCACTCACTCCCTCTCTCCACCTGCCATTGTAGAAAGCGTCGACCTCGTCGC
Source organism: Artocarpus heterophyllus (assembly GCA_025403435.1). Taxonomy (NCBI): domain Eukaryota; kingdom Viridiplantae; phylum Streptophyta; class Magnoliopsida; order Rosales; family Moraceae; genus Artocarpus; species Artocarpus heterophyllus. The sequence goes on from CM046344.1 coordinate 964,886, forward strand.
CAAGCACGAAACCCTAATCGCTTCTATCTCGCCACGGCGACGGCCTCAGGACCGCCCTATCCACTTCCTCCTTTAAAGCCTTGCACTTGTTTCTCCCAATTGTACTTTTGGCTTTAAGCATTTCGTATTCCACCACGAAAACAGCAGCGCCGGAGCCCTTTCCGACGATCGTCGCTGGAAAAAGCGCGCCGCGGGTGCTGACCTCGACCTCCGCTCCGACTTCGAAGGTAATGAAGTAAGCGAACTCAACTCGCACGTGAACCTCCGGCCGGGTGCTGACCTTTCCTTGCGTTCATTCTCAGCTCATTTCGTTGATCCTCAGAAGTTAGCTATTCATTCTTTTCGCCAAATTCTTCGTCTCAAAACCCTAATTTTGAATTTAAATTTTGCAAACCTTCCTTTGTTTCGTTTGCCTGCCCTTTTTGTATATCAAGTTCAATTCTTTTTTTTTTTTCTTTTTCCTTTTACATTCCTACAATCCGAGGACCCTAGATTTCCAATTCATTTTGTTCTTGTCTCTGTTATGGATCTTTGAAGTGAAATTTTGCAAGAGGCTTACCAGAAATCGCAATAATTTTGCAGTTAAAGTTGTGAATTTGAGGACCAATTGAAGAACATGGGAGGCCATGGAGGCCTCAACATTCTACCCCAGAAACGGTGGAACGTCTACAACTACGAGAACAGAGAGAAAGTCCGCCGAGACGAAGAAGCTGCCGCCAAAGATGAGCAGCTCAAACGCGAGCAGGCACGCAAGCGGGACGCCGAGTTCCGTCTCGAACAGCTCCGAGCTGCTCGCGGCTTGGTTCCTGTGAAGAGAGCTGACGATGCCACGCCGTCTAGCAACGAGTCCGAACCAAAATCGGGCGGCCACATTAATCTCTTTGAAGGAATCAAGATTTTTGATCCATTGGAGAAGGAAGGTGGTGATGAAAAAAAAGGGTCTAAGAAGAAGAAGATGAGGAAAGAGGAAGCCACAACAAAGGTTGTAACCGCGGAAGATGAGAAGTATAGATTAGGATATGGTGTTGCTGGGAAGGGAGTTAAGTTGCCTTGGTATCTTGAGAGAAGAAGCGGCGATGCAGATGTGAAAGCGAATGCTGAAGGTGAGGATGGAAATGGGAGGTCGTCAAGAGTGGTGAAGGAGGAGGGCAAAAAGAGCGGGAAGAAGACAGTGGAGGAGTTGAGAGAGGAGCGGCTACAAAGAGAGAGGCGGGAGAAGGAGAGGGAACGTGCTTTGTTGATGGAGAAGAGCAGAAGAGATGGAGGGTTTTCTAGGGAGAGGGAGCATTCTAGGAGGTGAGTTTGGAACTTATGTTTTATGCTTGCTAGTTTGTTTGCTTATTTACTGGTTTTGATTGAATTATACAAGTTTATTGGCATGATTATGTTTTCTTGTTATCTAAGTTGTTATTTTTGGCCTTGTAATGTCTTGTTTCTTGCTATAATTTGCGTGTCTCTTGAATTGGTGGGCTACAGCGATTGATTGGGTGTCTAAGTTGTTCAAGGCCAAAATAACTCATGTATTCTTGTTGTCTATGTATTCTTTATTTTTGATTGAATGTTATACAAGTTTATTGGCATGGTTATATATTCTTGTTATCTAAGTTGTTATTTTGGCCTTGTAATGTCTTGTTTCTTGCTATAATTTGGGTGTCTCTTGAATTGGGGGCCTACAGCGATTAATTGGGAAATTTAGAAAGCCTCTTGAGAAAGAAAGAAAAAAACCCACAAGCTTTTTGAATCTAGTTTATACCATGGAATTGGACGGGTAGGTATAAGTTTCACTAGTTTTGGATTCTCAAGAATATCTATCTTGGCTATGGTCAGTAGTAATTATTTTCCCGGGATAACTTTGGAAGCATACAATGAACTAATGGACGGAGTGTCCTGTAAATGAGCATCAATTGTGTTCCAATGTTACTCTTTCTATGTTTTTTATTGGGAAGAGATGATGAAGATTCCTCTTTGGCCAAGTGATACTTCAACAAACTTAAATGTGACTGTAAAGAAAAAAAAAATCTGAGTTTCTGTTGGATTGTACAGTTGTATGTTGGGTTGTACAGTTGTCATGGGAAGCTTATTACTAACTGGCTATACAACCTGTATAGGATTAGTTTAGAAAGTTTTATTTTTGAGTTCCTTGTATTATGGGATTGATAGCTTTTGTGGAATTGACAGCTTTAGATAGAGTTTCTTATTTTTGTAATCTAGAATAGTCTATATATTGCTATGTACGTCTTCTTTCAATCAATAAGAAATGAAAGAGAAATTCATCCCTCTTTTTTATCATGGTATCAGAGCTTAGGCTCTTTCTGGGATTGAAGACTTTGGCCTTTACGGCCTTTCTTTTTGCTTCTCTGTTTTACACTGTTTTCTGAAGGCAAAACAGAGATTTTTTTCAACCCTTGCTCTTTTTTTTTCTGAGAACAAAACAGAGTGTTTTCTGGGTTTCTATCAACTTGTGGCCTTCATTGCCACTATCAATCAATCACAGCCTTCATTGTTGTGTAAATCTCTTCTATAAATCCCAAGTTTTTTTCTCCTACTATTTTTCCCGTTTTCCACCATGTCTGAAAGCACTACGTCAAACAATTCCATCTAGATAGAGGAAATGAATTCAACCCAAATGACAAGCGATTTGGAGAACATCCAGGCAACCTATAGGCTTAACAAGAAAAATTATCTCAAATGGTCTCAATTTGTCGAACATACCTTAAGGGCAAAGGAAGGCTGAGCCATATTCTCGGGATAGGACCCAAAAAGGGAGAACCAACGTTTGAATCCTGCGATGAAGCTGATTCAATGATTAAGTCATGGCTGTGGGACTCGATGGATCCAACCATAAGTGATACTTGCATGTTCTTGACAACTGCAAAGGAAATTTGGGACTTTGCTCGTCAGACTTATTCAAAAGCTTGTGATGCAGCCTAAGTGTACGAGATTAAGGTGAAAACAGGTGCAACGAAGCAAGAAGGCAAAACAGTGACAGAATATGCCAATCAACTGATGAACTTGTGGCAAGAACTTGATTATTATCGAGTATTTGAGATGAAATGCCCAGATGACACTGCTATTTTGAAGAATTTTATTGAGAGAGACCGGGTGTATGATTTTCTAGCTGGACTCGACTCTGAATTTGATCAGGTTAGAGTGCAGATTCTCAGCAAGGAGGAAACACCCTCATTGGAGGAGACAATCTCTCTAATTCGGGCAGAAGAAAGTTGAAGGGGTATAATGCTTGAACCAAAAACTCTAGAAGGGTCAGCCTTGGTGTTAAAGACTGATCAACTTCAGATACAAGAAAGAGGAAAGGCGGACCTATCAAGATCCTCAGGGAGAGACATTCGAGAGGGTCAGTGGAGAGGTAACAAGGACAATTTGTGGTGCAGCTATTGCAAAAAGCCAAGGCACATCAGGAAGAATTGCTGGAAGTTGAGTGGAAAACTGTCAAGCAGAGAATGGGGCAATCGAGGAGGACAGCATAAATCACTGGGAGGACAACAGAGATCTCAGGTTTATTTTACTGAGCAAACCAATAAAAAGGAAGGGCAAGAGAAAAGGGGGTTCAACAGTGAGGAGATCGAGAGACTTAGAGACCTACTAGGATCTCTTAAGAAGAACACAGGTACATGTTCATTGGCACTTTCAGGTAAGACTCCATTTTCCTTTGGTTTACATGCCTCAGATAAGTGTTTTACCAACTCTTGGATAGTTGACTCAGGAGCCACTGATCACATGACCCACACCTCACAATATTTCAAAACCTACACTCCTGGCCCTAGTAATAGGAAAATTGTAATGGCAAATGGTTCCTTAGCTACAATTGCAATATTAGGAGACATTTATGTGACACCTTCTCTAATCCTTAAAGATGTCCTCCATGTACCAAAACTATCTGCAAATCTTCTGTCTTCTTTCAATTCAAAAGCGTACAGAAGATTTGAAATGTCGTACAATATTTCATCCTTCCTACTATGTTTTTCATGACCAGGGCTTGGGGAGGAAAATTGGACTTGCTAAGGAAAGGAATGGTCTCTATTATCTTGAAGCACCAAGTCCCCATAAGAGAGTCATGAATAATCTGTCTTTGTCTTTTCTTAGTTCTTCCAACAAAGATGTTATTTGGCTTTACCACCTTCGTCTTGGTCATCCATCTTTTCAACTCTTAAATGTCATGTTTCCTTCTTTGTTTAAAGGATTGAGTATTATAGATTTTCATTGTGACATTTGTGAATTTGCAAAACATACTCGTGTACCCTTTCCTATTAGTAATAAAAGTTCACATCCGTTTGATTTGATTCATAGTGACATTTGGAGGCCATCCACAATTCCAAATATTTCGTGGTCTCATTGGTTTGTTTCTCTAATTGATGATTGTACCAGGGTTACATGGTTATTTTTATTTAAGCAAAAATCTTATGTCAGTGGTGTCATTCCAAACTCACCCCATGATTCAAAATCAATTCAGGGTAAAGATCAAAAGCTTAGAGACTATTTCAATCAAATTTTGTCCCCTTACTTCCAAAAAGAAGGTATCATCCATGTGTCATCTTGTAATAACAGACCACAACAAAATGGGGTTGTGATGAGAAAAAATGGCCATTTACTTAATACTACACGGGCATTGTTATTTCAAGGGAATGTTCCTAAATCCTATTGTGGAGAAGCTATTCTTATTGCAACATACCTGATAAATAGACTACCCTCACGAACATTAGATTTCAAAACTCCCATGGAAGTCTTTGCCAAGTTTTATCTACATTTCAGAACGTCAAATGGTCTCACACCTAGAGTCTTTGGTTGTACTTCTTTTGTTCATGTTCACAATCAACATAGAGGAAAATTAGACCCCCGAGCAATTAAGTGTGTGCTTCTCGGTTATTCATCCGCACAGAAAGGGTATAAGTGCTATCATCCTCCTAGGAAATTCTACACATTTGCAGATGTCACTTTTACTGAGAATAAACCATACTTCTTAGAGTCTTACCTTCAGGGGGAGATTTCACGCATAGAGGATAAAAACTTTGGTGATCTTGGTTCCTTTGGTTCTCTTGATATTTCTTCCTCAGTCCCATCTTCTTCTACTAATAAACGGACTGAGTCAGTGTCCACTCTAGCGTCTGTCTCAGAACCTGTATCCACTCCAAAGTCAGTTCCCGAATCTGTGTCTATTCCCACAACTGTTCGAATTTATGACTCTAATAGGTTTCCTCAGGTGTTTTCAAGAAAACCAACTGTTCCTGACCTGACGGAAGTCCAAAATTCCAATCCGAGTTCTAAAAATGAAAACATGGTAAGTTCTAATCCCTCCTTGCATTTACACTCTACTGAAACATAGAAAGATGATTCAGATCTTCCTATTGCTGTTTGAAAAGGTACCCGAGAATGCACAAAACGACCCTTGTACCCTTTGTCACACTATGTCTCACTTAAACGTCTGTCATCACTTCAGAAAAAATTCACTGTAAGCTTAAACACTGTCTCTGTCTCAAACACTATCGGAGGCAGTGTCAAAAACCGAATGGAGAAATGCCATGACAGAAAAAATGGCTGCCCTCGAGAAAAACAAGACTTGGGAGATTGTTGACAAGCCCAAGGGGAAGAATCTAGTTGGTTGCAAATGAGTTTTTACTCTGAAATACAGGGCTAATGGTTCTCTGTAAAGGTATAAAGCGAGATTGGTGGTTAAAGGCTATACCCAGACATATGGAGTCGATTATCAAGAGACGTTTGCTCCAGTGGCAAAGATGAACACTGTAAGAACCCTACTATCCTTAGCAGCACATTTCAATTGGCAGATTCAACAGTATGATGTGAAGAATGCTTTTTTGCATGGAGACCTGGAAGAATAAATTTATATGAGCATCCCACCGGGCTTTGAAGGAAACGAAACAACTAATAAAGTGTGTAGTTTGAGAAAAGCTCTATACGGGCTTAAGCAATCGCCTAGAGCCTGGTTCGGAAGATTTGCCAGGGTAATGAAGGCAACAGGATACAGACAGAGCCAAGGAGACCATACTCTTTTCATCAAACATTTAGCAACAGGAGGGATGACAGTGCTTCTTCCATACGTTGATGATATCATTGTTATCGGGAATGATGAGGAGAAACAAGCCTTAAAGCAGTGTTTGATTAGAGAATTTGACATCAAGGAGCTGGGAAGACTAAAATACTTCCTTGGAATCGAAGTTTCTTACTCGAGACAGGGAATATTCATCTCACAGCAAAAGTATGTGACGGATCTTTTAAGGGAAATAGGAAAACTAGCCTATAAACTAGTAGCTACACCTATCAAGCCAAATCAAAAACTTTGGGAGGCAAAAGAAGAACCAGTTGTTGACAAGGAGATGTATCAGAGGTTAGTGGGAAAACTCCTCTATCTTGCTCATCCTCATCTAGACATAGCATATTCAATAGGTGTGATTAGTTAGTTCATGCACGATCCAAGGGAATCACATCTACAAGCTGCTTATTGGGTGTTACACTACCTAAAGGGTTGTCCGGGAAAAGGAGTTCTATTCAAAAGAATCAATAACCTCACACTGGAAGCTTATATGGATGCAGACTATGCAAGATCTACAGTAGATAGGAGATCAACATCTGGCTATTGTACATTTCGTGGTGGCAATTTGGTAACTTGGAGAAGTAAAAAACAAAATATGGTGGCAAGGTCTAGTGCAGAATCAGAGTTCAGGGCATTGGCTCAAGGATTGTGCGAATTGTTGTGGCTTAAGATCATGCTAGATGATTTGAGGATCAAATGTGAAGGACCTATGAAACTATCCTGCGACAATAAATTAGCAATTAACATTGCTCATAACCCCATATGGCATGACAGGATAAAGCATATAGAGATCGACAGACACTTCATCAAGGAAAAACTAGAAAAGGGGTTAGTCTGCATGCCTTATGTCCCTTCAGGACGTCAATTGGTAGATGTTTTAACTAAGGGGCTATATAGTATGGCTTTTCATGAGATCATTTCCAAGCTGGGAATGGAAGACATCTATTCTCCAGCTTGAGGGGGAGTGTTGGATTGTACAGTTGTATGTTGGGTTGTACAGTTGTCATGGGAAGCTTTTTACTAACCGGCTATACAGCCTGTAGAAGATTAGTGTAGAAAGTTTCATTTTTTGGCTCCTTGTACTATGGGATTGACAGCTTTTATGGGATTGACAGCTTAAGATAGAGTTTCCTATTTTTGTAATCTAGAATGGTCTATATTTTGCTATGTACTACTTCTTTCAATCAATAAGAAATGAAAGAGAAATTCATCCCTGTTTTTTGTCAGTTTCTTGTTTTGGTAGCGTGAACTAATGAATTAGTTTGATAGTTTGCAATGACTGTTCCTTTCAGTTTTTGAATACTTGATAATAATATTTGTTTCAACTTTTTCTGCTTTTTATTTGTTCAGGAAGTGAGCGAGGCAAGGCAATGAGGTCTCTAGATTTTTGCATGCTTGCTTATTTCGAGTTTCGCTTTGTTTAGCTCAGACATCCCAAGTCTCTTCTCTGAGAATTGGTGAAGTGGGCAGAGCTATGTAAATATTGCCTGAAGTTGAACCACGAGTCATTCTGGTGGTAGCTAGTCGAGGAGAAAAAGTCCCTCGTTTATGGAGTTTAATGCTGATGAATTTGATTATCTTTGTTCATATTTTGTGCTATGGTTGTTACAGGACCATCCTTGCTGTATTGAATTTTCTGTCTTTTAAATCAGACCAAGCTTTTCAAAACAAATGTCCAATTGGTGGAAGACTTGGAATAAAAAAGCTAGCGATTCTTGTTCTCTAACCAGTCGGCGAATGAAAGATATGTGGCACCAATCTCTATGCCTCGGTCGATGTAATTTGTAGGGTAATATCTTTGGCGTTGTGGGAACAATGTGTGACTATAACGTAAACGGGCAATCTATCAACTGGTGCAGAAATTGGTACACTTAAAAGAGTTGTTTCACATAAAATTTACATGAAGCTATGATAATGGTTTATTTAACGATGGTCAGAAACTTGGCTATGTTTGAAGAGTACTTTACAAATCTCAAGAGGGACTCAAGTAGCAATATAAGACCACTTCCAATTGAAGTTAAAAATCAAAATGGTTCTAATTAGCTAAGCCTTTGTTTGCTAACCGTCCACAGTGCAACAGCTATACTATTCTAAACCAATAATGGCAGCTATAGTATTCTAAACTAATAATGGTTCCTGTACACGCCTTGCTTTACCTGCTCTGCTCATCAGAGGAACTAACCTTGAGGCGCACGCTATAGCATAACGGTAATGCAAATTTCTTGTAGGACGATGAGATGAATATACCGTCCTTGTGTTCAGAAATATTTTTTTTGAGTTGCTTACAATAGACAAACTACAAATTAAGCAAACTCATTATTTTTTTTTTTTTCATAAAAATAAAAAAGGAACAAAAACAGAAGAGTTGGCATTGATCAGCAAGCTAACACTCAACATGTGAAAACATGAGTCGTGTAACAAACATAACATTATTTTAAGACCTAATTATCATACATATATATATAGAGAATCATATCAGTGATGATAAATAGTGAGTTTAGTGTGAGCGAGTGTGATAATAGTTAATATTATCACTCAACGTGCACTTGATAAACATCCTTTCTCTCATCGTCCTTGACTTTCGGAATGACCAACCTCAGAACTCCATTCTTCATCTCAGCCTTGGAGTCCAACTTGTATACGTTAGGAGGCAAGTCCAGGCGGCTCACATACCTCCTCCTGGCGATGCTATCTTCCTTGTCCTGCTCCTCCTGGTCCTGGGCGGTGGAGGAGGATTCTTCTCCTTTGACAATCAGAGTGTTCTGCTCCACAGTTACCTTGACGTCGTCTTTGCTAAGACCAGGCATGTCCATTCTCAGATAAAGAGCCTTGTCATCCTCCTTGGCATCCCACGCTCTCCTCGGCCCACCTCCCTTGATTCTCGGCGCCATTCCTGAAAACGGGTCATCCATCAACTGGTCCACCCAGTTCAGCACTTGGCTCAAGCTCCTTCCCGGTGAAAATGGGTCCAGCACGTCTGTACGGTAGTGTAATTTTAAAACATATATACATCAAAACATATGTATGCGTGTTGATATAGAAACACACACACACACACACACACACACATACCTGAGAAAAGGGCAGGAGAAGTGTCGGTTCGGCGAGAGAGGGACGTATTGGAGTGTCGATCAACGTCGACGGAGCGGTTGTTGTCGTTTTGGGAGTCTCTGTTGAAAGAACGACAAAGATAAACGGCATGAGGATTGTTAAGCAGCAGCATCCTCCTCGGGAAAGCTGGAGCTGCTGCCTTTCTCATCAGACCCATTGACATCCACCGCAAAGCCATTAATCAATTGAGATTTGTAGTCCAGAAAAGAAAAGGGCTTTAGTTTGGCCTCTGAACTAGGACACAGAGAATCAGATGGATGTGTCTGTGCTTCTGAAGCTGGTATCTTTTTTTGTGTTGTGTTGCGTTGAAGGAGGTGAGGAGTTGTGTGAGGTGGCCATTCCTGGGAAAACAAGTGATACGTGGACAAGGCCAACCAGGCCAGCTTCAGATGCATACGTGGAGAATGTTCCAAGTCACTGCCACTTGGGGGGAAATCTACCACACTTCTTTTTACTTTTTGCGCCCTTGTGAGATAATAGCTCATTCATTTTAACACGTACATGACACACAGCACTCTTTATCGTAAAAGAAGCACCACGTCCCCGTGAGCTAAAATATACACTGCAGTGTCAGAGAAAAGGAAATGGCCAACACTTGCCTTCTTCGAATGATGTTTTCATGTTATGCAACTTACAAGTAAGCCCTTCAATATTTAATTTAATAAGACGGATGTCCAACCGGAAAAACAGACACGGATTGGTGAATAAGACTGCAAATGAAACAATCAGTAGCAAACTAAAATCATAATATAAAATCAAGAAACTATTCTGCAGCAGCACACGAGAAACGTATAATTTTATTAACATTCATGAGAGATGCTGTTTACCAGAATCTCCCTAGTTATACCACAAAGAGAAGCAAAATGAAATCATCCTTTCTTTAAGTTACAAAAAGAATGGCATGTTACTGGTGATCATCATAAGTTACCAAAGAACTACCGCAAAAGTCCAGCGACAACTACAAGAACCCACCAACCAACCCACCTAAATCCTTAACTTTCACAAGGCTAACAACAACAAACAGAAACCACCACCTCCTCTTAGTTACTTTCGTCTCGTCCCCGCCTCATTCTTCAACAATTTGGGGTCAAAAAAGGAACCAAGAAGGCAGTTTCAGAAAGAATTGCTAGCGGACAGGTGCTTACGTCCTCTTCATGAGATATCCCAAAATTATGCCAACCAATCCAACAAGGATGACGAACAAGAACGAAACACCTCCGCCACGGCTTTTGCTGCCTTCACGTTTCAGAAGTTCCTACACAATACAGTCTCATAAGGTTCTGAACAATTTGAACATATATCTTATGCTATGACAAAGGTAAGTGCACATAAAATCAAAAAATAATAACTAAAAACAAAAGGCAAAGCCCGCTCGTGCAGAACTAACAGTTAAGTGATGAAAAGTTGTCTTTTACTTTTATTGTCCCTCTTCCTTCTAAAATCTGTGGAATATGTATCGTAATATATTCACCTTAATGTACAAAGAAGTCACTGAAGAATTTTCAAATCTTCGGGACAAAAGGTAAAATTTATACACTAAAGTTCATTTATTTTTTTTCATTCTTCAAAATTAGTTCAGAGAAAAAGACACGCTTTCAAATCTAAAAAAGGTCATAAGTGAACAGAAAGCAGAAAGCACCCACAATGATTTGTTATTTTCAGATCCATTACCCATAAGAAAAAGAAAAGGAGGAAAGAAAATGTACAACGTAACCATCTCAATAAATATACTAAAAAAAATTAATTGCAGCTATCAAATAGATTGAAGCATATGAGGTCCAATATAACATAAGTACGAGAAGACTCATATTGGGGCCTTACCAGTTCCTGACGAAGCTTGCTATTTTGTTGCATTGCATTGTTCTTTTCCTCAGTCAATCTCGAAATAAGAGCTTTTGCCTGCAATACGTTTAGTATTGTGAAGAAAGTGCAAACTGGAATTACATAGAACACGTACTAAAGCAAATGTATCATATACAGACTACAGAGCACATATCCAACTGAAGTAGAAGATGCAGAAGTGTAGCCATCATTTGATTCGCTACTAACACTTGAATGTCGCAATATGCTTCCAAGACAATGACAAGATAAATCATCGAAACTACTCTTCTTCACGCATAGTGATGAAGCAGCTCCAGGAGAGCTACCACACCACAGGTCTGGAAAGAAATATCAACGAGACAGTGTGATATAGTGAGCAATGAGGTCAAACACTGTTTATAGAGATCGCTCTTACTTTATTAGAACATATCAATAATTATAAACTAGAAAACACGTCAATTGCCTTTGCTTTCAAAATAACAGTTGAACATAAAATTAAAGTGAGAGGTAAACTGAGAGCAGTAGAATGGCCTTAAAATGGCGTAATCTTTGCATGTCAAAGGTAAGCCAAGAGCAGTAGAATGGAGTAAAAATGTAATGATGTTTTCATGGGAATGCGTGTGAAATGAGGATGTGCAAATGGAAAAAAAAGCATGAACTTTCTCAATTACAAATAACAGAAACTACATCATGGTTTCACAAAATCAAATGATCTCATTTCTACTCTGGGTGTACCTCTGAAGATTTGTCCTCGACCTCAAGCCGATCAACGAAAGCCCTTGTAGCCTGTGATCACCAGTAAAAGATAGGAAGTCATCACCTTTCCATCAAGTAAAAGACCATAATCAATCTCAAGATGATTTGATTCAAGTACTCACATTTGCAAACTCAGCACCATTGGCGCTTCCATTCTCCAAAACAGAACCTCTTGGTGAAGATCCTTCTTCTGATCCTTCTGCCACGGGAGAAGGTGGCTGAGGTGGATTAACGTAAACCACTCTCAATTTACATTCCTCAACCACATGCCCGGCCTCTTTATTGAACTGCATCAAAAACCAATTTCCTAAATCAATCAAAATTTAACAGAAATCTCAAAAAGTAAAACGCAATTTGTAGATTTTTGTCATTGTGCATATCTCATCGGCAAAATCCCAGCATATAATTACCATCTCTGCATCAATATCCTTGGTAGTAGTACCATCATTCACTTTTACACTCTGTAGGAGAAACTTGTCCTTGCATTGCATGTCTGGAGGAGCCTCTTTTTGTGCTTGCATCGTGACTAAGCCAAGAACCAGAAAACAACATTTAATATAAATGGAACTAAAATCAAAATAACACATGAACCCATTGTAAGAGAGTTGAAGTCGCACCTATAACATCACACGTGGAGCGAGGTAAAACAATTCCAGTGTTGGGACGAACGCAATACTTCTTCGGATTCGTAGTTTTGACCTGGAACACAATCAATTTTACTGTCACTATTACCAAAAGCATGCAAGATCCAGTTTTTATTTGACCCCAATTGAGAACAATGTAGAAAATTGAATCCCAAATCTGCGCTTTGAATCCCGAGATTTGAATCTACATTTCCTATAATTTGTTGGACATAATACAAAATTTGGACTCGGAAATAACCCGTCGAAGGCAAAAGGAAGCAAAATTAGCTGAAAGAAGCGTCCCAATAACCCTAAATTACATTTGACGATAGAGAGAGAAAGGGAAAAGGAAAAGGAAAAGGAAAAGGAATGAAGAAAGAGGTATGAATTACCTTGAAAGCCACATAGTTATCAGTCGTATTGGACAATTGAAGCGAACAAGAGATCTGCTTCTTCAATTCGACTAAAAAGCCATAAACAGACGCGATATAGAAATTAGAAACAAAGAGAAAATCGAGGGAGAAAAAAAAAAAGAAAAAGAAAGCGAGATCCGAGAAAGGGAAAGATATACTGACAGGGAAACTTGAGCTCGAGGGGCTCGATGTTGAGAAGGTCTCCGGTGCTCATTTGGTCGAAGAATTAGAAGGCCAATAATGGGGTTTAGGAAAAAGATCTAACGAGAAAATGGAAAAGAAAAAACAAAAAGTGAATTTTATGTGTGTTTGAGAGAAAGAAGAAGAAGAGGAGGAGGATCGACAAGTATCTGAAAGGAATCTGAAGAAATTGTTTGGGTGTTGGGTTTAGAGAAGAGAAGAGAGACGACAGGCGGAGAGATCGAGGGAGGAAATGAGCCTGTAATGAGATGAGAAAAGATTATTGTTCTTTCTTTCTTTCTTATTTATATATATATATATACACACACATATATCATATATATGTAACATACGTGATTGGAAGATTTTGATGAATGGGAAAAAAAAATTTCAAATCGGGTAAAAGATCTTTTTTTTTTTGGAATAAAAAAAACATGTTTTTTTTTGAAATAAAAAAAACATGTTTTTTTGTGTTGGTAAACTGTCTCAATTTTTTTCAACAAAATAAGAAAAATGACTGTAGCAGAATAAGGAATCTCAACATGATTAAAAAAAAAACTGTAACCGTTTTGATGTCCAAAAAACCTTTTTTTTTATGCCAAAAACTGTCCAAAAAAAAGTGGCTTATTTACCAAAATTTTTTTTGGCCGGAGGCCATTTCTCAAAATCCCTCTGTGTGATTATTCTGATCAAATTCAGGACTTGTTTTTTTTTTTTTTTGGTAAAAAGATGGGCCTTAGATAAGGGTTTTAAGAGTCAGTATTTACAGGCATATAGTCACTGTTTATTTCAAGAGTCTGTGTGCTCGATACGGCTGGAATCTTTAACCTTATAGAAACGAAGGTTATCAGTTCTTTTAGTAAATAGTTTTAAATTAATGATTTGATTTGAGTTATATGATTTGAATTAAGATTTAAGTTAATAATTTAAATTGTTATCTGAATTGACATTTGAATGTGCATTTAAGTTTTAATCTTAGTATGTAATAAAATTGAAATTTGTGTTTCAAGTTATAGTAGAAATAGTTTTTGATTTATTAATAAATCTAATAAAATCTTAATGTTAGTTATCTTAAAAAATATCCAATATCGATCTCTCTTCACTAGCAACACAATGTAAAAAGAATCATCTTATTTGGATATCAAATAAAAAAGTTATGATTTTTTTCCCTTAAATATAAAAGAGATAATTTTAGCTTTTATTATAACGGAGATATCCTAATATCAAAACTTTAAGGGTATGTTTGTTTCAGGTATTCTTTGAACTCAATGGACTCAAATTTGGATTCGAGTATCAAGAATCCTTCGGATACATATTTGTTTCCCCCAAAATCGAAATCATTTGAGTATCAAGAATCCAAGTTTTCAAAGTTCTCATCCCCTTAAACTTTTGATACTCGAATATCTTTGTTGGAAAGACAATGCGCAGCGGAATTTTAAAATTTTATATCAGAGTAATTTCTAAAACACAAGTTTGACATGTTATATGTATAAATTAGACAGATCTTACTAACCTTTGTGTGATGAACCTCCGCAGCCTGTGAAGAGAAGTAACGTTCCAGAAGAGTCTCAACCAACTCGTCTTCTTTGCTATTCTCTATCTACAACCGGAGTGAGTGTGGACTCACACATACAGCTCTTCCACCGGTGACTCTCCTTCCAACCAAGAGAGAGAACCCAAAGCTAGTGTTCGTGATTTGTGAACAAAAGCTCTCAGGGAGTTTTCAGATGCTCACTAGAAGAGTATCACTTCTTAATCTCTCAATGGATCTAAGTAAATCATGAGACTCACTCCCTTATATAGCTATTAGTCCTGGGGTCAGTTCTTATAAGAATAGGTCTCAAAAATTCGAAACAGAATCAAGTTCGGATCAATATCTGATAAGATCCGCATGAAAACTGTGTAATCTTATCACCCGTTGATCGGCAGGCCGAACAGGCCCCATCGGCAGGCCGAACACGTCATTCGGTAGGCTGAACTCCCGTGAAAAAATCTCCACGAATCTTTTATTTTCCACCCGAGATTCTATAGGATAAAGTCTCAGTTTTGATTCAAATAACTCAATAGAAAAGTTATCTGATCAAAACAAACTTTATCAAGATAATCTCTAAGAAAATAAATCAATTCTCAATAATTCTACAAGTTTATATTGATCTAATTTATTCAAAATTAAATCAACCGATAAACAGACAAGAATTATCTGATCGCAATAATTCAACAAGTTTATCTTGAGCTAATTTCTTACAAAATTAATTCAACCGATAAACAGACATGAATTATTTAATTCTTCCAAATTTTAAACCAATCTGATAAATCCGACATAAGTCACTAATCATTGGAAAAACACGCCGTGTCATTACAGGATTTTGTGAGCTAACAAAGGGGACCAAAATGGACCTATAAAGTTCAAGCTCATGATAATTATGAAACCCAATACCCCAGATATACATTTCACAATTATCAACTCCAACGCTACTCCACTAAAAGCTTGGAGCTGCACTCTCGAACTTTATAGAATTACGAAGCTCGTATAGCTAAGTCTCCATGATATATCATAGTGTATCGTATCCCCATATGAAAATCCATAATCGGCTTAAGGACAAGTTCTGTTTTACCTTCCCGATTATTTTTATCTTACGTTCTATTGTTTCACTATTAGAAAACTTACTATCCAAAGATAGTATACCATTCGGTTACACCTATGTATCCAAATGGTTGAGCGCTCCAGTTTTCCAATTACAGGACAACGCATATAAGAGGATATCATTACTCCTAAAGAGGAGCTATGGATTCCATATCTATGAATAACAATTCTACGCTATCAAGAGTCATGCCTCCAACGTACCGGCATGCATACCACTATTGAGATGTGGGTGTCACCCTTTGGCACATCAAAAGACACAAGTCGAGACAACGGGCCCACTATTTATCTCAGGATTAAGATACAATACAAATGATTGTCTAAAGTGAATCGATTTGCCAAGACAGAATTATTAATCCAAATCAATTCACTTTATGTTCCGATCCAACCCATCATCACCTATGACAACGTGCCAATGTTTCTATTCACGAAGTCTAACTCCGATGGTAAAGACAAACCATCTCCCAAAAGGGATATAGACAACATAACAATCTTTACATAAATAAAACGCCCAATTTTATTCCCTCGATTGCGGATCATATGTTTTAGACCATCACCTTAAGAATCATGTCTTCTGCATAATCAGTCCATCATATGCCCAATTCTTAAGGTTTAGACCGACAGTCTCAGACTACTGTTTGCTTAACATACATTCAACAAATATGAACGTAAAGAGGACAAGATTTGGTATATATAAATGAATAAATTCTTTATTGATAAAAATGTCTCCAAAAACGTATTACATTTTTACTTTTTAGGGCATACATGTCTAACACTTTGCTACAACAAAAACTAAAATTCTCTCTCGTATATTTAAGGAAAAAAAATCATAACTTCTTCATTTCATATCTAATTGAGATGATTCTTTTTTCACTGTATTCTTAATGAAGAGAGGAATAAATCAAGATCCATATTGCATATTTTTTAAGATCATTAACATTAATATTTTATTAGATTTGTTAATAAATCAAAAACCATCTTCACTACCTCTCAAAACACAAATTTCAATTTTATTCCATACTCATATTAAAACTTAAATGCACATTCAAATGTCAATTCGAACAACAATTCAAATCACACTAATTCAAATTAAATCACTAATTCGAATCAATTTACCAAACGGACCCTAAGGGATCAGAACTCTAAAAATTTAGGTTTTTGATACTCAAAAAATTCAGATTTTGGGAAAACAAATATATATATAAGGATTCTTGATACTCAAATCTAAATTTGAGTCCATTAAATTTAAAAGATACACAAAACAAATAGGCTTCTAGAGACTCAATTTTCCCAACCTATCCACCCGTGAAGCGAGTGTGATCAAATTCAGGACTTGCTCAGCTATTGCTTTTCTTTTTTCTTTACTTTTTCTTTTATTAGTTTTTTTTCCCCTAAGGAAATTTATGAGTTTTCTTTTTAGGAATTTTTAGGTGTTTTTAAGAGTACGTAGAATGATTTTTTTCCTAAAAAAGGAAGATTTTTTAAAATTTTAATTTTGAATAATTAATTCTAATAATAAGTACCAATTTAGCAAAAGATAATTACGTTTTAGCCAATGATAGTAAAATTCCATTTGTTGAAATTAATGATGAATACCAAAAATGATTATAAATAAAATTATGTTCAAAATTTAATGAAAATTTAATCATTTTTTTTATATTCTGAAATAGAATACTCGATCTGCTAATTAGTGGACCTAATTACTAAATAGGGAACATGCCTCCGAGAATAGAAACTACTCCAGTCCTCTAATTTGGTACTAGTATCATGTATTTATCCTATTTGATTGCGTAAACATTCCTAATGTTTTTTTTTTTTTGAAAACGTAAACGTTCCTAATAGTTACAATACCCGCACCCCTTTTTAAGGGTTTGTTAGGTCTATAGGTTCAGAATAATATGATTTAAAATTATAATTTAAATCATAGATTTTAATTGTGCAATTTAAACGGTAGTTTTAAATTAGTGTTCGAAATGTAAAGCTTTAAAACAAGAATAATAGTTTAAAATAAAAACTGGTGTTTAAAAAACTATGGTTTAAGAAGGTAAACGAGAATGAAAATAATTTTACGGAAGAAAATTGTTTAAAATCATTTGAACTTAAGAATGAGTAAAGTTTGAATGTTGAGTGCTTTGGCGAGTTTAAAACCGGTTCTATGGTTTAAAACCACATCACTTATTACTCCATCAAACGTTAATTTTAACCGTCTCTATGATTTAAAACCTACATATCGAACGCCTCATTAAACTTTTTCTAATTCCCGATTTCTACTTTGTTTCTATTCGTTGTTTCATTTTTTCCCCTCTTTTGTCATTAAATAGAGAACAAGAGAAATTTATTTAAACTTAACATTATAATTAGAAAACGACATCAAAACTTATACAAAAACTGGACTCGTCTTCTACAACATGTCGTTTTCCTAAGAACAAAAAACGACAAATATGTTTTGCACTATATTTTCAACTTGTCGTTCATTTTGCTTAGCCTGACAATTTGACACCTTAAAAAAAAAAAACTCGTATTGCAATTCACAGCTTTGGCTAAATTTTTTTTGCAAACTTCAAAAAAAAAAAAATCTCCATAATTAACAATATGACTTCTCAGTAGATGAATATGATGTATGAAATAAAACAAAAGCTTATACACCTACATATCCATGCTACCTAATCCTATGTGATAGGGATTAGGGACCACTTTGAAGAGCTTGGATTTGAGCCCTTTTGCTTCAAAATATGGTAGTTGTTGCTGAGCCTAAAATGCTTCCCTGGTGAACTGCCATCATAATGCCAAGATGCCCACATATTTCGAGATATTTCCCCCCCCCACCCCTATTTGCTCATATAGCCATGGCACAAGTAGACCAGCATTTCACCTAAATCTGCCAACCCCATTTGGCATTGGGCATTTGCCAATGCCAAATCATTGATCTATTCTACCCTCCAATTGAGATTGAGGTTGAATACAGAGTAATTATTTGCATTGCATATGCCCTGTGGAAATTATCCACTACTTGAAGCCAACAATCATTGGCGTTTCTCTGGTTGAAATTGCAGTGGGATTTTTTGGTCTTTATGAGGGAAACATTTTTGTGCTTTTGATGTGCCGTACTACATGTTATACTGAATCCAAAGCAGAATCACATCATTTCATTGCCTTCCATTGCGGACAAGCACTGTGATTCCAAAGTTTTTGGGGGGTGACATTCTTTTGTGTTCCAATGCTATCTTATCTAGGTAGAAACTATGGTTCATCCAAATCCAAAGCACTGATATATATCATTGTAAAGAAATGATGTTGGTCAAATGATCCAAACAACTTCAAAACTGGGGACTAATGAATATGATTATGCTCACTCCACTCATGGGCTTCCCCCACACATAATTAAAGTTCTCTTTCTTTGCTTTTCAAAGCTGAGATAATTAGATCCACTTGCCTAGTACATTGGATAACTTTCTTATGAATTTTGAAAAGCTACATATTAGTTGTAAAACGTGCCTTTTCCGTTGCCCAATGAGGCCAAAAAGAATCTCACAACTTTTATTATTTGCTCTCTTAGTTCATTTTTGATATGTAACATCCATAAGATGTACATGGACAGTATTTGAAGGAAAAAAAAAACAGTGGAAATAATAACCGGAGGGTCTGTGACTCCCTAAAAGGCTCTCAGCTGTTCAATATGCAGTGCAAGTCCTTCCAGGGCCTGTGGAGGGAAACAACAAATTATTTGAGCACCCCACATGTTTGGAAATATTAATAATTAATTCGTGGAGAATGTTTTGGCTACTTACGCTCTTGGTTTCTTCAAGTAGAGCCTCCAATGCCTCGATTTTCTGCCATATAATATAGTTAACATCTATTTAAATGATGTTTAATTAAATTGTAACAAAATATATAATTGCCAAACTCACTGCTTTGGTGTCTGAAAGTGCTGCTTCCAACGCCTGGATTTTCTGTCATGTAAAGCCAGCTTATTATTATATTTCAGATCATCGAAAAAGAATTGACTATAAATCACATTGAAATTGTTTATCTTTTTCTGCGACCACCAAATTCTTTAGATTTAAAAGAAATTCTATCTTTGATTTTCTTTATCGTATTTTAACCAAAGAAATGTAACCTGATCGCATTGAAATATTACCTTAACTATAGAGATTTCACACTTGTAAATTCGGTTGCTCTAGTTTTTCAATATATATAGGGAGAGATACCAATTAAGACAAAAGTATCTCTCGTTTTGAGAGTGAACATCTAGAAATTTGATGTTCTTATTTGTTTGATATTTCATTTCATTGTTTTTGGTGATATAAGTTTAGGATGTCTAATTTTTACGTTTACTTGTAGTAAAAGTAACATTTCTTTTAAACCCTACCATATTACGCTCTATGGCAGCTGCTGAAGGGGTTTCGTCCTGGTCGTTTTCGTCCTCATCAGTTTTCAAGATTGTCTGTAACACATAGATGAGACCTCCATGTCAATTTTAGTAGTAGATGACAGTGTATGAGAATAGTAATCTTTCACAATAAGAAGAAGTTGACCTCAACAATTTCTGAAATATCTGGATTGTTCCAGGGTCCTTTGTCGCTTAACAAGCAACCACCATGGGCAGAACACGTGCAATTCCCACCCAGAAAGGTTGGCAGATTACTGCCATTTCAACATACTTATACAAAATCAAATCACATCAAAATCATATTAAAATAAAAACTACATTAACTGTAAATTACAACGTTGTATCAGTATTTTATTTTATTTTTGTTTCACATCCTATGAAAGAATTCTTGATTTTATTTATCATTTATCCATGATAGAAAACAGAAAAATTCATAGGAAGGCACTTGGCTTGAAATGCTACCTCAAATCAATAACTTGAAGCAGATCATTGATGTAGTTGTGTCCCAACACCTGAAATGAAAGAAAAATGCATTTCCTAATTATACACAATATTTCATTCAAGGGAAAATGATCATAGTAACATTGTAAAAATACTGCAAATGAGAAGAAATCCCTTACGTGAATCTTGGCTAGAGTACGTGCATCCAGAAAAGCCTTTAGTGCTTTCCACAGCATTCTAAACCCAGAACCCGCATTCACAATGAATAGACGATGCAAAGTCTGAGAGCATCATATCAAATATTGCTTATTAATCTGTATCTGTAAACATATATTCTATTTAATCCAAAGGTGGTTCTTTTGTGGTTATTCTTCTGGTTTTTTTGTTAGTGTTGGAAGATTATTTTCTATTATTATTTTTATTATTTTTTAAATCTAATTTCATAAGTGCAGAGTGTTTATTTGGTTGCTGCTCTGAAACTTATTGTTCAATTTTCCATTTAATTAAGGTTTAGTATTCACTGAAATTTAAAAACATTGCCGACATATAATTAATTATTGGCACCTCTGGATAGTAATTGCTATCAATCTTCTGAATTTCCATAAAAATAGTTCTTGCAGGCCTTGAGAAATTAGCTAGTCCCTAAACAAACACAAAGGAAGTTGCCATACTTGGAGACAATTCATGATGATGAAAGTTAATAAAGCGCAATTGATATAGAATAAGAAAATAAAAGATAAGTAATTCATGTGAATAAGATGCTTTGCCAATTACCACTCCCTGCACATCAAGAATACTTGTTGTGGAAGCTACATGCTTCTTAGCTGCAATCGAACACGCCAGGTATCTCATGTTCAAGGTTTTTTCTTGTTCAGAAACGTGGTACCTGACAAATCTTTCCACCGATGTTACTTTCAGTAGTTCATTAAGATCTATCATCCCAATCCTTTCGATGTACAGCGGTCTGCCATATCGATCTACGCCATGATAACCATGGGGATAGCATCTTTTTACCTTTTCACACTCTTCAAAGTGAAATTCCTGTGTGATTCATAACGAGAAATGAAACATGACGCCATTAGAATAGAAGATCAATTTTATCTTTTTTGTGAGTTCGTTTGAGAAATACGTTAGAAAAGCAAGTTTAATTTGCAACAACGTAAAATTCTCACATGCTACAATAAAAAATAAAAGTTAACTCCAGTGTAAAACTCTCACATGCTACAGTGTTTAAGTTCCAACGTATTTCCCAAACGAACCTACATGTATCATTTCAATTATGCATAATTGATGTCTACTTTTAAAAACTAGCAAAAATTTAAAATGAGAAAAAGAAAATAACCTTTGGAATGGTATCAACCCTAAAGTCCTCCCTCCACCTGAGGTAATTCAAGAACATTTCTTTTGCTTGAGCAACATCAAAGTCCCGCATTCGAAGAAACCTATTAAGTGATACCGAAAAGAAAACAAAAGGAGATGAGAAAACAGAATACAAACATGTGAGATTCATGGAGAAAGAATTATAAGCATTGACAAGTGAAAACTAAAAAGCTTTGGTTCATGCATAGATGCGAAAGTGGAATTAGTACTAATTACCGCAAAAGGGTATGATAATCATTGTGCTTTGGGGGAACCTGGACGTCGAGGAGAAGCATTTCGCGGAAAGATTGAACAATTTGGTCATCTTTGGGATCACGAGTTCCCTCTAGCAATGCTTGGAAGCTTTTGGTCCTCCCTAGTTTCTTCAACTTGAGCGGGTATGACAACATCGATTTGAATGCCGAAGAAGGACGCTTTTCTTCCTTTACAGAAGGAAGTTGCCAATGGCATTCAATAGGTGGATGAATGGTCTTGGTCTTCTTTGTGGTCTTTTGTGGTCGACTTGAAGAGGGTTGATCTAATTCTTCTTCGCCTTCACTGCCTCCTGATATCACTACTCTAACGTTGGTATCCTTTGAGTTATGCATGTGTGTGAGCAACAGAGGAATATAATAATGCACTTTTCAATACGGGTTATCACTTTCACCTATCTAGTTTAAAATCAATCAGACAAACATATAACTAAATCTTCTGTAACCTTTCCATGTGAAAGAAAACAAAACAAAAGGTTTCCCTTATAGCGCTAGAGAGAATCAATGTGAAACCATATTATGCAAAAGGGTTGAAAATAATGGGAGAGGAACCAAACGCTGAAACAATGGCGGATCAAGTAAAAAAAAGAATGAATTAAAACGGGCGAAAGTGTACAAAGCAATATTGATGGGAGGGATTAGGAATCAAAGCGATGCTTTGCTTGCATTTTCAAACGTTTGAGCACCAAGGAATCCAAAACAAGGACACATTTCCCCAGTTTACACGATTGGTATGCTCAAAGTGCATTTTGGAGTGGGTCAAACAATATACACTCGATGTCCTGGGCCTTCGAATTACAAGCTAAGGCTTTGGTTTGGACTAAGTTTTGGGCTGTGCTATGAGACTGTTACGTAGTACCAGAGTTTGGTGTCAATCGGGTTGATTATGTATATTAGGGGATATTTTCATAGATGTCATCCTCAAATATTTACTTTTTATAAATGCCAACTTAACACAATTTCGTGACACAACTTAACATGTAATATAAATGATAGCATAGTATGAATTTTTCTAAGTGTGACATAAATACATACAACTTTAAGAGTGTGGCATAATCTGTAATTGATCTCTATATAATGATGGAATTTGGACTTACTTAAACTTCTATCTTAAAAGATCAATATATTAAGTAAGACTTCTAGATGTCTTTAAAAGTTTGTGCTTACTGTTTTTTTTAAAAAAAAAGATGTAGGACTCGGGTTTCTTGTATCATTTACATATAGCAAAGCATAAACAAAAGTTCCTGAAAGCTTTAAACTATTAAGGTGTGGCCAAGAGAGTGAGGCTATTGTGTTTTAGCATGACAAAGTAGTCTTTCTCTTAAGCTTGTCACTTGCCTTTGTGCATGTAAGTCATGTGATTTGCTAGACATCAAGCACCCTGACACGCTTGGCCATCTAGGAACTTTACTTTCCATTTTAAACCATATATAAATATTAGGATAGTTAACATATGGTATACAAGTATGTTATAAACAACAAAATTTTATACAGTGTATTAACTTCTCTAATAACGAAGACGTTGTGCTTTCTTGCACGATGAGTCAAAGCTTATTTTCTTATCATTTAAAAAATATCTTCCAATCGTAAAGTCAAGAACGTCTAGTCTATTTTCGATTAATCTCTAAGCTAGGAGATTAAAAACTCTAGATGTTGCAGGTGGTGTCCCGGACTTTTTTTTTTTTTTGAACAGTTGATGTGTAAAATTTTAATAAGGTGTCAAAATTTAAGGGAATAGACAACAAAGTGACAGCATAGTAAACAGCTTGCATTCGTCCTATTCTTCTCTTCTTAATCTCTTTTTGTTTGCTTGCATGATTCTATCAGCTCCTATTATTAATGCTCCAAGTTTAAAATAACGTTTTAATTTTATTAATCAAAGATTACGAGCTTCTTACAGTGAAACAAATCTTGATTAGCCCAAGACTTGATCGGGTTTCCTATCCAATGCACTCATCGTGGTTCTCTAGTTTTCCCCCAAGTATTAACATAAATCCATAAAAAGAAGCTCAACGAACCCCATTATATAGCAAAAGGAGAAATATAACATGAAGGAGCATCGTTTTCTGCGTCCTAAGATGACTGCGTATTGCTCTTGAAGTTCGAAGTCTTGGATTATACGCTAGCCAACAGTTGGAAAATCTATATGAAAGATATCATCTACGGAACACCTCATTTTCAGAGGAAAAACCTTGCACTGATTTTATAAAATTAACATATTAGTTATCATTTTAACTTGAAACGAAAGACATTCTTTACTTATTGTTATCATTACCATCATCATTATTATTATTTGAGAATCTTGTTAATTTATAATTATCATTAATTTTTACTCTCATTTGCGAGTTAAAGTATTGGCGAAGCTACCTATAATTTGCTGGGCGCTTGTTTTCCTGAAATACTAACAATTATACTTGTGTATATACCCATTTCGTAATTCGATGAAAAAAAAAAAGCATAATTGTATCTAACTAAATTGTGGAAAATCTTAATAACCATTATTTAGTTATTCAATTACTTTGTCCAAATATTTTCTATCTCAATCACTAAATAAGAGAGTCACTCGTACCCTCATTTGTATATATTCTTTGGGATGGAAAATTAAGAAAGAAATGAGAGAAAAACTCATTGGTTAATGAATAAAACAAGGAGTGTGTTTGGAAAATTAGTTAGAAGTTGAGGTTAGAACTTAAAGATTATAGTACATAAGAGCTGTATATTGTAACAAATTTTTACTTTTTACTATAACATGTGAAAATTTTACATTGTAATAAACTGAACTTATTTTGATAACATAGTAACTGCTGGGAGATTTGAAATTCAAAATTGTGTCTCTCCATTATAGGACATTTAATTCGTCACTCTTTTTTGCTTTTATTGTGGGCGAGAGACATGTACTGTCTTTCGAAGCGGCAGAATTAGGAGTTTTAACCTTAATAATGGCGTCTTACTTACCTGTATGCATGCATGCCATAACCCAACAAACTACAGAGAGCCTTACAATTTCTTGCTTCTATACGCTTCTAAGTATTACTCCCTCATAATACCAATAATATGCAATAAAATACTATACTTTTTTAATTGTTCAAGTCAAACTCTCAATCTTTCATCCTTCCCACTACGCGTGGTGATGATCAAACGCCACCACCTCGTATTAACATATCCTGTCTCTATCAGTCTGCATAAAAAAACGTCTAATTAAACACGACTTATTTATTAACATATCCTGTCTCTATCAGTCTGCATTAAAAAACGTCTAATTAAACACGACTTATTTATTAAACGTGTTAGTCAATTCTTGGGCACAACACTTTTATTACACTCATTCACATGACTAATTTTTTAACACCCATTTAAATTAAGATGTTGAGTATATAATTAACACAATTGTGACACATTCGACAAGATTATGACAGTTTTAATATATTTATTGATCAACTTATCTTTTCTCTTTCAAGAAAAATAAACGAAATTTGATCACTATATTCAAATTTCGTATTGTTTCTATTTATTGAATCGTAGAAACGTTATATAACAAATCCAAACTCATTAATTATATGAGAATTTTGAATGGTGCTCTCATGTCATAACTCATATTTTCACCTTTAAATTAATCATTTTTAATTAATTAGAAATTAACATGTAAAACTTTATAAATTTGATGCCACAACCTTAGGTTAATTTTTGAATTTACGATTGTTTAAGAATGTTGGATAAGGATTAAAAGTATTGATATAAAACATATAAGCTCAAAGGAGATGGAAAAAAAAAAATCTCTTCTATTTCTTTTATGTTGAGTTATAGCTCATTTTGAAAGTTGGTTTCAACTAAAAAAGCGGCAACATTTTAGTTGCGTTTGGGAAGTAAGATTAGAACCATAGTTATGGTTTAAAACACTATAACATGTAAAAATTTTACACTGTAGCAATATTTTACTTTTTATAATAATATATGAGAGCTTTATACTATTTGATAATTACAATCATGGTTCTAATCAATACTACCAAACACCCTTAACTTATCTCTTACGTAATTTATGTTGTTAATGTATTTTAGGTTAACTATTAGGGGGCGTTTGATATGCAGTAATCCTGATATGAGAATCTGTAAGATTCCCATGTTTGGTATACAGTAATCTAAGTTTTGGATTCCTGGGAAACTAATTCCGGTGAGATTCAGATTACCTTATTTTGGGGTAATATGAAGCCCACCTACAAGGTGATATTCATATTCCTGGGAATCTCAAAACTATAGAAATCTCATCTTTGTTTCCATGATGATGATAATAATAATTATATTATTATTAAATTATTATAATAATAATATTATTATAAATTAATATTTCTATGCAATATAAATATAAAAATTATATTCATATAAAATAATAATTTGATAATAATGATAATAATAACATTAACAATAACAATAAACATATATAATATATTACAGATACAATATCTAAATATAATATATATAAATACTATATAATAAAATAAAATAATGTTGTACTATTATTATAAATTAATATTAATATATGATATACATATAAATATTATATCAATATAAAATTATAATTTAATAATAACAATAATAATAAAAACATAATAATATAACATCAATATGAATAGTATAATATTAATATTAATATGCATAGCAATATCAATATTAAACTATATAAATACTATTATAATAATTATAAATATAAAATATAGCTAAATATGTTTAATATTTTCTATAACAATATGTTTATTTAATGTTAATATTAATATAAATATTAATATATTATTAAGAATTGTATTTTTATTATTATTTATATTCATATCAATATATTTTATATTATATACAACATTTTAATATTAATATATTGTTAAATAATAATTCTATGATTATTATAAATTAATATTTTTATATAAGATAAAGAAAGTATTATATTAATATAAAATAATAATTATTTAATAATAATGATTATAATAACATTAATATTCATAGTAATATTAATGTTAAATTATATATAATTTTATTTTATTATTTATATTTATATTATTATTATTTAATATTAGTTCTAATATATTATATTGATATATTTAATGGTAATACAATAAATTATTTTGTCAATTATACAAGATTCCTATGTATAACCAAATACAGTAATATATTATTCCTAGAAATTTAATAGAAGATTCCTATGTGCAACCAAACGTAATAATCTTAGTTTCTGGGAATCATATTCCCTACAATCATTTTTCCGGGAATATAATTCCTACTGATTACTGCAAACCAAACGCCCCCTTAATTTAAATCTGAAAGTCCTATTAACCTTCATTATTAGATGTAGATCTTAAATTTTCTATTCAATGTTTAGGAAAGAAAAAGAATTATTAAATTCTCAAATAAATTATAAGTGTTTAGAAATTAAATTATAACATTAAAGTTTTACCCTTTATAAAGTAAAACTCTAATGGTAGGTGTTATAATTTGATTTCCCATTCGAAAAAAATAATAATAATAGCATTGTCATAAAAAAAGGGATGAGAGTGGGGCCCAGGGGAAGGAGGAGAAGCGTCCAGAAGTGCACGAGTGGAGACTGCTAGCTTAGCTGTATCCAGAGTTTTGAGACAAAAGACACGCCTAATTCTTGTTTCTTGCTTCAGTGGGGCCCACTCTCCTCTCCTATCGGACGG
The DNA here is from genome assembly GCA_025403435.1 of Artocarpus heterophyllus. Taxonomy (NCBI): domain Eukaryota; kingdom Viridiplantae; phylum Streptophyta; class Magnoliopsida; order Rosales; family Moraceae; genus Artocarpus; species Artocarpus heterophyllus. The sequence goes on from CM046344.1 coordinate 992,638, forward strand.
ACTTGTCAATCTTGTTCACTTCTATTTCTCCACGTTTCCAACTCTCACTCTTGCGCTTCCATCACATAGAAAAAACTGTTGCTTTCCGTATTCGTTAGTTGAATAAAAAAATACGACATTATATTGATAAAACGGAAAATATATATATTACATAAATGAGGTCTCTAAAATACTAAAAATTTTATATTTTATTTTTCCATTATTAAATGACAAGTGATTTATGTAGTACTTGATAATTTGAGTTAAAATTAAAACTTTGATTGTTACAGTATAAATATCTTATATATTATAATGTTAAAAAAATATACTATAGTATAAAATTATCATATATTATAATATTTTTAATTAAAATTGGTATAAATTATTGGATCTAACCAATACTTCTAAACACCCTATTGAATTGTTCTAAAAAAAAAAAAGTCAATTGGGTTTCATAAAAATTACAAAAACTTCAATGTAAACGAGATCATCTGTCATCTCATTCAATTGTTAAAGCCTTAAATCAATAATTTTTGTGGTAGGATTACATTGCATCTTAAAATTTGACACATCATTTTTCAAGGATTCAATGATAAAAAAAAAACTGAGTTATTGACAACAAATGTGTGTAACTAAAAGTTGTAACAAACGAGAACATTTTGAATCTCGAGATTTAAGTTGATTTATCATGTATATATACCCTAAAAAGTAACATGTACTGCAACTATATTTCTTCTGATTCTGAAGTTAAAAATGACAAAATAATAGTATGATATTTTGTGATGTGTATAATATTCTTTGAAATAAAGACAAAGATAAAAATGAAAAAGGACGACGTAAGAGAACAGTAGGACGAAGAAGGTGGGAGCGAAATGACGTAATGACATTGAAGAGGTAAAAGCGAGAGCTAAGCAGAGTTGGTGCTATCAGTGTTGAGCTGGTTTGCAAAAACGTTTGAGCCAACTGTCTGCGCGTCACCTTCCTCGAGAGAAGAACTCTTCTCCTCTGTCCCCAAGGCACATGACAACTCGCCATTAATTGTCCGTTTAATAAAAATATTTAAACTATGTTGCCTTGAGTTGTATAATTTAAATTGATGTTTAGATATAAATTTAAAGTATTAATTTAAAAAAAGAATAAAAATAAAAATTATGTTTGAATAAATAATAGAATAAAATTTTTAATTTATTAACAAATCTAACAAAAACTTAATGTTTATGATATTAAAAAATATGTAATATGAATCTTGATTTATTATTCTTTTTAATAAAAATGAGTTGAAAGAAAAATTGTCTTCATCAAATATAACAAACTGATCGAGTCTATGCCAAACAAGTAGGTTTTAAAAGTGCAACCCCGTATTGATATTACGTAGTCTTTTATCAATCAATGTTTCTTCACAAAATACCATCACTTACAACATGTGACTGTGAATTGTTACAGTTATTAGAATGTTTGGGGGCCGTCGGTTTAAAATTATAGTTTATAAAAAAGAAAAAAGTTTTGGTTTAAATTGATTCTATTACAACACATTCTATTACAAACTAACCAGACAAAACACCTAACAGAGTTTATTATTGGTTGCCTTTGCATAGTTTTTTTGTTGCCACGGACTATTATAATGCCCATCATCTTTAGTTACGTAAAGTTATAACAAACTAGAATCAAAATAAATTTTTGATTATCAAATTGTGTAAAATTTTTATACATTAGCTCTTAGATGTTACAATATTTTTAACTAAAAGTTAATTTTAAATGTGGTTGTCAAACATCTTATAGAGCTGAAGGAAAAGCGTATTTAATACGATGAATTTGATTTTTTTTTTATCTTCAATTTGTTTGGCTGTTACAGCTACAGGCGACCAAAGTTGGACCGACCTACACTACATAAAAATTTGCATTATGCTCCAATCAGCTGGGGTATAAATTTTTACGGCTCTCTCTAACCTCAGTTGGGACCTGGGGGCCCACTCATTCATGGGTCTTAAATTCTAATAATATGTTCCAGCAAAGCGCAAAAAGAAAAAAAAAAACTAATTATATATATGCCTGTGGTTTTAAAGCAGAGCACTCATATTTAATTGATTATGTGACTTTTTAAACTAGTCTCCAGCTGAACTTGAACGCTGCCTTCATTATTTATGCAAATTACAAAACATTTATAGCCCATTAGAGCATTAAAGTTTCCTTAGCAACCTATTTTGAACTAATTTAGATACAGGACAACGGAGGAGAATTCTTCAACTAAATAAAAAAAAATTATTGGTGCTACAAAATTTTGTCAAATTAATATTATTGTCATATGAGATTTTTTTTTAAAATGTATTTTTCTGTTCGAAGATGAGGGCTACGACGAGAGAACTAAGTTTGAGAGAATAAATATTTTGTAATTTTGGTTCTTAAACGTTATCAAAGAGTCGTAGTGTAAAGTTGAGTTGAAGTCTTAAGATGAATGAATGAGGAAGGGAAAGTTGAAGTTGAACCTGTTATTAAAGTGGCCTATACGGTCGGCAAAAAATGAGCCTAATAGGATGTTTGTCGATCTCAATTAAAATAATAACCGTAGTTATTAAAAATATTATAAAATTTTTATGTATTATAATAAAAATATTATTATAATATAAAATTTTTATATGTTATAATATTTTAAATAACACCTACGATCTTAACTATATTTTTTAAACGTTTTATAATTTGGTCCAATCAAACGCACTCGGAACTCTTGAAGATAAGAACTGACGATGAGACCATCTTCAATGCAGGTCACGACTCATGAAAGTCCTTGGACGACGTAAATAACAATCCAATCACCACGTAACAGGCATGGTCTTTTTTTTTTGTCAAAAAAGAGAAAAAAACAAAAGAGCCAAGAATTAATAATATAATAATAAATATCGATGGAGATGGATTTTACTGCATCACTTTATTCGTTACTTTGCTGAGGGTGTACGCCATGTCACTTTATAGCAGCCTGCCAATGAAAGTTGGTGTAGCTTTGCTTTTTTTTTTGTGTGTATCTTGCTCTTGTTTTGCTAAAAAAACGGGTTTTTTTTTAATCTTGAACAAAATTAACTCAACCTGCTCTACTACATACAAACGGGTTTAGTCTTTGGTAGACAAAGTCGAGAATAGTCGGCCGTTCACCTAGTTTTTTTTTATAATTTTGTATGTATATTTTGTTAAAAATTTGTTTTAAAATCTGAAATTATATGCCTTCTCCGCTGTGGCTCTAAGTGAAATTCTCTTCTCTTTTTTAACTCCTCGTTCCTCAAAAATTATTCGTTGTCTCGTCGTTGTCTGTTTTATGGATCTTTTAAAAAAATTATTCTAACCATTAATAACAACTAAAATCAGCCTAAAACTCTCATATATTATAATAATAAAATTTTTATATATTATAATTTTTAAATCAAAGCATTGATCTCAACTGTTTTTTTATTATTCTTTTATCCTTATCTTTTTTTTCTTCTTTTATCTTTTCTATACGAGTGTATAAACTGCAGAGTAGTCCACCAGGAGAATTAAAAAAAAAAAAGCTTATGAACTTCACAAGGCACGAAGAAAGCAAAATTACACATGCTAAATTCATGGGCGGCTCCAAAATATTAGAAAATGGGGACAAAAAGGAAATACATTTCTCTGTTCTGGGCATTTTATTTACATAGTCTTACCACAACTTTTAATTTTAGGGGCCATAAGCCATTAAGAAAACACACTCTGTCCCCAACCCATGTCTCTCAGTATTTGGGGCCACCTTATCGTATAATATTTTACTCCCAATTTCAGTTAAAGAATAATCCAAATGATAACTACACTTTACAAGATGAACAATCGGTTTACATGGGATAGACAGAACAAATTGACTGCCTCGCAAAGTTCACACTGAATTTCAATAGCTTCATTTCGCTACACATGCCTCTTGGTTTGTTTGCACTTCATTCTTTGCTTCATGCCCCACTTTCTAATATGGGCATTATAAATACACATATACATATATATGGATGTACATTTGCCAGTGGAACAAGCAGCAAAAAGTGAAGTGCAACACTAATTCCTATTTTTATAACCCACCTTATTACAAAAATTAAAATAAAAAAATTTACGTTTACATTTACATTTACGTCGATGAGAAATGTGATCAAATCCCCACGTGGGAGTTAAAAACTTAAACCCCACCCAAAGTCAAACCTTCCCTGGATAGAGAAAGTTCTGATTTTCAGTGGTTCAAACTATCCCAAAGGGATGAGCACTGCCTCCTTGCAAAACCAACCCTCCGATTCTCCAAATCATAGGCCACCTCGAACCCTTGCTGTTGATAGTTCCCTAGCGTCGCCCCTGGCCCACCACTCAACTCCTCCTCATCTCCACCGTTCATCAGCATCAAGCACCCCACCTTCCTCTTCTTCGCATCACCACCGTCCAAAAACTCATAAAAATAGTTCCTTCTAGGCAACACCACACCTGATGATTTATTTTTTACCCCGACAAAGTGAAGAGTCATTGTCGGAACGACAATCACCTTATTGTCGTTGTAATAATAACAAGGCGTCAACCCGGTCTTGTCCTCAATCACCCTGGCCCGCTCGTGAACTCGCCCGACTCGGCCGTCGAACTCGGCCACCACGGAGTCATAAAAGCTCGCCGGCAACATCGTGAAAGTCGTCCCAGAATCCACCACCATACCTCCTCCGCCCCTTCCGTCGACCCTCCGCAGAAACTCCGGCGCCGAAATATTTCTCTTCCCGACGGAAATCCCGAGGAGTCCGACGGAATAGAAGTAGGGATGCTTGGGGTTATGAATCATGGCGGTGTACACAAAGTCAACTATTTCCTCCCCCTCAACTCGCTTCTCTTTCCGGCCGAGAATGAGCGGACTCGGTCTTCTCACTCGTTCGGCGTCGAACGAGTGAGAAACCAAACAGTAGGAAAAATGCTGACCTAATTGAGGAGAGAGATTGGCTAGCTGAGCAGGCATGGAGAGCAATCCCTGACCGAAGCCGGCGACTCCGATGGGCTCGCCGAGAGCGGTGTGGGCGCAGCCGAAAGTGAAGTCATGGAGGATTAACGACGGAGAGGAGGTGGGAATGGATAAGGAGTATTTGAGGAGGCGAGCGACGAGGCTTCCGTCGGCGTAAGCGTAGTAGAAAGGCGGACAAGAAAATTTGGAGCAGTCAGACGTTTCGATGGAGTCGAGAGGGCAGCGAGCGATGGCGCAGAGGTCGGAGGAGGAGTGAGAGGAGTGTGCGGCGGCGCAGGCAGGGGAGCTGCATGAAACAGTGACATTTTGAGGTAGTTCGGGAGGAGGGAGGGTGGTGGAAGGGTTGGATTTGCCTTCACAGAGGATGCATTCGAAAGGGGAGCAGGGGAACCAGACGAGGTCGGAGCCGGTGTCCATGTAGAGAGAGACTGGCTGAGGAGGAGCGGAGGCCAGGGTGAGAGAGAGTGTGTAGTCGCTGCCTGAGGAGAGAGAGAGGGATACTTGACGGTCCTGCTTCTGGTGCTGGTTTTGGTGGTGGCGGCGGAAGCGGGCGGCGGAGCGGCTGGACGTTGACTTTAAGAGGTGGTGGATGGTGGTGATGGAGGAGGAAGAGGAGGAGGAATTCTGTTGGGTTTTGGAGAGAGAGTGGGTCAGAGGGAGGAGGACAATGTCTGTGGAGGAATGAGAAACAGAGAAGAGTGTTGTTAGGCTAAAACAGAGCATGTAGTAGAACTGTAAAAACAGAGATGGAGATGCCATTTATCTATTTATCTATCTAAAGGATGATGAAACAAAGACAGCAGAGTTTTTTTTTTTTTTTTTTTTTGGTTGATTTTGTTTTGCTGGAGAAGGAAGCAGGGGTTTGAGGTGAGAAAAATGGGGGTTTTATAAAGGGGAAGGTATTGAGCTTCAAGTTCAAGTGGAGGAAAGGAGGAAGCTTCTTCTTCTTCTCTTCTCTTCTCTTCTCTTTGGTTTGCTTGTGAATTGTGAGTTTTGAAGAGAGCATTGTTTATCTTTATAAATATTGATTGTCATTTCAATTTGAAGTATTTATTTATAAGGTGTTTGAGAGAGTGACGAAGATAGTTGATTAGAATTATTTTTTATTATAATATATTAAAATTTTATATTGTGAAGTTTTTTTTTATTGTTATTGTAATACGTGAAAATTTTATACTGTTTATAATTAAAATAATGATATAAATTATTAACTACTAAACACAAGCTTAATTAGTAAAAATTGATGTATGAAGTGTTTGGTGGGAGTTCTATTATCCTTGGGCCGAGTGCCCATTGCTTTTAATTAACGTAAACAATTGAAGGCCTTTGCTATAAATCTATGATTAAGGTTTTGTTTTATTGAATATGATTAAGGTTTCTATAGTGCAGCTTTTGTTAAAGATTAGGATTACTTTGATGCGAAGAAATGGATAACTATAGCTGAAAATTTCCACGCTGTCTATGAAGGTGAATTTTTGCATCCGTCTTGCACTTTTACTAAAACTAATTAGTTTCAACTAAATAAAACTCTTAGCATTTATAATAAAAAACAAAAAATTGTTATAATGTAAAGTTAATACATGCAACTGTTTTTATAAGCCATTTGAAAAGAATAATTCTAACCATAAGTTATAACTATAAATATTATAAAGCTCTCACATGCTACAATTAAAAATTACAATATAAAACTCTCAAATATTATAATTTTTAAACTAAAATAATTAATTCTAATAATTTTTTTAAACACAAGCTTAAAGTTAAACTTTTAGCTAAAACTAAAGTGTCAAATAGTCAATTAGTTTAATGTTGAAGATATTTAGTAAATTTACTTTATGTCATTCGTTTTACTGTATTTGCTTCTTTTCTTGCATGCTGATGCAAGTACATAAAATCGAGGCCAAAATCATTCACATAATTACACTTCCGTCAAATGATCAAAATCATCCATTTCAACAAGAAGCTGGATTTATGAAAATAAATAAATAAATAAATAAAGATGCAGGAAGCAGGATTAGAATAAGTACTAATTTTCCTTTTTTTAAAAATATATATATCATATAACAAAATAGAGCGCAAAAATAGTGAAAAAAATAAATTGGGTCCGTGTAAGTGTATATATCTTTAGAAACATTGAAAGTATCGGGCAGCACGCCAAATTGCACATCTATTCTATTTTTCGTTTCAATCCATCCACCTAACATTTGTCCTTGTACGACTCCCCTATTCAAGTTGCCATTCATGTTCCTCAAAGTCACTGCAAAATCATACATGATGTCAAGGGTTGTCAAAGAGGCCGCTCGAAAAGTTTTTGTGCGGATTTACGTTATGTGAGAGAAGCACATCCTTTAAAAGTTAAATCTTTTTCCTCTTGAATAAGAGAGTTTTTAAGGCTTATTTCTGATACCAATCTCATTAATTGATTAGATTAATACTGAAGGACCCGTCAGGCTCCAGCCAATGAACCATAACCCTTAACATTGAAATTCGAACATATTGCCAGAGCTTGGTGGGTCCCTCAAACGTATTACCGAATAGGTTGCTCGGGGAGTTTCTGAGCGAATTTACCTCCTACGGAGAGAGTACGTCCCCCAAAAGTCGAATATTTTTCCTCTTGTATAAGAGGGTTTTAAGGCCTATCCCAGGTACCATTGGTTCTTCTGTTGTCTTGTTTGAAGAGTAATTTAAACTATCATATTGATTTTAAGACCGCAGCATATGAAGCTTTACATTGTAATTTTTTTATTGTAATATATAAGAATTTTATATTGTAACTTTTTAATGTAACATGTGAGAACTTTATATTATTCACAATTCAAGCTATTAGCTTGTGTTATTTTAATTAATTTATTATTTATTTAGTTTTTAAAAGATAATAAATAAATAAAAATAATTTAAGTGGTCCAATATACACGTATTTTATGAAAGGTGTCAACCAAAGGATATCTCTGAATTGTTATAACGCTTCAGAAAGAAGGCATTGTTTCAGAGATGCCTTTTGATAGTAATCTACACCCTAATGGTGGGTGTCTATAAATATCACCTAAAATCCAGTGAAGGTCCCTAAGCCTTTGCAGTTATTCAAAAATACACCATCTATTTAAATTGCAGAAAAGTTTAGAAGATTCTCTTTTCTTTCACAAAATTTTCTTCAAGAATTCTTGCAGAGGAACTCTCCATTCATTCTTCTGATTATCAATGGCTAGAGAATAGATTTCATTTCCTTTACGTTTATGCATTTAGATGACATTTATACAATTTGGATTCATGCATAAATGTTGAAAACCATAATTCTGTATACATAAAATTCTAATGTTTAGTATCAAGAGCGTCGTTTTTACTCTGCCTTGATATGTTTGAATGGAATTTACTAGAGTTTTTTAAAATACCCAAAACTTTGTTGTATTTGAAATCATTTTTTATGATGTTTGATAAAAATCAACGTTAGAAATCATAAGGAAATTAATTTTTTAATATTTTTGGGTTTTTAAAACGTCAATTTTGGTGCTCATAAGGTATAGAATCAATCGGGTCTTCAATTGGACCCATAACTGGGTCTTCAATTGGATCAATTTGGATCAAATTCGGGCGATGAAGACCCAATTCACGATAAAAATTTGATTTCAAGGGGCCAAAAAGACATGTCGTTTTGGCGCCTGGACGGCGTGTGTTTCAGACAGCAAAACAACATGTCATTTTTCGTTGAGAAAAATGACACATCGTTTTACTCCGGTGGAGGCCATGTTTTCCGACTTGAAAACGACATGTCGTTTTTCATTAAGAAAAATGAAACGTCGTTTCACTCAGGGCGAGGCTGTTCTTGTCATTTCAAAATGACATGTTGTTTTCTTTCAGTAATGGAAAACGACGTGTCTTTTTCAAGGGCATTTTTGACCAAAAAAATTATTAATTCTGTTTTGGTATTTTTTATAGAATTTTTTATTTGGGTATTTTGTAAAATTAATTTTTGATGAATCTAAAATAAATTTAATGAAATCCAAGATTTTATTATTTACATTTAAATAAAATTTTAGAAATTTATTTAGATATGTTATTGAATTTATACATCATTTCTTTTGCATGTTTTTTTTAGTTGTTATTTTTAATACATGCAAATTTATGAATATTTTACACATGAATATTAAATGTCTTGAGTGATTTGTATAATTTTAATTTATTTAAGAGTAGCCACAGAATCTTAGATTATATTGGAATTATACTTTAAGTTTTTAAAATCACATTTAATTAAACGAACATGAATTGTAACTAATTATGTTTGGTATAATGAAATTTATCCCACAAGAAATTTTATTATATTGAATATGATTGGTTAGGATGAAATATTAAACTATTTTCTTAATATGCCTACAAGGATTAAGAAATGGAATAGAGTTTAATTGTTTCATCATAAGGTTATATGTGAATCAATATGAATTAGAAACTTAACCCACAGGCAGTTTTTATATGTCATATGATTCATAATTTTTGTAGCATGATTTTCATTGGTAAAACATGTCATTTAGTTATAAGCGTCAAATTTTTGTGACATGACCATGTATGTATGATGCATTGTAGTGATTCAACCTATTAACTTATCTTATATGAAATGTGATATTCTTGAGTTTAAGGGTGATAAATATACAGTTTAGAATGAGAGGATTCTCTTTCATTTGGGATGGATGGACATTGACTATGCCATCAGAAAGGATGAACCACCCTCTATTAGTGAGACCAACACTCCAGATGATGTTGGTTGATATGAAAAATGAGAGCGCTCCAATCGTCTCTTAGTTATGTTCATAAAGACCAAAACCTCTGTTGGGATTAGGGGTTCGATTGCTTAATATGATAATGTTCGAACATTATTGAAGGCTATTGATGAGCAATTTGAGTCTTCAGATAAAGCATTAGTAAGCACCTTGATTATGCAGTTTTCATCCTAAAAGCTTACCAGTATGAAAGGCGTGCTTGAGCATATCATGCACATGAGGAACATTGCGGCTCAATTAAAGACATTTGAGGTTAATATGTCTGATTCGTTCCTAGTACGTTACATTTTGAACACTTTATCCTCTGAGTATGGTTCCTTTAAGATATCCTATAACACATATAAGGACAAATAGTCAATTAATGAACTATTGATCATGTATGTTCAGGAGGAGATAAGACTCATCATAGAAGAAAGAGAGAAAGTAAATTTGGCAACCGAAGGTAATAAGAAGAAGTTTCAGACCAAGCAAAAGGGGAAAGACAAAGTTCCTACCCAGCCAGATATTAAGAAGGAGTCCAAATGCTTCTTTTGTAAGAAGAAGGGCATGTAAAGAAGGATTGCTTTAAATTTCGGGAATGACTTGATAAGAAAGGTATTTAACTCTCACTTGTCTATTATGAATCCAATAAAATTGATGTTAATTATAACACATGGTGGATTGACTTCGGTTCTATAATCCATGTTATCAATTCCCTGCAGAGATTGCAAGACCTGCAAAAGCCTGTGGGAAATTAGCAAGGCATTTATTTTGGAAATAAGATGCGCTTACATGTAAAGGCTATAGGAACGTGCAAACTAGTCTTAAGTAGTGGCTTTGTTTTGTATTTGGAAAAGATATTTTATATTCCTAGTTTTTTTAGAAATTTAATTTCAGTTTTCAAACTTGTATCAGTTGGATATTTCTTTAAATTTTCAAAATCTTCTTTCAATTTTTTTTTTATAAATATGATTTTATTAGATATGGTACTTTGTCTGATGGTCTTTTTCATCTTAATTTACAAAATGATGCCAATTATACTACTTTGCATGTTCATGAAAATGTTGGTATAAAAGTGATGTGTTGTAAATGATGAATCCTCTATGTTGTGGCATTAGAGATTGGGACATATCTCTATTGAGAGAATTAAGAGATTAGTAAATCATGGAGTACTTAGTACTTTAGATTTTACTAATTTTGATACTTATGTGGACTACATTAAGGGTAAACAGACCAACAAGTCAAAAAAGGGTGCCAAGAGAAGTTCTAATTTATTGGAAATCATACATATGGATATTTGTAGTCCATACATGAATACGTACTCTCAAAGGTATTTCGTCTCTTTCATAGATGACTACTCATGATACATGTATCTCTACTTGCTTAACAATAAAAATAAAGCACTAGAAGCTTTTAAGGTCTTTAAAGCAGAAGTAGAGAAATAATGCAAAAAGAAAATTAAGATCGTGAGATCAGATAGAAGTAGAGAGTACTATGGTAGATACCTTGAGCATGGATAAGCACCTGGTCCATTTGCTAGGTTTCTTCAAGAACATGGGATTGTTGCCCAATACTATGCCTGTTTCTCTAGACCAGAATGGTGTAGCTGAAAGAAAAAATAGAACATTATTGGACATGGTGCGAAGTATGCTTACTAGCTCCAAACTTCCTGAGTCATTGTGGACTGAAGCTCTTAAGACGACAGTGTACATATTGAACTGAGTTCCAACCAAGGCTGTCCCAAAGACTCCTTTTGAGTTATTCAAAGGTTGAAATGCGTTTGGGGATGCCCGTCGAAGGTAAGAGTTTATAATCCACAAGAGAAGAAGCTAGACCCAAGGACCATAAGTGGATATTTTGTTAGTTATATTGAACAATCTAAGGGATACAGATTTTATTGTCTATCTCATAGTATTAGATTTGTGGAATCAAGGAATGCAAATTTTCTTGAGAATAATTTGATTTGTGGGAGCGATCGATCCTGGAACACTGTTTATGAGAAAGATCATATAGCTGCTAACATTCCACACTTTTTGTGATAGATTGATTGATTGTTGTACACAATACGCCTAAAGTTCAAATACGTGATGAACAACAGCAAGTCATTCAAGTTCTACAGATTGCTGATCAAGAAATAGTGGATCCAGCTGAACAACAGATATAGGAACCTATTGAGCAGCTTGTTGAACAACATGCTCCTCAGAGAATGTTGAACGAACATTAAGGAGATCTACTAGAGAAAAGCGATCGACGATACCTAGTGACTATATTGTGTATCTACAAGAGTCTGACTACAAAGTTGGAGCTGAAAATGATCCTGAAATGTTTTCATAGGCCATAAGTTCTAAGGAATATGACTTATGGTATAATGCCATGATAGACAAAATGGATTCTATGGCATGTAATAGAGTCTGGGATCTTGTTGAGTTGCCTGATGATGTAAAAGCCATTGGATGTAAGTGGGTCTTTAAAACGAAGAAAGACTCATTGGACAATATTGAAACACATAAGGCAAGACTCATTGCCAAAGGATTCACTCAAAGAGAAGGAATTGACCACATGAAGACCTTTTCTCCTGTATCTAAAAAGGATTCTCTTCGAGTCATTATGGTATTGGTCGCCCATTTTGATTTGGATTTGCATCAAATGGATGTGAAAATGGTCTTTCTTAATAGTGATCTAGAGGAAGAGGTTTATATAAAACAACCAGAAAGATTTTCTTCTAGTGATGGTGAGCATTTAGTCTACAAGCTTAAGGAATCTATATATGGATTGAAACATGCCTCTTGTCAGTGGTATTTGAAGTTCCATGATGTTATCTCTTCATTTGGTTTTGAAGAGAATATCATGGATCAATGCATATTCCAGAAAGTCAGTAGGAGTAAGATTTGTTTCCTTGTACTATATATGGATGACATATTACTTGCAATTAATGATAAGGGATTGCTATATGAGATGAAGCAATTTCTCTCAAAGAACTTTGATATGAAGGATATGAGAGAGGCATCTTATGTCATTAGCATTACGATCCATAGGGATGGATCTCAAGACATTTTGGGTTTTTTTTCTGAAGAGACCTATACCAATAAGGTTCTAGAGAGGTTTCAGATGAAAGATTGTTCACCAAGTGTAGCACCCATTGTGAAGGGTGACAGGTTCAAATTGAACCAATGCCCGAAAAATGAGCTCAAACGAGAACAAATAAAAAACATTCCATATGCTTCAGCTGTTGGAAACCTAATGTATGCTCAGGTCTGCACAAGACCTGGCATTGTATTTGTTGTTGGAATGTTGGGCAGATATCAGAGTAACCCAGGTATTGACCACTGGAGAGCTACAAAGGAGCTGATAAGATACCTTCAAGAAACTAAGGATTATATGCTCATGTATAGACGGACTGATAATCTTTGACATAGACTTTGTTGGCTATGTTGATTCATGAAAATCAACATCTGGTTATGTTTTCATGTTTTCTAGTGGAGCTGTATCTTGGAGGAGTACGAAGCAGACTTTGACTGCTACCTCTACTATAGAGGCCGAGTTTGTTTCTTGTTTTGGAGCTACTTTGCAAGGTGTATAGTTGAAGAGTTTCATATCGGGGCTTAGAATTGTGGATTCTATTTCTAGGCCATTGAGATTGTATTATGACAATTCAGTTTCGGTATTTATGGACAAGAACAATAAGAGTGGCGGTCGAAGTAAACACATTGACATTAAGTACTTGGCTATAAGAGAATGTGTTAAAGAAAAGAAAGTGGTCATTGAACACGTTAGCACTGAGTTAATGATTACCAATCCTTTAACTAAAGGCATGCCACCAAAGAATTTTAAGGATCATGTAGTACGAATGGGACTTGGTACCATGATGTGAATTTCATTGTACGTACATTTGGTTATTTTTATGAAACTCTTATTCAGTTGTGATGTTTTCTCATATTAAGTTGTGCACATATTCAGTTATTTTGAGGAAGATCAATTAAGTTGGACCTAGAATAAACATAGGATTTATTCATTAAGTTACATCATCATTTATGAGTTAGTATTAAGTGATATAATGCATTGTAATACATAGAAAATGATACTCGTTCTAAGTGGACTTATCGCCATGATTCATGTATTTATTCCTTAAGTTATCGGTTGATTTTGGTTATTTAAAAATTATAAGTGGACCAAACGGGAGAATGTTATTTTAATTAATTTATTATTATTTATGTAGTTTTTAAATGATAATAAATAAATAAAAATAATGTAAGTGGTCTAATATACACGTATTTTCTAAAAGATGTCAATCAAAGGATATCTCTGAACTGTTATAACGCTTCAGAAAGAATGCCTTGTTTCAGAGATGTCTTTTGATGGTAACATATACCTTGATGGTGGGTGTCTACAAATATCACGTAAAATCCAAGAAGGGTCCCTAAGCCTTTGTAGTTATTTAAAAATACACCATCTATCTAAATTGTAGAAAGGTTTAGAAGATTCTCTTTTCTTTCATAAAATTTTCTTTAGGAACTCTTGTAAAGGAACTCTCCATTCACTCTTTTGATTATTAATGGCTGGAGGTTAGATTTCGTTTCCTTTACGTTTCTGCATTTAGATGACGTTTATATAATTTGGATTCATACATAAATGTTGAAAACCATAATTCTGTATATGTAAAATTGTAACAGTTTGAACTATTCTTTCAAACACTTATGTATGACAATCAAAACAACTACAGAGAGCAATTTCAATTTGTAGAAACCCTAGAATGAGAAAGTAGTGCGGCGGGTTAATATATTAGGACAATTAGAAAAACGCCGAGATTTTGTCAATTATATATAATATATGATAAGAGATAACGTCATCATATTTCCAAAGAAAAGAAAAAAGACGATGTGATTTTAAAATAAAGAGGAATGAAAAGAATGCATTAACTCTGAAACTTTTTTTTCAAGTATTTTTTTTTAAATAAAGACATTAATAAAATATGAGATGTAATAAATGCTCGGGTATTGTCACAAGAAAAGAAGAAATATTTAAACATTCCTAATATGGTGATAAAATAATTGTCAAGATGCTTGTTTGATTGTCCATTTCTTGTAACAATTCAACTTTCATTTAAGTAGGCAGTTGTCAAAGCAAAAGCACAATGTCACAAATTCGCGGGTGGTCAATATATATTATATAAGAGCATCGTTTGATATCGTCTATCATTAGAAAAAAATAATAAAAGAAAATCCTTCAGTCGAAAAGGGATTTTTTTTAATGAAAATTTTGCTGAATTTGAATGTTATTTTGTTCTCAGAAAAAATTCATATTATTCCATTATTATACGATTTTGATACTGTCAACGTTTAAATTATGCGACACGTACCCTTTCACTAGATTGTGAAAAGAAAAAAAACAGAGAGAAACGGAAAATGAGAGACAGCGACAGTCTATTTAATTTTATACGAAGTATTATTTATTATATTTTGTTCCTTTTTTTTTTTAAAGATATTTATTATTTTTTTTCTGAATTAAAAAGGATCCCATGGAAAAGACCACAGAGAAGCAGTGCCACTCACAGAAAGAAGCAAACGCGTGGCAGTATTAGCTGGCTGGTTTTAAGGCCAAATTTACCGCCATTTGTGGGCCATGTACAAGGTGGGCCCCAAGTTTAGGTATCCTAGCGCCTCCCAGATCACTTGATTTGAGTTGGATTCTTGGGAGCCCACAGCCCAATATCATACAAACACGCGCACAGTCCACTGCGTCTGGCTTTCGTCGCAACCAACATTTTCATTTGTGCGTTAGAAATATGATTCGAACTAAAAGTTAAAAACACACTCAACATCTTAAATTTTATAAAAAAATACTATCATAAAATTAGTTTGAACCAAATCATTTTTTATCGAACTGATGTTTGTAAACACACACTTACTCAATGAAGGATTCTTTGGTACATAAAAGAAGCACGTGGGGTATTAGTAGAGAAACCAAGCTTTCAAAAAAGGAAAAAGCAAGGAATTTATCACAACCATGCCTTGCAATAATGTGTTGCCATACCTAAAGATGTTGGGTTACATGTCATCCTCAAAAGTCATCTTCCTTGTATTCTAAGCGCCAGCTACCTATGCCTAATGCTCACCAGACGGCTAAATATCCTAATGCTCGAGTATTATGCCAATTAAGGTTTTTTTTTTCCTTATTAATTAATAAATTTCCTGTGCATAAATAATTGTGAAAGAGCCTTCTTTTTGTGTGACCAACCAAACCACAAGCTTAAACAAACAATCCCACAACAGAAGAATACCATTAGCATATTATATAATATGAATAATATTATAACCGTGTGTTTTACCTAATGGATGGGCCTAGCTTATTATTATAAATATGATATGATAATTGGTAGCCTCTTAATCTGTCCAGCTTTGAACTTGATGACCATCATTCAATGATTAAGATTGGTCAGAGTCTAAAGATGAAGCTTGGTCCTCGAGTGGACCAAACATACCAAAAGTCTTGTTTTATATGATAATGCATATGTTTACTAGTCATCATTACATTAATTGTGAGGACCATCATCTTCCCATTCCAAAGTTTAAAATAATAATAATAAAAATCTGAAATCCGACAAAACTAGAAACAAGGCTTTAGATTTCACATTCCTTTGCCCCCATCAAGTTTAGTCAATATCCCAAGATTTATTAGACAATAGACGTCAACGAAGGGGAAACAAAATCAGTAAAATCCGAAGCATTTACGAAGCATGAGTAGATAATATTATGCGTGAACTTAAGGGGGAAAAGATTCCAACTCTATTTTGTTTGACCTTAAGAGTAATGTTTTGCGTCTTGTATTTCTTTTTAATAAACTTAAGTGGAAAGCCAGTGCGGGATGACATCTTTAGCGGGTGCCATCTAACTATGTTCTCCAAAATTTTGATGCCAATTACTTTCTCTTATTAATATTTTCTTAAAAAATAAGTATGCACTTTTTTTAACAGATTATCTGACCAAATACGAGGCAAAACTCATGCAGGAGGAGAAGAGTCCTCTGTTATGGATCTGCGAAAGTAGACACAAAAGATGATGTTTTCAGTTGAATGTCGTTTTCCAAAGGTGTTATTGAGGTAAGGCCGGATATTGTTCAACGTATGGTCACCGTGCTAAGTGATTGACAATGCCATACTAACCCACCTTAACCTGGATATCAGGGCCCAAACTCGTGTCACATTGTATCCTTCATATGAGACATCAATATCAGATGTCCAACAATCGTATCAATCTTGATTATACACATTACCAAGGACTCGTCATAACCCGACCCATCTTTGTATGTTAGTTCCCTCCACTTGGCAGCTGCACGTGCTAGTTGCCACAACGATATCAGACAAGTCCAAACTAACAGATTTAAAATAAAAATATCCCCTGTAAGTTTTCTTGTTCCGAGTAGCCTAATCCTGCATCTCAAGTTGGCAAAATCAAAGAGGTTTTCATCACCCAATTACCGGGTTATGGTATCAGACACTAGAAAAGACCCTTGCTTTGAAGGGTCTGGGGGTCTGGGCTCCCGCTGGAATATAGGGGGATCATTCGGATAACACACTTAAAACACAGTGCGAGTGGCCGGTCAGCGAGTAATTAGTTGTCCATCAGCCTAGTTGAAGGCATTCTTCTCTGCTGCTAGAACTCGAGGAGCCACGGGGCACTCTATAGGACATTAACAAAATCCCGAGACCAGCCAAAAAGATCTGCAAAATAATGTTAATGTAGCTAAACAGCTCCACAATATATGATTATCGGCCTTCAAGGGCATTAACAAATCTCATAAGCATTGTTACAGCATTGTAAGGAGTGTCAAATATCATTAAACGGTATAGAAGCATCCAAGATGTGTTGACAATATTATTAGATCTCAAGCATTTCGAATGGAGATCATATTAGGAGATCCCTGCACATGTGATTCACAAACACTCGAAATGTAATACACACTTTTGGGTTGCAAAGTAATGGGTAATATTGTCTTAAATGCTGGATATTTTCTGTGTTCAGATATGACTAGAACAGATTTGCATTTGCAAAGTAAAGGCTAAAGGGAAGGCTTAATCTTCTCCAATAACTTGTCAGCTTCAATAAATCCAATTGATCCCAAAGATAAATATTTCATACATTTCCATCTGTTCAATCACATAATGAACTTCAGAATCTCAAAGAAAAAGGTTTTAAGGAGATGTAAAACAAGGCTAAAGCACATGACACCAGTGAAACTCCAAATAGCTTACCTGGGTGTGTAGGGAAGTGCCTGACAATGAAGATGTAAATGGTTGACACTGTTCATTGGCGGCTGATGAAAGCCAAATCTGTTGCGACAGAAGATGGAACTTAAATTTGAATTCATCTAGATAATTAAATTGACATGCTAAAATTACTTCAAAGGAAGTAAAATCAAATCAACTGACAATTACCTTTTTCTACTCAATTGTTTTGTGAATTATGTTGAAGTTCATTCCCTAATTCATGGTTATTTACTTCATTTTTTATGTGTGATTATAATCAGTTCGCAGCCACTATTGGTACAAACTTAAAAAGATGATATCAAGAACTTGGCATTAATCTGGTTTTGCGCTATAATATACAAGCCCTATGTTTGAAGAACTAATAAATATACATGCTCTAGATTTTCCATACAAGAAGAGACACTCCGGAACCAAATATTACATATACAGCTCAAGCTCATAATACACCCACAAACAGAAAATAGTCATGTCAAAGACATAAAACTAATGACATACGAGTAGGTCTACATAGTTTCCAGAGAGTAAATGCCATCACATGATTCAACATTTTGTGGAAGAAACATACAAAAACAGATTCTTAAGAGAAAACACATCACTGAATGCCAAGAGAAATTTCAATAGTACCTGTATTGGCACTGAGGTGCATCTCGGCGCAATAGTGTTTGCCCCACTTCTAACATGTGAGTTACTGAACAAAGCAAAATAGAATATCAAACCGCGAATTACTCACGAGATTCAAGAAGAGGGCAAGAGAATCAATTAAGCCATGGACGATTTGTTCAAACAAATTTACTTTACCCAAAGAATAGTCTTCAGCTTTCCTCTGAAGATCTCTAACAGTAGGAATATGTGCCACTGGAATAATCAAGTAATGCCTACAAAGAATAATCATTATAATCATTCATTTGGGAGTTTCATACTAACACACCAATAAAGACAATAGCATGGTATATGGGATATCTTTCAATGTGCAAATTCTCGTAAACACTTCAACAAACAGACATTAGTAGAAGATAGATGATGGAAAGTGTTGTCAAATTGGCGACCAAAAGCATCAAATGTCCAATACTCTAATTCTTTTTTTCTTGGCCATCTCACTCTCAACCCACATATCTTCTTGTTTTTGGACATAACATAAGCATCTATGTTACTAAAGCCAAAATAAGGTTAAACACATCAACAAAGGTCTGATCTTTCAACCCTTTAAGGTTGATGACATCTATTGAGAATAACTAGGGAAATTAGTTAAGATAGTTTATGTCTAATATAATCCGAGATATAATCTCAGTCTAGTTAGTAGATTACGTTCCTATTTTTTTCTCTAGCTTGTTGAGATTATAGGGTATCGAATGTCCTATAAATCTCCCATAGATGAATTCACGTTTTAACATTCAATAAGAAGAAAACCAGTTTATTTTCTTCAAAAGCTTTTATGGTATCAGAGCTATAGCTCTTTAGAACCCTATTCTCATGTTGAAAACGGCGATGATTGAAGCCAGAGGGGCATCAACAGAATCTGAGGTTAAATCGACGGTAGTTCCTACAACCGCAAGTGGCGACATCATGGCGAATTTCCCTATGCAGATTACTGTTCATCATTTGAATGGCAGAAATTTTTTGGAGTGGTTGCAATCCGTGAAATTGGCTGTTGATGGCAAAGGAAAGCTCGGGTACTTGACTGGTGAAACAAAAAAGCCTACAGAGGGAGATTTGAGGTTTAAAACTTGAAGATCTAAAAATTCGTTGGTCATGGCATGGCTTTTGAATTTTGTGAAGCCATTCATTGCCAAACCGCATATGTTCATGATGACGGCCAAGGATGTTTGGGACTTAGCTCGAGAGACTTTGATTTAGAGAATTCATCTCGAATTTTTGAATTAAAGACAAAATTGTGGCAATCCAGGCAAGGTGATCATGGGGTCACAATCTATTACAATGAGATGGTGACCTTATGGCAGGAACTGGATTAGTTTTATGGTGATATTTGGGAGAATCCTAATGACTGTGTTAGGCAAAAAAAAGTGAGAAGAAAATGACTGAGTCAATATGTTCCTTGCTGGCGTCAATCGTAGTTTAGATGAAGTTAAGGGATGGATCCTCGATTGAAAACCCCTTCCTTCCATCCGAGATGTTTTCTCAGAAGTGAGACAAGAAGAATGCAAGAAGAGAGTTATGTTCGGCAACTCTGAAGCCAAATCTAGTACTGAACTCAAGAGTTTTGCATTGGTTTCCTGAAATTCTGAGCCTGAAGGAGAAAGGAGGAAGAAACCATGATGTGATCACTGCAAGAAACCATGGTATATAAGGGAAGTGTGCTGGAAGATTCATGGAAAACTAGCCAACCTCAAGAAATGTCCTGATGGGAGAGCTTTGCAAACTGTCACTGGAAATTCTCAAGGGCAGCAAATCAATTTGAGCACTGCATCTTTCACGAAGGAACAATTAGAGAAACTATACAACTTCTTCCAATCTACACAATTCACAAATCCCTCATGTTCTCTAGCACAAACCTGTAATTTTTTTATCTACAGCCCTGTCTAGTGTCACTAATAATTTTGTGTAGGCTTGGATTATTGATTCTGGAGCAACTGACCATCTAACAGGTTGTTCTAATCATGTCTCGTCCTATAGTCCATGTGCAGGGAACAAGAAAATTAAAATTGCAGACGGTTCTCTTTCCACAATTGACGGGACTGGGTCAATTGAAATTTCACCCTCTCTCACAATTTATAATGTCCTTCATGTTCCTAATCTATCTTGTAACCTTTTGGCCATACGCAAAATTACTAATGATCATAATTTTTTTGCTAAGTTTAGTCAATCTCGTTGTGAATTTCAAGAATTGGACTCGAAGAGGACGATTGACAGTGCTAGAGAGTGTAAAGGTCTATTTTTTTGAAGATGGATCTAAGTAAATCAATCCAAAGTACCTGTCCCAAGTTTGTGTCGGTTTCTAGCAATGGAAAAATAATGTTGTAGCATTATAGATTAGGCCACCCTAGTTTCTTTTTTTTAAAGTACTTGTTTCCGAATCTGTTCAAAAATAAAAGTCCATCTTCTTTTCAATGTGAAATTTGTGCATTGGCAAAACAACATCGTGTTCCTTATTCTCCACGCACTTAAAAGACCCTCTGCACCTTTTTCTTTAATACATAGTGATGTTTGGGGGTCATCACATACTTCATTAATCTATGGAAAAAACTGGTTTGTTACTTTTATAGATGGCCACACAAGAGTTAGTAGGATTCATCTCCTAGAAGAAGAATCTAAAGTGCAAAGTGTTTTTAAAAATTTTTACAGCATGCTGCACAAGCAATTTCATGAAATAATCAAAGTTTTTTGAAGTGACAATGGCAAGGAATATTTTAACAACATTTTGGGGGATTTTTTCTCAAAACAAGGTATCGTACATCAAAGCTCTTGTAATAATACCCCACAACAAAATGGGATAGCCGAGCAAAAGAATAAACACCTCTTAGAGGTTGCTAGAGCTTTTCTTTTCATAAATAATGTCCCAAAGTATCTTTGGGGTGAAGCAGTTCTCACGGGTACTATTTGATCAATAGAATGCCTTAAAAAATTTTGGGTTTCAAACCACCCTTGGAATTTTTCCAAACCATTTACCCTACATCCAAATTAATTTCATCCTTACCCTTCAAAAAATTTGGTTGCATTGTATTCATTCATAGTCACGATAAAGGGTGAGGAAAATTAGATCCTAGGGCTAGGAAGTGTGTTTTTTTGGGATATGCACCTAATCAGAATGGTTACAAGTGTTTTGATCCAATTTCAAAAAAATTGTTTGTCACCATGGATGTGTGTTTTTCGAAAATCAAACTTTTTCTCTCCTCATCTTTAGGGGGAGAATAAAACAAGGGAAGATTCGGTTTTAAATTTAAATCCACAATCAGAAGATTTGTTTTTCCAAATTTAAATGTACTTTGTTTCAAATTTTGTAGTCGTGCCGGAGGATCAAAATATCTCATTAGAAAATATTCCAAACTTTGAAATCAATTCGAATTTTGATCAAACAACAGATTCTGAAACTCGAAAAAATTCAAAAGAAAACAGGCTCGGACAAATCTGTAAGTCCACAACAAATTCTTGATATTTATGATACAGGAAACAGAGGAGAAATAGGTACAGAAAAAAAAATCTTTGGATTAGTTTATGAGAAAAAGGCGTCTAGATCAAAGGAAAGAGACCAACATGCTTCAGCCGAGTCAAGAATCCAACCTGAGCCAAGTCTAGGATGGTCCAAGTAATTTGAAATCTATCTCCGAAAATCTTTCTCAATCTAATGACCCTCAGTCTAATGCTAAACCCTCAATCGAGTCATTTAAAGACCTGGATATTCCAACAACAGTAAAAAAAGGCAATAGGTCATGTAGGAGTCATCCCTTGTATCCTATGTCTAAGTTCGTGTCCTAAAAAAATCTCTCATCATCCTTTTCTGCTTTCACTCCTTATCTGTCTTGTGTAGAAATTCTCAAAAATATACAGGATGCCTTGAAAGTTCCTGAATGGAAGGAGGTGATACTTGAAGAGATGAGAGCCCTCGAGAAAAATAAGACATGGGTTGCTAAAGATCTACCAAAGGAAAAAACAACGGTGGGCTGTAAGTGGGTTTTACAACCAAGTTCAATTCAGAGCGGACCCTAGATCGATACAAAACAAAACTTGTGGCCAAAAGTTTTACACAAACCCATGGCATCGACTACGTGGAGATGTTTGCACCGGTGATGAAATTAAACATTGTTTGGGTATTGTTATCACTTGTAGCTTACCTTAATTGGCTTTTGCAGTAGTTGGACGTCAAGAATGCCTTCCTGAATGGAGATCTCGAGGAAGATATCTATATGGATCCTCCCCCAAGGTTTGAACAAAAATTCATTACAAGAGTATGCAGATTAAGGAAATCTCTATATGGGCTCAAACAATTGCCGAGAGCTTGATTTGAGAAATTCACTATGTCCGTAAGAAAACAAGGGTACTCTCAAGCTCAAACCGACCACACCATGTTTATCGGACATTCAAAAGAAGGGAAGGTAACAGTTCTGATGGTGTACATGAACGACAATATTTTAATAGGCGATGATCAAAGAGAAATGAACCGGTTGAAAGATAGTCTAGCTATAGAATTCAAGATTAAGGACCTGGGAGCCCTTAAATATTTTCTTGGAATAGAAGTGGCTCGATCCAAGAAAGGGATAGTGGTCTCACAACGAAAGAACATCTTAGACCTTCTAAAGGAGACAAGAATGAGTGGGTGCAAGCCAGCTGATACACTAATCGACCCAAACAAGAAACTTGGGGATAGCAAGCTAGGAGAACCTGTCGATACAGCTCAATACCAAAGACTAGAAGGAAAATTGATTTACCTATCACATATATGGCCTGACATTACTCTTGCAGTTAGTTTGGTAAGCCAATTCATGCACTCTCTACGAAAAGAGCACCTTGAAGCTGCTTATCGAATTCTGAGGTATCTAAGAAGTTCTCCAAGAAAGCGTTTGTGCATCAAGAAGGGCGGACAACAAACAATTGAAGCCTGCACAGATGCAAACTGGGCAGGCTCGATAACATATAGGAAGTCAACATCATGGTACTACACCTATGTATGGGGGAATTTGGTTGCTTGGAAGGGTAAAAAGCAAATATGGTTGCAAGAAGCAGTGCTGAGGCCGAGTACCAGCAATGGCGAATGGAGTTTGTGAGCCCTTATGGTTACAGCGTATACTTGAGGAGTTGAGGAAACCGGCAGAGAAACCAACGAAGCTATTCTGTTACAATAAGGCAGCAATTAGCATGGCCCATAACCCTGTGCAGCACGATCAAACCAAGCATGTCGAGATTGATAGACATTTCATCAAGGAGAAGCTTATTTGCATGCTGTTTGTTCCAACATCACAGCAAACTGCTGACATTCTAACAAAGGGATTGTTTAGACCAAACTTTGAGCTTCTTGTTAGCAAGTTGGGCATGATTTATATCCGTGCACCAACTTGAGGGAGAGTATCGAGAATAATTAGGGAAGCTAGTTAAGATAGTGTATGTTCAATAAAATCCGAGATATAAGCTCGGTGTAGTTAGTAGATTATGTTCCTATTTTTTCTCTAGTTTGTTGAGATTATAGGGTATCAAATGTCCTATAAATCTCCCACAGATATATTCACGTTTTACCATTCAATAAGAAGAAAGCCAGTTTATTTTCTTCTAAAGCTTTTATCGTCCATAAAGCACTAATCTTTGAAACGTTTTAGGTTTATATGCTAAGAAATGTGGAACCAAACTCAATGTCTTACAGGATATCACCCTAAAATTTTATTACAAAGGTGAAAAACACAAAGGGAAATACGTTTTATTTGTTTTTTTTGGTCTTTGGTGTGCGCCCCCGCGGAGAATTTTTTGTGCGGCCACAAGGTAATACTGAAGCAACACGCAGCCGCGTCCTTGAAGCTCTACGGCGGCACGCGGAGAGAGCCTGTTCGTGCACGAGTTGAAATCTCGCACGACCATGCATGTTGGCGTCCTAGAGCTTATGTTTTGCAATTTTCTAGTTTGTTATCTATTCTTTTGTAAACCTATATAAATATATAGGTTGAGTTCTTTTATTTGTAGAATGAGAAAAACTCAGAATTTGAGTGGGAAAGAAGCTTAAGAAAAATCTAGAGAGTGCAATCTTTTCTCTTGTAAACTTCTTCATCATCATAATGAATTATTCTACGACGATTGAAAGTAGAAGTAGCTCTCACATTGACGGTGAAACACTATAAATTTCGTGTGTTTTTATTTATTTCCGTTCATATATTTTTCGTTCCCGGTGGAACGAGGGCTGCTAATTCCCAACATTATGGCATGCATAAAACTTCAACCTTTACGCCCTATAAGCAAAAAAGAGCAGTTCCTAATAAATTTCTTCTTCACCTCACAAAGTCTAAGTTCTGGACAAATGAAAAAAACCCAAAGCAAATAAAATACGTGAATGTGCATAACGTTATACTTCTAAGTTGTAAGCAAAATATCACGAAAGTAAAAAATAGAAAATTTGAAAGATTTCAAAATATAAAGAAAGTGGGTTTGTGGAATTATAATGAAATTGATGTCGGAACCTGAAAGCAGAAGGCTTGATATCCGGAAAGGCAACGACTTTGTCATCCTGCACAAACCCAGATTCATCAAGCAAATCAATTGGAGCCCAAAAAAAAACTGAAAAAAAAGAGAGAGAGAAATTGTGGGAAAAAGAGAGAGATACAGAATGGAGAATAGTGGTGGAGGAGGATTTGGAGGCGATCTGACAAAATATACAATCTGGCTGAAAGACTGCTCCAGCTGCTGCTGCTCCCGCTCCCGCCATTAAAGGAAGGTCTAAAGCTCGAGTCTTTTTTCGATGATAATAAAGAGAATTCCTTTTGGAGTTGGGAAGAAGGAAGCTAAAATACAATTATATGACATGAGGCTCCATGTTGTGGGAAATCATTCACTAACTTTTTCCCCCAAAGAAGAAGGGGCGGGTGTTATTTCAATTTCAAAGGACAAAGTTGTTCCCTTTCCTTCAACTTGAATTTTCCTTTTTTTTTTTCCTCAACAAAAACGAAAACCTCATAGACCACACCATCATGGTACAAGCAAGTCAAAACAAGCCAAGCTCTTTGAAGAGAGAGGCCCAAAGCTGCCCTGTTGTATGTCCCTCTGAGCGGCTGTTTGGTTAAGTAATTTTTATTATAAATTTAGTTATAGATAGTATAAATCTCTCAATAATAATTACTATAGTGTAAAAATTTCACATGATATAATAAATATAGTTTTAATTAACGATTTTTATCATCTTTTTAAACACCATGTAAATAATTAATACTGTGCATATTATCTTAAGAGGAATCTATAAAAATTTACAGTCTTTTTAAAAACATTTACATTCACCACCTCATAAATTCAAGAATTGAATACACACGTGCTTGTGCTCTTGAACTGGTTACATTCCACATACGATACAACACAATCCCATAATGCATCAACTGATCAACATGAAAAAGGGTAAAGTCAAAGAGGTTGCATTGTTTTCCTGAGAAAAAAAAAATAAAAAAAAAGAAAGAAAAGAAAAGAAAAAAAAAAGAAAAAAAAAGATGTTGCTTTGATTTTGAGTGGGCTTTGTAACTTATTTTTAAGAGAAATTTACATGTTATACTATATTTTTAAAAATTATGTTTATTTATGACACTTTAAAAAAAATTATATCACATTATTATTCATATTATATATTATATATTAAGTTATATCACAAATAAAAATGTATGTCATTTATAAAAAATAAATCTTAAAAAATATTTATGAAAATTTTTTTAACTTTTATATTAATTCCAACTACTATAATATATAGCTTTATATATACAAAAATAAATTAATATTATAATATTTTAGTTTTAATTTATTATTTTAAAAAATTCCTCGATAATATTATGATGTCTTATATTATTATTATTATTATTTTCTTGTCTTTTCAGTTCAGTTGTGTATTTTAGGTCACGTATTGAACCTTGATATAAAAGAAGTCCAGTCCACTAAACTACACATATACTTAATAGTCAAAGCCCACGTTCTCTTTTGTTTGTAGCATCAGATTCGGAAGATTCACTCTGATGCTCTCTTGGATTCCATTCTCTTCCCTTCATCGCTTCGCCGCCGCAACCCGAACCATGAGCTCCAAGCGAGTGTTTCAGCTCCGTCACGACCCACTTACTGGAAACTCCGAGTGGGTCGTCATAGAAGAAGATGACGATGATGAAGATGCTCACCCTTCTAATAACTCACGCTCACACTCAAACGAACCCCTTTTGGGAACAACCTCGTACTTGGACATGCTCAACGACTCTCCCAGAAACCGAGCTTTCCGTGAAGCCATTGACAAATCTATCACCACTCCTTCCCACGTTCTTGATATCGGGTAAGTAACCGAATTACATAATATGATTTTTTGATGTAATTTAACACCAGACTTGACTTTATTATCCTAACACAGAAATTCTGTCCATATAAATATACTAACTCTATGAGAATTGAATTTGAAGGGCCTTAGATAGAGTTATTACAAGAATTGGGGTGTGTGTGTGCAGTGCTGGAACTGGTTTGTTGTCAATGATGGCGGCCCGGGCCATGGGAACAAGTGATGATCATAATAATAGTAATAGGCAGGCGAATGGGAGGGTGACGGCATGTGAGTCTTATCTTCCAATGGTTAAGTTGATGAAGAAAGTTCTGCGCCTTAATGCCATGGAAAAGGCTGTTCATGTCATCAACAAGCGCTCTGATGAACTTCAAGTTGGCGTTGATATACCTTCGCGAGCAGATGTTCTTGTGAGTGCCTAGTCTCTCTTGTATACAGTCTATTTATTAATGTCATTCTTTGAAATATTTGGGCCTTGTTTGGAGATGGAAAAGTGGAAGGAGGATAACTGATGGAGTTTAAGACTTATGCTTAGTTGTTGATTCTATCAATATCTAGTGCTTATTGAGAAAATGAGAATTTTGATGGGTTAAGGAAGAAATGATTTGTTGCTATGTGTTTATTGGAAAAATACCAAAATAAGATATGCATTGAGATTGAGGTAGTTTTGGGTGCCTGTGGTGAGTTGATCAGTAGAAGGTCTTCATGATTCAAATGGATTTAAAATATAAAGCTCCATTGTGTCCTTTTTTCTTTTGCGTTAAAGCTTCACTCTTGGAAAATTCTTTATTTTCAGATATTCATGGCCCTTTTTTTCCTCTTCAGGTTAGTGAGATACTAGACTCAGAACTATTGGGTGAAGGGCTTATTCCTACTCTACAACATGCACATGACATGCTGTTGGTAGAAAATCCAGTAACAATTCCATACAGAGCAACTACATATGGTCAGGTGATTGATCTTCCATTTTTGCCTTTTGTTCTGTTCTATTGTTTATTATGCTTTTTTTTTTCCTATGGAATTTGGTTCTTGATGGCTGGTTATGCTTCCAGGCTTATTTAATGTTACCTTATCAGTTATCACCCTCTCTTTTTCTGTCTAACAGTTGGTAGAAAGTCCGTTCTTGTGGAGGCTTCATGACTTACATAATAGTGAAGCACAAACATCCGATGACCTTCGTCTTGTTCCAACTGGATTCGATAATATTTTACGTGTCAAGTCACAACAATATGCTTTTCATTGCAATGCAATAGAAAAAGAAATCCAACTCGTAAGTGTATGATTTGATCATCAACAGTATTTCTTGAAATTTTTTCAAAGTGGTTTATTTCCTACTCAATTTAAAATCCATCCAGCTGTCAGAACCCTTCAAAATTTTTGAATTTGATTTTTGGAAACGGCCAGACAGTCACGGAGAAAGTCAGCTTTCCATTAGAGCAACTAATAACGGTCAAGTTCATGCTATAATTTCATGGTAGCTATTGTGTTTGCTATTTCTTTTTCCCTCTTTGATACTTCCATGTATTTAGTCATGTAAATTGTTGCAATAACTTTGGTGCTATAAATTTGTTTGTACCCAGGTGGATACTTCAGATGGATCGTGATGGAACAATTTTTTATTCCACTGCCCCAAGATGGATTAGTATGCCAACAAATAAAAGTGAGCTAGATACCTTTTTTTTTTTAATTTCTAGTTTTGCTTTAGGCACTCTTGAAAGAACGTTGTGCAACTTAATGCAAAAGTGTGTAAAGAAACCAGAGTAATGGTTTATGAAACATTTTGGATCTCGCACGTGAATGTGTACGTGTTTTTTTAAGATATGAATCTTCATATCTTGTGAATGTCATATATGTTGGAATAACTTTCTTCAGTTATGTTTTCTCTTCCTCACCCGTATTTGATTAGTGTCTTAAGTCTTTTCCCCTGAACATCAATTTAAACACGTTTTCAAAACTTAGAATTTATGTAAAAGTTTGTAGTGTTCAATGGTTGATATTGGTGACAAAGCAATTTGGTGGTTCATCAGGTGATGACGATTGGTGCGACCACTGGAAACAGTGTGTCTGGTTTGTTCCGGGCCAAGGGATGCCCATATTCAAGGATCAAGAGGTTCATCTGTGTGCTGCTCATGATGAAGCCAAAATCTCTTATAATCTCAAGACACAATCACAAATTGATGCTATGATTCGTGGCTTTAAGGGTGGAGATTTCCAGCTTGATCTATCACCAGAAAGAATCGCAATCTATGGAGATGGCGAATGGAGGAGTTTCATGTCAACAGTTATAAGAAATGCAGTAAGTTCTATCTGTTTCTTCGCCTATCACCATCTCTATCATGCACACAAGTCCATAGGTTGACATGGATGGACAGACTTTGTCATTTCTTATATTCTGAATGCTCGCATGCTACATAATTGACACACATGGTACACTTTGCAGTTAAAGGGAAGAGTTGATCCATTATGCGTTGTTGCAGATGATAGTGTTTTCTTCACACTTCTTGTTGCGCATCTTTCGAAGACATCAACTATTATATCATTGTTCCCAGGGCTGTGGAGCAAGGGTCTCCGATATTTGGAAGCCGTTGCTGATGCAAATGGTTTCTCTATGGATCGCATACAAGTTCTTGGGAAGAATAAAACAATTTTGAATATGCTTGATGCACATCAGAAAAAGGTAGCCACATCCTAATTCAGGAGCTGAAGTCTGGTATTTTTAGTTTTCTCTTCTACTATTTCTAGAAGTTTATCAGGTCACTGTGAATTTATGCCCTCTTTTAGTTAATGTTTTTGCTTAAATATATCAGTTCTGGTCGTCATAATATGATATTTTGTGATTGTAGGTTGACTTGTTGATCGGAGAACCTTTCTATAGTGGAACTGAGGGCATGCTTCCATGGCAGAAATTGCGATTTTGGTACATAAGAAAATAGAGATTGCAGCTCTTCAATTAATTTCCATTGTGATTTTCCTTGCCTTTTTTAAACTTCATCGGACCTTGGTTTTTTCTTTTGTTGTTTTGGAATGGGATAAAGGAAGGAACGAACAATGCTCGATTCTCTCCTCTCGAAAGATGCACTAATAGTACCTTGTAAAGGGGTATTGAAGGCTTGTGCCATGTCTCTCCCTGTAAGTTCTGTTTTTGCCACCTTTGCATTATGCTTGCCTTTTTACCCTGAAGAAGAAAGATGTTGGAAGACACTAATTGATATTGGTCTGCCAGAATTAAAGCAATTTAATGTTGTAATGTTGAGTGCAGGATCTGTGGAATAGTCGTCGATGCTTGGATAAGATTGAAGGTTTTGATCATGCGGTTGTAAACACAACCTTAGGAGCATGTGGTGAATTATCCACACAAGACGGTCCTTGTCTACCCTATTTTATCTGGCAGTCTGGAAAATATAAGGTTCCGGTCTAAATGTAGTGTTTTCAAGTTTCAGAAATAAAAGAGGTCTATTTTAAAAAAGAGAGATTGATAACATTGATGTGTTGCGTTGAAACCATTTCAGAAACTCAGCACTGTATTCACAATAATGGAGTTTGATTTCTCAAAACCAATAAGCTCATCTAACGGAAGGAACCAGGTAAATCTATATAAGATTGTAAATGGTATTACTATTTGGCACTCTAGTGAATTAGAATTCTGCTGTGTCAAGATAAACTCAATAATTGTAGCTTCTTATGTTGGTAAATGAGTATCAGTATTTCAACATCAAATTTCAATTCGCACCCCATTAGAGTTAAGTTTAACCAACACATGC
This sequence comes from Artocarpus heterophyllus, assembly GCA_025403435.1. Classification (NCBI taxonomy): domain Eukaryota; kingdom Viridiplantae; phylum Streptophyta; class Magnoliopsida; order Rosales; family Moraceae; genus Artocarpus; species Artocarpus heterophyllus. The sequence continues at coordinate 1,023,308 of CM046344.1, forward strand.
AACATATTTCGTCTTTGGTTAATTATTTTTTGACAAATGCTTTGGACAGGTTGACTTTGTTGAGTCTGGGATGTGCCACGGATTTGCACTGTGGATTGACTGGGTGATGGATTCAGATAATTCCATGTCGTTATCTACAGGTCCAGGTATAGTGTGATTGTTATGGTATCGTGGTACTTAGAAATTGCTGCTTGTTAACCTTTTTTCAAACGACCTAGCACGTTTATCTCTCTTGATTCTATTTTGCCGTAAAATATGCGAGTTCAGATAAGAGATATTGGAAGCAAGGAGTAAAGCTTCTCTCAGAGCCTGTGGCGGTAGGAATTCCCGGATCAACGAGTCCGAGTGAATGTTGCCATGTGGTTATTGAGGCATCTTTTGAGCCATCAAATGGCGAACTCTTCGTCAGACATGTTTTCTCATAGCAAATGCGATATTTTGTAATGAGTGCCATTGCTCTTGGACGGTTTCTGCCTAGCATCTCGGGGTTTTTATTTATTTATTTATTTTAAGGAGGTTTTTTCTACTCTTTAATGCTTGGATTTTTTTTTATAGGTAATTTCTTTGGTAGGTATAGTATTTGAACTCTATGTTTGTACCGTGTTGAGTGGAGTGCTACTTAAGGAAAGTTGCAACAATGTGGTTTGGTGTTGAAACTCTCCCTTTTATGGCCGGAAGTATACTTTTCTGGATGACTTAAAACATGAGTACAAACTTTAACATTGTGGAAGTCACGGTATGCATGACTTGATGTTCATATTAATATTAGAATATTGCTGATGCTTCCAACGAGCCAAGCAAAAGCCCTTTAACTGTTTAGAAACCGAGGGTTGAATTTTGATGGAATATTTGAGATTTTCTTCCGATCTGTTTGAGAAGAGTCTAGAACTCTGTGATGAGGATCCATCAATATAGCAAAGACAAATGGAAAGTTCTTCATTCTTCACTAACATAGAGTGCATGGTTACAGCTTATTTTCTGACAACATAAGATGCAGCAGACATAATTTACTCATACACTTCTCTTCGATCCTTCTAACCGAATTTGTCATATGCAAATGCATTAGGCTACATAGTTTTTCATGGTAAGACAAACCAAAACTAAATCTGAACATGAATGTACATCAAAATACGGATTGTCCTTTCTTTGGTTACTACCTCATTTCAGTGAGCTCTCGATATCAATCGCGAATTGGTACTTGACATCCTTTTTTATCAGCCTCCCCAGAGCTTCATTTGCATACTGAGTTGGAATGACTTCTATATTCGGGTATATTCCCTTTTCAGCACAAAAGTCTATCATTTCTTGTGTCTCTTTTGGACCGCCAACTATGCTACCGGAAATGGTTTTCATTCCTACCAGATTTTCAAGAACCACAAAACTCATATGATTTTAACCCACCAGACAAACACTTTTACCATCAAATGTACAAATTTTATTAAATTTGAGCATGGAAATTTCCAAGTACCCAGAAGAAGACTTGCAGGACTCAATTTAATTTCATTTGGGTAACCTACTAAGGCTAAAACTCCAGTACCCTTCAAGAGTAACATGTACAGATCAAATGAATGATCGCCAGAAGCTGCATCAACTATGAAGTCTAATGAATTTGCAAGGGCCTGCATGGACACATGATAAGAGCCGTGTTCAAGACTTTACCACCAAAGAAAATGAAAATTTTACAAATAATATAGATGAGGTTGTGTTTACTTTCATCTGGTCTTGGTCAGATGAGATAACAAACATGTCTGCACCAAGAAGATTCAAAGCTTCCTCTTTCTTGGAAAGGCTCGTGCTGAAAACAGTAACGTTCGGGCCAAATGCTTTGCCAAACTTGACAGCCATGTGACCAAGGCCACCAAGCCCAACGACTCCAAGTGATTTACCAGGTTGGTTCATCTTGTGGCGCATCATCAGAGAATATACAGTAATCCCAGCGCAAAGTAGAGGTGCTGCTGAAGCCAATGGATATTTGTCTGGTATTCTAAAGCAGTAAATGTTGATGGTGGTGGTGATGACGATGATCACAGTTAATGCCTTTTCCGAGCCATAAAACATGCACCTCGTACAAATTCAATTGTAAATTTGAGCATATTCTACATGTAGAATAGAATAAAATCACCTGTTATGGACAAGAATGTAAGTGGAATCGCCTCCTTTTGTAACTGTACCGTCGGCATCAATGCCATTGAAGGTGTAAACCGCACCCTTTTCACAGTAAACATCAAGGTTATTGTTGCAAAACTCTCAATCTCTGCAAGAGTTGACATAAGTTCCGACTCCAACATGATCACCAACTCTGAAGTGATGAACATTAGAACCAACTGCTTTCACAACCCCAACAATCTCATGCCTGCGTTAATTAGTTATGCAACCATCAAATACAAGTTAGTGACGTGGTTTAATGAGTTGAGTAATTGAAAGTTCTGTAATCGTATGAATACCCACCCGGGGACAACAGGGTACAAGGCATCTCCATGTTTGTTTCCGGTCCAAACAATATCATCATAACAAACGCCACAGTGCGTAATCCTTACTGAAACATCATCACTTCCTAGAGCCCTGAATGATCATATACTTATGTGATTGACTCAAACTTCAAATGGTCGATTTGATGTGTGTGTGTGTGTGCGTGTGTGTGTATGTTATGTATTTTACCTGCGGGTGAACGTGTTAGGTTACAAAATTCCTATGGATCTCTAGCTCCCCAACCAAGGAAATCCCCATTTGCTGTGTCCATTAGCTGCTTAATTGCTTGACAGATGTATGCTTCCATCTGCTTCTAATCCATTATTGATGATCACCAATTTATATACAGACACACGACTCTAATAAAAAATAACAATAACATGTGTGTGCGACGCAAGCACATATATGTATGGCAGCAAAGTACAGGAATACGATATTTAAAAACAAATGATTGATTACAAATATTCCTCATGAATTATAGTTTTTGTAACACTTTACTCATTAAACTTTAAAAGGTAATATCTATTTATTATGAAATATGAACTGTTAACAAAAATAGTCATTCTAATAGAATTTTTACAAAAAACTAACAAATAATTAAAAAGTTATGGGTATTTTGATAATTCTGGTTATAAAAATAACCACAAAAATTAAAACTATAATAAAAAATAGTCTTTATTAATTATTTAAAACAAAAAAATCAATTAAAACTATTATACCATTGAAATTCTTCTTTTTTTATATGCCAAAATTTTCTCCAAAATTTTATTTTTCTTTTACACCTAAAAAATATTTTAAAATTTTAAGGTTATATATTAGTGAAATGAAAAAGAACATAACATAAATATATTCAATAAAAACAAAAAATATAACACAACATTTTCAAGAGGAAAAAATGTTGACAGTATTGATAAAAAAAAATTAATATTTTTAAAGTTTTTATTGATATTTATACCTTTTAAAATTTTAAAATATTTTTATATGAAAAAAAAAGTTAATAGAATTTTAAAGAAATTTTTTATATATAAAAAAAGGGATCCAAATAGTAGTATATTTTTAATTGATTTTTTTGCTTTTAATCTCAATAAAAACTATGTTTATTATATTTTTATTTTTTTGTTATTGTTTTTATTACCAGGATTATCAAAATACTCCTAATTTTAAAATTAATTATCAATTTACCGTTAAAATTTCAACAAAAGAATCATCTTTGTTAACATTTTATATTTTAGGAAGGACAGATGTTATGTTATAAAGTTCGGTAAATAAAGTGTTAGAATAACTATAATTCAAAGGGAATTTTTATAATTAATCCTAAAATTATCATTCAACAAATTCAAGCATGCACAACTTGCTTCTCCTTTTCATTAAAGTGGGATTATATTTCCACCCACCCATAATAAACCCAATGGTAGAAAAATAATACCCTTTTTTAATAATAAACAATCACGACAAATCCAAACTTTATTTGATTATACTCATGCATATCTTATCCAACTTACAATTATTAGGCCACGACAGAAATACATGAGTCTCATATTGTTGGAAACAAAGTGCGCAGCGGAATTTTATAAAAATTTTCATCAGAGTATTTTCCAAAATACAAGTATGACATGTTATATGTATAAATTAAACAGATCTTACTAACCTCAGTGTGCCGAAGAACCTCCGCGACCTGTGTAGAGAAGTAACGTTCCAGAAGAGCCTCAACCAACTGGTCTTCTTTGCTATTCTCTATCCACAACCGGAGTGAGTGTGGGCTCACACGTACAGCTCTTCCACCGGTGACTCTCCTTCCAACCAATAGAGAGAACCCAAAGCTAGTGTTCGTGATTTGTGAACAAAAGCTCTCAGGGAGTTTTCAGATGCTCACTAGAAGAGTATCACTCTTAATCTCTCAAATTGATCTGAGTAAATCATTAGAATCACTCCCTTTTTATACCTATTGGTCCTTGGGGTCAGTCCATATCAGATTAGGTCTCAAAAATCGAAACAGAATCAAGTTCGGATCAATATCTGATAAGATACGCGTAAAAACACGTAATCTTAATTGTCGCGGTCGGCATGATGAACTGTGTGATAGGCAGGCCGAACTGCCGAGAAAAAATCTCCGCGAATCTTTTATTTTCCACCCGAGATTCTAAAGGATAAAGTCTCAGTTTTGATTCAAATAGCCCAATAGAAAAGATATCTGATCAAAACAAACTTTATCAAGATAATCTCTAAGAAAATAAATCAATTCACAATAATTCTACAAGTTTATCTTGTTCTAATTGTCCAAAATTAAAACAACCGATAAACAGACAAGAATTATCCGAACGCCATAATTCAACAAGTTCATCTTGAACTAATTTCTTACATAATTAATTCAACCGATAAACAGACATGAATTATTTGATTCTTATAAATTTTAAACCAATCTGATAAATCCGACATAAGTCACCAATTATTGGAAAAGCACGCCGTGTCGTTACAGGATTTTGTGAGCTAGCAAAGGGGACCAAAATGGACCTATAAAGTTCAAGCTCATGATAATTATGAAACCCAATATCCCAGATATACATTTCACAATTATCAACTCCAACGCTACTCCACTAAAAGCTTGGAGCTGCACTCTCAAACTTTACAGAATTACGAAGCTCGTGTAGCTAAGTCTCCATGACATATCATAGTGTATCGCATCCCCATATGATCATCCATAATCGGCTTAAGGACAAGTTCTGTCTTACCTTCCCGATTATTTTTATCTTACGTTCCATTGTCTCACCATTAGAAAACTTACCATCCAAAGATAGTATACCATTCGGTTACACCTATGTATCCAAATGGTTGAGCGCTCCAGTTTTCCAATTACAGGACAACGCATATAAGAGGATATCATTACTCCTAAAGAGGAGCTATGGATTCCATATCTATGAATAACAAGTCTACGCTATCAAGAGTCATGCCTCCAACGTACCGGCATGCATGCCACTATAGAGATGTGGGAGTCACCCATTGGTACATCAAAAGACACAAGTCGAGACAACGGGCCCATTATTCATCTCAGGATTAAGATACAATACAAACGACTGTCTAAAGTGAATCGATTTGCCAAGACAGAATTATTAATCCAAATCAATTCACTTTATGTCCCGATCCAACACATCGTCACCTATGACAACGCGCCAATGTTTCTATTCACGGAGTCCAACTCCGATGGCCAAGACAAACCATCTCCCAAAAGGGATATAGACAACATAACAATCTTTACATGAATAAAGCGCCCAACTTTATTCCCTCGATTGCGGATCATATATTTTAGACCATCACCTTAAGAGTCGTGTCTACCGCATAATCATCCCATCATATGCCCAACTCTTAAGGTTTAGACTGACAGTCTCAGACTACTGTTTGCTTATCATACATTCAACGAATATGAACGTAAAGAGGACAATATTTGGTATATATAAATGAATAAATTCTTTATTGATAAAAATGTCTCCAAAAACGTATTACATTTTTACTCCTTAGAGCATACATGTCTAACACATATATGGAGAAGCATTTGTTAGGAGAGCTTCCTCTTATTGCAGGGTCCGACGCGACTTAAATCTGGATTAGTTGCGTATACTTCCGTTAGAGTTGAGGAACCCTTAGTGTAAGTTCGTGCCTCTAATAGTGGCTCTGAATACTGAATAATTTACACCAAAAAATATATATATACTCGAACGAATTGTTACATCACAGACCCGTTACTGACTTTTTGGGAAATTTTCAGTAGAAACTTATATTTGATCAAATTAGTTTTTTACAGATCTAACCTATCGGTAGAGTTTTTTTTTTTTTTTTTCATCAAAGAATTTGTCTTTGTTTAATCAAAGTTTTAATTTATTTTTTTTTATCCACCACCGAGGAAGATATTAAAATAAAACTATGCTATGTAGCCACCAATCCCGAAGTGCCATCTACTTAAACCATATTGTATTTAATTTGAATGCCACCAACCTCAAAGTCTTCTTCATTAACTAACTGAGGTCCATGTCTAACCTAAGAGCAATCTTATTTAATTTTATGTGATTAGAATTTCGTTATTTATAAAATAATAAGTCACAGTTTAAAAAGTATAATACATGTTAAATTGAATTTATAGTTTTATGAGTAACAGGATTATAACTTCATAAAGATAAAAAAAAAAAAAGATTTTTGCTATGGCAATGGGCACATAAATAACACCTGTTTTTGACGGTAAAGCCAAACACGATTTGATTATACTAATGAATATATTATTAAAAAGACAACTTTAGAATCAAATTGTTGGAAAAATAGTACGCAATAGAATTTTAAAAATTTTTATATCAGAGTATTTTTCAAAACATAAGTTTGACACGCTATATGCATAAATTAACCAGATCTTACTAACCTCTGTGTGCCGAAAAGCTCCTGCAATCAGTGAAGAGAAGTAACGTTCCAGAAAGACCTTAACCAACTGGCTTTCTTTGCTATTCTCTATCCACGATCGGAGTGAGTATGGGCTCACACGTATAGCTCTTCCTCCAGGTAACTCTCCTTCCAATCAATTGGGAGAACCCAAAGCTAGTGTTCGTAATTTGTGAACAATAGCTCTGAGGGAGTTTTCATATTCTCACCAGTAGAGTATCACTCTTAATCTCTCAATTGATCTAAATAACTTATGAGACTCACTCCCTATTTATAGAGGTTGGGTCTAGGGTCAGTTCTTATCAGATAAGGTCTCAAAAATTCAAATTAGAAAATAATTTGGATCAATATCTTATGAAAGCCGCGTAAAAATACGTGATCTTTTTTCGCGCATAGGCAGGCCTATCTGCCAATAGACAGGTCGAACTTGCCCCATCGGTAGGCCGAACTTGAGGATCGGCATGCCGAACTACCGATAAAAAATCTCAACAATTTTTTATTTTCCACTCGAGATTCTATAGAATAAAGTCTTAGTTTTAATTCAAATAACCCAATAGAAAAGTTATCTAATTAAAACAACTTTATCTAGATAATCTCTAGGAAAATAAATGAATTTCAAATAATTCTACAAGTTTATCTTGATTTAATTTATTCAAAATTAAATCAACTGATAAACAAACAAGAATTATCTGATCCCAATAATTCAACAAGTCTATCTTGAATTAATTTTGTCACAAAATTAATTCAACCAATAAACAAACATAAATTATTTGGTTCTTCTGAATTTTAACCAATCTAATAAATCTAATATAAGTCACCAATTATTAGAAAAATACGCCGTATCGTTACAGGATTTTATGAGCTAGCAAAGGGGACCAAATGGACCCATATAGTTTAAGCTCTCGATAATTATGAAACCCAATATCCCAGATATACATTTCATAATTATCAACTCCAACACTACTCCACTAAAAGCTTGGAGCTGCACTATCGAACTATATAGAATTACGAAGTCCGTATAGCTAAGTCTCCATGACATATCTATTAGACATGTATGCCCTAAGGAGTAAAAATGTAATACGTTTTTGGAGACATTTTTATCAATAAAGAATTTATTCATTTATAAATATACCAAATCTTGTCCTTTTTACGTTCATATTCGTTGAATGTATGATAAGCAAACAATAGTCTGAGACTGTCAGTCTAAACCTTAAGAATTGGGCATATGATGGACTGATTATGCGGAAGACACGATTCTTAGGGTGACGGTCTAAAACATATGATCCACAATCGAGGGAATAAAGTTGGGCGCTTTATTCATGTAAAGATTGTTATGTTGTCTATATTCCTTTTGGGAGATGGTTTGTCTTGACCATCGGAGTTGGACTCCGTGAATAGAAACATTGGCGCGTTGTCATAGGTGACGATGTGTTGGATCGGGACATAAAGTGAATTGATTTGGATTAATAATTCTGTCTTGGCAAATCGATTCACTTTAGACAGTCATTTGTATTGTATCTTAATCCTGAGATGAATAGTGGGCCCGTTGTCTTGACTTGTGTCTTTTGATGTACCAATGGGTGACTCCCACATCTCTATAGTGGTATACATGCTGGTATGTTGGAGGCATGACTCTTGATAGCGTAGACTTGTTATTCATAGATATGAAATCCATAGCTCCTCTTTAGGAGTAATGATATCCTCTTATATGCGTTGTCTTGTAATTAGAAAACTAGAGCGCTCAACCATTTGGATACATAGGTGTAACCGAATGGTATACTATCTTTGGATGGTAAGTTTTCTAATAGTGAGACAATGGAACGTAAGATAAAAATAATCGGGAAGGTAAGACAGAACTTGTCCTTAAGCCGATTATGGATTATCATATGGGGATGCGATACACTATGATATGTCATGGAGACTTAGCTACACGAGCTTTGTAATTCTATAAAGTTTGAGAGTGCAGCTCCAAGCTTTTAGTGGAGTAGCGTTGGAGTTGATAATTGTGAAATGTATATCTGGGATATTGGGTTTCATAATTATCATGAGCTTGAACTTTATAGGTCCATTTTGGTCCCCTTTGCTAGCTCACAAAATCTTGTAACGACACGGCGTGCTTTTTCAATAATTAGTGACTTATGTTGGATTTATCAGATTGGTTTAAAATTTGTAAGAATCAAATAATTCATGTCTGTTTATCGGTTGAATTAATTTTGTAAGAAATTAGTTCAAGAAAAACTTGTTGAATTATTGCGATCAGATAATTCTTGTCTATTTATCGGTTGTTTTAATTTTGGACAAATTAGAACAAGATAAACTTGTAGAATTATTGTGAATTGATTTATTTTCTTAGAGATTATCTTGATAAAGTTTGTTTTGATCAGATAACTTCTCTATTGGGTTATTTGAATCAAAACTGAGACTTTATCCTTTAGAATCTCAAGTGAAAAATAAAAGATTCGCGGATATTTTTTCTCGGGAGTTCGGCCTGCCGGATGACGTGTTCGGCCTGCCGAACTGGCCTGATCGGCTTGCCGATCAGAATGTTCGGCCTGCCGATCAGCGGGAGATAAGATTATGCGTTTTCACACGGATCTTATCAGATACTGATCCGAATTTGATTCTGTTTCGAGTTTTTGAGACCTAATCTAATATGGACTGACCCCAGAACCAATAGCTATATAAAGGGAGTGAGTCTCATGATTTACTCAGATCAATAGAGATCAATTTGAGAGATTAAAAGTGATACTCTTCCAGTGAGCATCTGAAAACTCCCTGAGAGCTTTTGTTCACAAATCACGAGCACTAGCTTTGGGTTCTCTCTATTGGTTGGAAGGAGAGTCACCGGTGGAAGAGCTGTACGTGTGAGCCCACACTCACTCCGGTTGTGGATAGAGAATAGCAAAGAAGACCAGTTGGTTGAGGCTCTTCTAGAACGTTACTTCTCTACACAGGTTACGGAGGTTCTTCGGCACACTGAGGTTAGTAAGATCTGTCTAATTTATACATATAACATGTCAAACCTGTGTTTTGAAAAATACTCTGATGAAAATTTTTAAAATTTCGCTGCGCACTTTGTTTCCAACATTATCATAGTATATCGTATCCCTATAGGATTATCCATAATCGGCTTAAGGACAAGTTCTGTCTTATATTCCCGATTATTTTTATCTTACGTTTCATTATTTCACCATCAGAAAACTTACCATCCAAAGACAGTATATCATTCGGTTACACCTATGTATCTAAATGGTTGAACGCTTCAGTTTTTCAATTACAGGATAACGCATATAAGAGGATATCACTACTCCTAAAGAGGAGCTATGAATTCCATATCTATGAATAACAGGTCTACGCTATCAAGAGTCATGCCTCCAACGTACCGGCATGCATACCACTATTAAAATGTGGGTGTCATATTTTGGTACATCAAAAGACACAAGTCAAGACAACGGGCCCACTATTCATTTCATGATTAAGATACAATAAAAATGATTGTCTAAAGTGAATCGATTTGCCAAGATAGAATTATCAATCCAAATCCATTCACTTTATGTCCCGATCCAACACATTGTCACCTATGACAACGTGCCAATGTTTCTATTCACAAAGTCCACCTCCGATGGCCAAGACAATGTTGGAAACAAAGTGCGCAGCGGAATTTTTAAAATTTTTCATCAGAGTATTTTCCAAAACACAAGTTTGACATGTTATATGTATAAATTAAACAGATCTTACTAACCTCAGTGTGCCGAAGAACCTCCACGACCTGTGTAGAGAAGTAACGTTCCAGAAGAGCCTCAACCAACTGGTCTTCTTTGCTATTCTCTATCCACAACCGGAGTGAGTGTGGGCTCACACGTACAGCTCTTCCACCGGTGACTCTCCTTCCAACCAATAGAGAGAACCCAAAGCTAGTGTTCGTGATTTGTGAACAAAAGCTCTCAGGGAGTTTTCAGATGCTCACTAGAAGAGTATCACTCTTAATCTCTCAAATTGATCTGAGTAAATCATTAGACTCACTCCCTTTTTATACCTATTGGTCCTTGGGGTCAGTCCATATCAGATTAGGTCTCAAAAATCGAAACAGAATCAAGTTCGGATCAATATCTGATAAGATACGCGTAAAAAACGCGTAATCTTAACTGTCGCGGTCGGCATGCCGAACTGTGTGATAGGCAGGCCGAACTTTCTGATCGGCAGGCCGAACTGCCGAGAAAAAATCTCCGCGAATCTTTTATTTTCCACCCGAGATTCTAAAGGATAAAGTCTCAGTTTTGATTCAAATAGCCCAATAGAAAAGATATCTGATCAAAACAAACTTTATCAAGATAATCTCTAAGAAAATAAATCAATTCACAATAATTCTACAAGTTTATCTTGTTCTAATTGTCCAAAATTAAAACAACCGATAAACAGACAAGAATTATCTGAACGCCATAATTCAACAAGTTCATCTTGAACTAATTTCTTACATAATTAATTCAACCGATAAACAGACATGAATTATTTGATTCTTATAAATTTTAAACCAATCTGATAAATCCGACATAAGTCACCAATTATTGGAAAAGCACGCCGTGTCGTTACAGGATTTTGTGAGCTAGCAAAGGGGACCAAAATAGACCTATAAAGTTCAAGCTCATGATAATTATGAAACCCAATATCCCAGATATATATTTCACAATTATCAACTCCAAAGCTACTCCACTAAAAGCTTGGAGCTGCACTCTCGAACTTTATAGAATTACGAAGCTCGTGTAGCTAAGTCTCCATGACATATCATAGTGTATCGCATCCCCATATGATCATCCATAATCGGCTTAAGGACAAGTTCTGTCTTACCTTCCCGATTATTTTTATCTTACGTTCCATTGTCTCACCATTAGAAAACTTACCATCCAAAGATAGTATACCATTCGGTTACACTTATGTATCCAAATGGTTGAGCGCTCCAGTTTTCCAATTACAGGACAACGCATATAAGAGGATATCATTACTCCTAAAGAGGAGCTATGGATTCCATATCTATGAATAACAAGTCTACGCTACCAAGAGTCATGCCTCCAACGTACCGGCATGCATGCCACTATAGAGATGTGAGAGTCACCCATTGGTACATCAAAAGACACAAGTCGAGACAACGGGCCCATTATTCATCTCAGGATTAAGATACAATACAAATGATTGTCTAAAGTGAATCGATTTGCCAAGACAGAATTATTAATCCAAATCAATTCACTTTATGTCCCGATCCAACACATCGTCACCTATGACAACGCGCCAATGTTTCTATTCACGGAGTCCAACTCCGATGGCCAAGACAAACCATCTCCCAAAAGGGATATAGATAACATAACAATCTTTACATGAATAAAGCGCCCAACTTTATTCCCTCAATTGTGGATCTTATGATTTAGACCGTCACCTTAAGAATTATGTCTTTCGCATAATCTGTCCATCATATGCCTAAGGTTTAGACCGACAGTCTCAGACTATTGTTTGCTTAACATACATTCAACAAATATGAATGTAAAGAGGACAAGATTTGGTATATTAATAATAAATAAATTCTTTATTGATAAAATGTTTCCAAAAACATATTACATTTTTACTCCTTAGGGCATACACGTCTAACAATCTCCCACTTGCACTAAGTGAGTAAATATGACAAATCTTGCATCCCCATATCTTCCACATGCCTCTTGAAGACTCTTCTAGTAAGTGTCTCGTGAATAGATCAGTTAAATTGTCCTCTAACGTGATTTTGCACAGTATGACATGCCCGCCCTCAATGAAGTCCTTTATCACATAATACTTCCGATCAAGATGCTTACTCTTCTTGTGAAATCTTGGTTCCTTAGCATTAGCTACCGCCGCACTGTTATCACAGTACAGTGATACCGCTTTATCCACACCAGGAACTACCTTAAGATCCCCAAGGAACTTGCGGAGCCACACTGCTTCTTTCAAAGCATCACTAGCCGCCACATACTCGGCCTCCATCGTTGAATCCGAAGTGCAATCTTGCTTCGCACTTCTCCAACTGATGGCACCGCCACCCAGAGTAAACACAAACCCCGATGTCGATTTCCTAGAATCCAGGCAGGATTGAAAATCCGAATCAGTGTATCCTAGAGGAGTTAAATCCTCACCCGAATACACAAGCATATACCCTCGAGTCCTTCTCAGGTACTTGAAAATATGCTTTACCGCAACCCAATGGTTCGGTCCTGGATCCGCCTGAAATCGACTCACAATCCCGACCGCATAGCTAATATCTGGTCGAGTGCAAAGCATGGCATACATGAGACTACCCACTGCTGAAGCATAAGGTACCTTCTTCATGTATTCTCTTTCTTCATAAGACTTTGGAGAGTCTTTCTTAGAAAGAGTAATTCCAGACCTAGATGGTTGCCCACCTTTTTTGGAATCCTGCATTGCAAACCTCCTGAGAATTTTATCTATGTAGCCGGCCTGTGACAAAGCTATCATTTTGTTCTTCCTATCCCGAAAGATCTAGATACCGAGAACAAAATTAGCCTCACCTAAGTCCTTCATGTCAAACTGCTTGGTCAACCATAATTTGACCGATGACAATGCCCCAACGTCATTGCCAATTAGCAGAATGTCATCTACATAGAGTTGTAGAAAAACCACCTTCCCATTCTTAATGTGTTTGTAAACACATGGCTCATCCACATTTTGTGAGAACCCATAAGTCTTGATCACTTGATCAAATCTTATGTTCCAAGAACGAGAAGCCTGCTTAAGTCCATAAATAGACTTTAGCAACTTACAAACCTTACCCTCTTGACCCGTGACCTTGAGCCCGTCTGGTTGTTCCATATAAATGGACTCATCAAGATAGCCATTCAGAAAAGCCGTCTTGACATCCATCTGCCAAATCTCGTAGTCGAGAGCGACAGCTATGGACAAGAGAATCCGGATGGACTTAAGCATGGCTACAGGCAAAAAGGTTTCCTCATAATCGATTCCTTCCTTTTGCGTGTAACCCTTAGCTACCAGTCTAGCCTTAAAGGTTTCGACCTTTCCATCCACTCCTCTTTTCCTCTTGTAGATCCACTTACTCCCTATGGGTTTTACCCCTTCGGGAAGATCCACAAGCTCCCAGACCTGATTAGTCTCCATAGACTTCATCTCAATGTTCATGGCCTCTGTCCAGAGTCTTGAATCAACATCCTCCATAGCTTCTACGTAAGTATAAGGATCCCTGTCATGTTCATCCGGTTCAGCCAAAAAGACCTCCCCATTGAACATATACCTCTCAGGTTGACGCCCGATCCTCCCACTACGCCGAAGCCCCTGAGGTTGTTGTTCAGGTTTGTTTGGTTTTTCTACACCGATTGGAATGGTTTCATTTGGAACCTCCGGAGTAAACGGATTACCCCTCAACTCCTCAAGCACCACTTTGCTTTGAGGTTTAAATTCGTTCATGTAACTCTCCTCAAGGAAAGTTGCATTAGTTGAAACCACGACTTTATTTTCCTTTGGGTTATAAAAATAACCCCCTTTAGTCCCTTTTGGATATCCTACAAACACGCAAACTTCTGAACGTGCTTCCAACTTATTCGGATCCTTAAACAGGACATGAGCTGGACATCCCCATATGCGAATATGGTTTAAGGATGTCTTCCGTCTTGTCCACAACTCGTGAGGAGTTTTAGGGACCGATTTTGAAGGTACATTGTTCAAAAGATAACATGCGGTTTGTAGTGCATATCCCCAAAAGGATAAAGGCAATGATGAATAACTCATCATGGACCGAATCATGTCCAACAAAGTCCTATTCCTTCTCTCTGCTACGCCATTCTACTGCGGAGTGCCCGGCGCAGTCAAATGGGATAAAATCCCATTCTCTAACAAGTGTCCCAAGAACTCATCAGAAAGGTATTCCCCACCTCGATCAGATCGAAGTGCCTTTATGGGTCTACCCAATTGCTTTTCCACTTCAGCCCGAAACTCCCTGAATTTATCATAAGTTTCGCTTTTGTGGTGCATTAGGTACACATACCCATATCTTGAGTAATCGTCAATAAAAGTAACGAAGTACTCATACCCTCCTCGTGCCCGGATGTTCATCGGTCCGCAAACATCACTATGCACAAGTTTTAGAACCCCTTCGGCCCTATTGCCCTTAGACCCGTATGGTCTTTTGGTCATTTTACCCTCCAAACAAGACTCACATTGAGGTATAGATTCCACCTTTAAGTGACTTAAAGGTCCATCCCTTACCAACCTTTGAATCCTATTTAGGTTAATATGGCCAAGGCGCAAATGCCAAAGATAAGTCTTATTAGAGTGAGAAGTTTTAAGTCTTTTTGAGTCATTATCATTTATCTCAGCATTAAGAAATAGGTCCATCTTAGGTTTGATAAAATATAGATTATTTTGCATCCATCCAGAACAGATAAAAGATTTGTTTTTACGAATCACCACTTTTTCATTAAAAGATACCACGTAGGAGTCTTTAAATAAAGAAGATACAGAAATTAAATTCCTTTTAAATTTAGGAACATAAAAACAATCTCGCAAAATTAAACTCCTATAATTATCAAAATAAAGATGGACATCTCCCACTGCTTCCGCTGAGACCAAGGATCCATCGCCCATCCGAAGCGTTAAGTCTTCACGAAGTAGACTTCTCGTTTCTTTGAATCCCTGCAGAGAAACACAAACATGATTAGTTGCACCAGAATCTATGACCCAAATGTCACTGGATTCCTCAACCAAATAAGTTTCTAAATATAGAAGATCACACCTACCTCCCTTGGAAAGGAAGTCCTTGCAATGCTTCTTTATATGCCCGACCTTACCACAAAAGAAGCACTTAAGCTTCTTTGGGTTCTTCTTCTTCTTCTTCTTGCTCTTGGTAGCAATAGGAATAGAAGACTTCCCACTTTTGGCCCGTTGCTTCTTTCCATTCCCAGAGTTAGGATTGGAACCAGAAGCAGCTACCATATTGGCCTCTCCACCAGCAGGAGACTCCCTGATCAGCAGTTCAAACTCTTGTAACTGTTTCATCAGTTCTGTCAAGGTCATATCCCGTCTATTGCTTAGATTAAAAGTAGCTCTAAACGGAATAAATTCCTTAGACAGAGTCTCAAAGACCATAGTCATCTGAGTTTCAGCATCGATGTCGGCTCCATTGGTTTGAGCCTCAGCGAGGTAACCCATGACCAACATCATGTGCTCCTTTACAGATGTCCCCGGTCTCTGTCTACAGTTTAAGAGTTTCCGAAGCACCCCTTGCCGCTTTGTTATGGCCTGGCCTCCAAACATGTCCTCAAGATTATCCAAGATCTGCTTCGCAGTCTCATAATCCTGATGTTGAGCCTGCAGCATGTTATTCATGCTAGCCATAACATAGCAGCGGGCCTGATCATTAGCATCTTTCCAGCGGTCGTACGCTTGGAATTGCTCATTACTTGAGTCTCCCGTAGGCTCGAGAGGACAAGGAGTTGTCAGAACATATTTCAGTTTCTCAAAGGAAAGGACGATGTCCAGGTTTCGTTTCCAATCATTATAGTTCTCACCGGTTAATTGGTTTTTGTCAAGTATCGATGATAAAGCGTTTTTAGACATTTTCAATCTACAATAAAGAATCATATACCAAACATAAGCAAACATATATAATAATTTAGTAAGATAACACAATCATGTAAAATCGTACAAATGTGTTTATGTGTCAAAACCTTGAAAATATCACAACCTTACAACGATAATTCCCAACTCAGAATTCAACAAGCTCCTAGGGGAGTCATGCTAAATTCAATCAGGAACACGGATCCCCTCCTGATTAATATATGCCATCCAGGACCCGTATGATCCAGCATATACTAATAATCGTTTCTTTGGCCATTAATTTTATTAACAGAGCTCCTAGGGGAGGTTAATAATAAAATAAACGTGAGTGTATAACCACCGTTTTAATATTTTATCCATGATTTATAATCACCACCTAGGGGTGTGCAACCATAAATCATACAGAAATACCTTATCCTTTCAGAGATCCAATCTGGTACATGATAGAAATCCCTTCCTAGGGGTTGGGACCATCATGTTCTTCCTATGGACCAACGATGGAGGCCTTAGGTTCTCTCTTCGAAAACTTTCTCCCACTCAATCTTTTGAAGTCAAGGTTTTATTTTAAAATTATGCATGAACAATTTTAATATGAGCGGCACTCCCTATTCTATATGACATGTTATCAATATACATGGTAAATCATATTATAATGCAGACAAGCAAAGCAATCAAGCAAAGCTACAAGCATAATAATAATAACCGTAATATTATGGTTCCACCCTAGAGAATAGAAAAACTAAGATTACAAGAGAATAATCGAGACATTTATCGATTCTTCATCCTTGAATCCTCAAGCTGTATCCTTCTTCATGTAATATCCATCTTCAAGTCCTCAATCCCGTATGAATCGAACACTTCATATTTTCGGTCATATCCAAATTTAATGTTCCTCAGAATCGTCCCAAAAATAAAATTAAAACTGCACTGGAAAAATCGCACCTTTTTTGGACACCTGGCTGCTCTCGGTCGGCAGGCCGATCTAGGTGATCGGTCTACCGATCATGGTGGTTCGGCCTGCCGAACATGAAGGTTCGGCCTGCCGGCAGAGCACCAAAATTTCTGCCCCACTGTCGGCCTGCCGGACCGTACGTCTGGCCTGTCGATCTGTGACCTTCGGCCTGCCGAACTGTGAGGTCCGGCATGCCGACTGAGCAGAAAACCCTCAATCCAGAAAATACAATTTTAATGCAATTCATCAATTTTATTTTCAACAATTCAAAAACATAAAATTAGAGACTCAGGAAATACCTGGAGGCGCCATCATCAATCTTTAAGTTCCGACTTCTCGTTCCATCTTCTCCGAATAATTATTTAATTACAAAATTCTTACAAATTAAAAATTAAATAATAATTCCTAGATGGAGATGATAGTCCGCCATCTAATTACATGAAAAACCTAGATACACATTCTAACCTCTAAGGAACCATAACCGGTATTAATTAATTAATAAATAATTAAACAACAATTTAATCAACCATAATTAATTAATAAACATTCACCATATAATCCATGACAACATATATATTATATAGAAACCTAGAGTGCCATCTCTCTATAAAATTTAATTCAAGCATTGGAGAGATTAAGATCACAAAATTTATGCATATAACATGATCACAAACTTGCAAATTTATGTAAAAACCTTGGCTCTGATACCAATTGTTGGAAACAAAGTAAGCAGCGGAATTTTTAAAATTTTTCATCAGAGTATTTTCTAAAACACAAGTTTGACATGTTATATGTATAAATTAAACAGATCTTACTAACCTCAGTGTGCCGAAGAACCTCCGCGACCTGTGTAGAGAAGTAACGTTCTAGAAGAGCCTCAACCAACTAGTCTTCTTTGCTATTCTCTATCCACAACCGGAGTGAGTGTGGGCTCACACGTACAGCTCTTCCACCGGTGACTCTCCTTCCAACCAATAGAGAGAACCCAAAGCTAGTGTTCGTGATTTGTGAACAAAAGCTCTCAGGGAGTTTTCAGATGCTCACTAGAAGAGTATCACTCTTAATCTCTCAAATTGATCTGAGTAAATCATTAGACTCACTCCCTTTTTATACCTATTGGTCCTTGGGGTCAGTCCATATCAGATTAGGTCTCAAAAATCGAAACAGAATCAAGTTCGGATCAATATCTGATAAGATGCGCGTGAAAAACGTGTAATCTTAACTGTCGCGGTCGGCATGCCGAACTGTGCGATAGGCAGGCCAAACTGGCCAGTTCGGCAGGCCGAACTTTCTGATCGGCAGGCCGAACTGTCGAGAAAAAATCTCCGCGAATCTTTTATTTTCCACCCGAGATTCTAAAGGATAAAGTCTCAGTTTTGATTCAAATAGCCCAATAGAAAAGATATCTGATCAAAACAAACTTTATCAAGATAATCTCTAAGAAAATAAATCAATTCACAATAATTCTACAAGTTTATCTTGTTCTAATTGTCCAAAATTAAAACAACCGATAAACAGACAAGAATTATCCGAACGCCATAATTCAACAAGTTCATCTTGAACTAATTTCTTACATAATTAATTCAACCGATAAACAGACATGAATTATTTGATTCTTATAAATTTTAAACCAATCTGATAAATCCGACATAAGTCACCAATTATTGGAAAAGCACGCCGTGTCGTTACAGGATTTTGTAAGCTAGCAAAGGGGACCAAAATGGACCTATAAAGTTCAAGCTCATGATAATTATGAAACCCAATATCCCAGATATACATTTCACAATTATCAACTCCAACGCTACTCCACTAAAAGCTTGGAGCTGCACTCTCGAACTTTATAGAATTACGAAGCTCGTGTAGCTAAGTCTCCATGACATATCATAGTGTATCGCATCCCCATATGATCATCCATAATCGGCTTAAGGACAAGTTCTGTCTTACCTTCCCGATTATTTTTATCTTACGTTCCATTGTCTCACCATTAGAAAACTTACCATCCAAAGATAGTATACCATTCGGTTACACTTATGTATCCAAATGGTTGAGCGCTCCAGTTTTCCAATTACAGGACAACGCATATAAGAGGATATCATTACTCCTAAAGAGGAGCTATGGATTCCATATCTATGAATAACAAGTCTACGCTACCAAGAGTCATGCCTCCAACGTACCGGCATGCATGCCACTATAGAGATGTGGGAGTCACCCATTGGTACATCAAAAGACACAAGTCGAGACAACGGGCCCATTATTCATCTCAGGATTAAGATACAATACAAATGATTGTCTAAAGTGAATCGATTTGCCAAGACAGAATTATTAATCCAAATCAATTCACTTTATGTCCCGATCCAACACATCGTCACCTATGACAACGCGCCAATGTTTCTATTCACGGAGTCCAACTCCGATGGCCAAGACAAACCATCTCCCAAAAGGGATATAGACAACATAACAATCTTTACATGAATAAAGCGCCCAACTTTATTCCCTCGATTGCGGATCATATATTTTAGACCATCACCTTAAGAGTCGTGTCTACCGCATAATCATCCCATCATATGCCCAACTCTTAAGGTTTAGACTGATAGTCTCAGACTACTGTTTGCTTATCATACATTCAACAAATATGAACGTAAAGAGGACAATATTTGGTATATATAAACGAATAAATTCTTTATTGATAAAAATGTCTCCAAAAACGTATTACATTTTTACTCCTTAGAGCATACATGTCTAACAGACAAACCATCTCCTAATAAGGATATAGACAACATAACAATCTTTACATGAATAAAGCGCCTAACTTTATTCCCTCAATTGTGGATCTTATGATTTAGACCGTCACCTTAAGAATTATGTCTTTCACATAATCTGTCCATCATATGCCTAAGGTTTAGACCGACAGTCTCAGACTATTGTTTGCTTAACATACATTCAACAAATATGAATGTAAAGAGGACAAGATTTGGTATATTAATAATAAATAAATTCTTTATTGATAAAATGTTTCCAAAAACATATTACATTTTTACTCCTTAGGGCATACACGTCTAACAATCTCCCACTTGCACTAAGTGAGTAAATATGACAAATCTTGCATCCCCATATCTTCCACATGCCTCTTGAAGACTCTTCCAGTAAGTGTCTCGTGAATAGATCAGTTAAATTGTCCTCTAACGTGATTTTGCACACTGTGACATGCCCGCCCTCAATGAAGTCCTTTATCACATAATACTTCCGATCAAGATGCTTACTCTTCTTGTGAAATCTTGGTTCCTTAGCATTAGTTACCGCCACATTATTATCACAATACAGTGATACTGCCTTATCCATACCAGGAACTACCTCAAGATCCTCAAGGAACTTGTGGAGCCACACTGCTTCTTTCGAAGCATCACTAGCTGCCATATATTCAGCCTCCATCGTTGAATCTGAAGTGCAATCTTACTTCACATTTCTCCAACTGATGGCACCGTCGCCCAGAGTAAACACAAAACCCGAAGTCAATTTCTTAGAATCCATACAAGATTGAAAATCTAAGTCGGTATATCCTAGAGGAGTCAAGTCCTCACCCGAATACACAAGCATATACCCTCGAATTCTTCTCAGGTACTTGAAAATATGCTTTTTCGCAACCCAATGGTTCAGTCCTTGATCCGCCTAAAATCGACTTACAATCCCGACCGCATAACAAATATCCAGTCATGTGCAAAGTATGGTATACATGAGACTACCCACTGCCGAAGCATAAGGCACCTTCTTCATGTGTTCTCTTTCTTCATCAGACTTTGGAAAGTCTTTTTTAGAAAGAGTAATTTCAGACCTACATGGTTGCCCACCTTTCTTGGAATCCTACATTGCAAACCTCTTGAGAATTTTATCTATGTAGCCAGCTTGGGATAAAGCTATCATTTTGTTCTTCCTCTCCCGAAAGATCTGGATATAGAGAACAAAATTAGCCTCATCAAAGTCCTTCATGTCAAATTGCTTGGTCAACCATAATTTGACCAATGACAATGCCCTAATGTCATTACCAATTAGCAGAATGTCATCTACATAGAGCAGTAGAAAAACCACATTCCTATCCTTAATGTGTTTGCAAACACATGGCTCATCCACATTTTGTGAGAACCCTTAAGTCTTGATCACCTGATCAAATCTTATGTTCCAAGAGCGGGAAGCCTGCTTAAGTCCATAAATTGACTTTAGCAGCTTACAAACCTTACGATCTTGAGCCTTAACCTTGAACCCGTTTGGTTGCTCCATATAAATGGACTCATCAAGATAGCCATTTAGAAAAGTCTTCTTAACATCCATCTGTTAAATCTCGTAGTCGAGAGCGGCAACTATGGACAAGAGAATCCGGATGGACTTAATCATGGCTACATGTAAAAAGGTTTCCTCGTAATCGATTCCTTCCTTTTACGTATAACCCTTAGCTACCAGTCTCACCTTAAAGGTTTCGACTTTTCAATCCACTCCTCTTTTCCTCTTATAGATCCACTTACACCCTATGGGTTTTATCCTTTCGGGAATATCCACAAGCTCCTAGACCTGATTAGTCTCTATAGACTTCATCTCTGTGTTCATGGCCTCTGTCCAGAGCTTTGAATCAACATCCTCCATAGCCTCCGCATAATTATAAGGATTTCTGTCATGTTCATCCGGTTCAGCTAAGAAGGCCTCCCCATTGAACATATACATCTCCGGTTGACGCCTGATCCTCCCACTGCGCCGAAGCCCCTTAGGTTGTTGTTCAGGTTCGTTTGGTCTTTCTACACTGATCGGAACGATTTCATTCGAAACCTCTGGAGTGATTGGATCACTCCTTAACTCCTCAAGCACCACTTTGCTTCGAGGCTTAAAGTCGTCCATGTGACTTTCCTCAAGAAAAGTTGCATTAGTTGAAACCACGACTTTATTTTCCTTTGGGTTATAGAAATAACCCCCTGTAGTCCCTTTTGGATATCCTACAAACACGCAAACCTCCGAATGTGCTTCCAACTTATTCGCATCCTTAAACAGGACATGAGTCAGACATCCCCATATGCGAATATGGTTTAAGGATGTCTTCCTGGCCGTCCATAACTCATGAGGAGTTTTAGGGACCGATTTTGACGGCACATTGTTCAAAAGATAACATGCAGTTTGTAGTGCATATCCCTAAAAGGATAAAGGCAATGTTGAATAACTCATCATGGACCTTACCATGTCCAATAAAGTCCTATTTCTTCTCTCCTCCATGCCATTCTACTATGGAGTGCCCGGCACAGTCAAATGGGATAAAATCTCATTCTCTAATAAGTGTCCTAGAAACTCATCAGAAATGTATTCTCCACCTCGATCGGATCGAAGTGCCTTTATGGGTCTATCCAATTGTTTTTTCACTTCAGTCTGAAACTCCCTGAACTTTTCATAAGTTTCGCTTTTGTGGTGCATCAGGTACACATACCCATATCTTGAGTAATCATCAATAAAAGTGACCAAAAACTCATACCCTCCTCGTGCCCGGATGTTCATCGGTCCGCAAACATCACTATGCATAAGTTCTAAAACCCCTTCAGCCCTATTGCTCTTAAACTCGAATGGTCTTTTGGTCATTTTACCCTTCAAACAAGATTCACATTGAGGTATAGATTCTACCTTTAAGTGACTTAAAGGTTCATCCCTTACCAACCTTTGAATCCTATTCAGGTTAATATGACCAAGGCGTAAATGCCAAAGATAAGTCTTATTAGAGTAAGAAGTTTTAAGTCTTTTAGAGTTGTTATCATTCATCTCAGCATTAAGCAGTAAGTCCATCTTAAGTTTGATAAAATATTAATTATTTTACATCCATCCAGAACAGATAAAAGATTTTTTTACGAATCACCACTTTATTATTAAAAGAAACTAAATAAGAGTCTTTAAATAAACAAGCTACAGAAATTAAATTCCTTTTAAATTTAGGCACATAAAACAATCTTGCAAAATTAAATTCCTATAATTATCAAAATAAAGATGGACATCTCCCACTGCTTCCGCTAAGACCAAGGATCCATCGTCCATTCGAAGCGTGAAGTCTTCATGTAGCAAACTTCTCGTTTCTTTGAACCCCTGTAGAGAAACACAAACATGATTAGTTGCACCATAATCTATGACCAAAATGTCACTGGATTCTTCAACTAAACAAGTTTTTAAATACAAAAGATCACAAATTCTTCAACTAAACAAGTTTTTAAATACAGAAGATCACAACTACCTCCTTTGGAAAGAAAGTCCTTGCAATACTTCTTGATGTGCCCGACCTTCCAATTCTTAGCTCGTTGCTTATATCCATTCCTAGAGTTGGGACTGGAACCAGAAGTAATCGCTAAATTGGCCTCGCCACCAGCATGAGACTCCCTGATCAGCAGTTTAAACTCCTGTAACTGTTTTATTAATTCTGTTAAGGTCATATCTCGCCTATTGCTCAGATTAAAAGTAGCTCTAAATGGAATAAATTCCTTGGACAGAGTCTCAAAGACCATAGTCATCTGAGTTTTAGCATCGATGTCGGCTCCATTGGT
This sequence comes from Artocarpus heterophyllus, assembly GCA_025403435.1. NCBI lineage: Eukaryota > Viridiplantae > Streptophyta > Magnoliopsida > Rosales > Moraceae > Artocarpus > Artocarpus heterophyllus. The sequence goes on from CM046344.1 coordinate 1,047,308, forward strand.
TTGTGCCTCAGCGAGGTAACTCATGACCAACATCATGTGCTCCTTTACAGATGTCCCTAGCCTCTACTTATAGTTAAGAAGTTTCCAAAGCGCCCCTTACTGCTTTGTTAAGGCTTGGCCTCCAAACATGTCTTTAAGATTATCCAAGATCTACTTCGCAGTCTTATAATCTTCACGTTGAGCCTGCAACACGTTATTCATGCTAGCCATAACATAGCAGCGGGCCTGATCGTTTACATCTTTTCAGCGATCGTACGCTTGGAATTACTCATTACTAGAGTCTCTTGTAGGCTCGGGAGGACAAAGGGTTGTCAGCACAAATTTCAGTTTTTCAAAGGAAATGACGATATCCAGGTTTCATTTCCAATCATTATAATTCTCTCTGGTTAATAGGTTTTTATCAAATATTGAAGATAAAACGTTTTTAGACATTTTTAATCTACAATAAAGAATCATATACCAAACATAAGCAAACATACAATAATAATTTAGTAAGATAACACAATCATGTAAAAACATACAAATGTGTTTATGTGTCAAAACCTTGAAAATTTCACAACCATACAACGATAATTCCCAACTTAGAATTCAACAAGCTTCTAGGGGAGTCGTGCCAAATTCAATCAGGAACACAGATCCTTTCCTGATTAATATATGTCATCTAAGACCCGTATGATTCAGCATATATTAATAATCGTTTCTTTGGTCATTAATTCTATTAACAGAGCTCCGAGGGGAGGTTAATAATAAAATTAACATGAGTGTATAACCATCGTTTCAATATTTTATCCACGATATATAATCACCACCTAGGGGTGTGCAACCATAAATCATGCTAAGATACCTTATCCTCTTGGAGATCCAATCTGCTATATGATAGAAATCCCTTTCTAGGAGTCAGGACCACCATGTTCTTCCTATGGACCAACGATGGAGGCCTTAAGTCCTCTCTTCAAAAACTTTCTCTCACTCAATCTTTTGAAATCAAAGTTTTATTTTAAGAACAAGCATAAACAATTTTAATATGAATGGCACTCCCTATTTTATATTTCATGTTAAAAATATACATGGCAAATCATATTATAATGTAGACAAGCAAAGCAACCAAGCAAAGCTACAAGCAAAATAATAAATGACCGTAATATTATGGCTCTACCCTAGAGAATAGAAAATAAAGATTACAAGAGAATGATCGAAAGATTTTATCGATTCTTCATCCATAAATCTCTAAGTTGAATCCTTCTTCATGTAATGCCTATATTCAAGACTTCAATCCCTCATAGATCAAATATCCATATTTTTGGTAATATCCAAATTTAATGTTTCTTATAATTGTCCCAAAAATAAAATTAAAATTGCCTAAAAAACTACACATTTTTTGAAAAAAATTTCAGCTCTCTGCCGGCAAGTCGATCTGTGTGATTGGCCTGCCGGTCATGATCCACCGGCCTACCGATCTTCACAGATCGGCCTGTCGATTTATGACAGATCGGCCTGTAGAACTAGAAGTTTGGCCTGCCTCCAAAGCCACCTGATTTATGCCCCGCTGACTGTCTGCCGAACCTCAAGTCTGGCTTGTCGATCTGCGACCATCGACTTATCGAACCGGAGAGTTCGGCATGCCAACCAAGCAGAAATCACTCTTTTCAAAAAATACAATTTTTAATGTAATTCATCAATTTTATTTTCAACAATTCAAGAGCATAAAATTAGAGACTCAGGAAATACTTGGGTGCGCCATTATCCTTCTTCTAGATCCGTCTTCTCCGAATAATTATTTAATTACGAAATTCTTACAAATTTAAAATTAAATAACAATTCCTAGACGGAGATGATAGTTCGCCATCTAATTACATGAAAAACCTAAATACACATTCTAACATCTAGGAACCATAACCGGTATAAATTAATTAATTAATAATTAATTAAATAACAATTTAATCAACCATAATTAATTAATAAGCATTTACCATATAATCCATGACAATATATACAATATATAGAAACCTACAGTGCCAACTCTCTATAAAATTAAATTCAAACATAGGAGAGATCAAGATCACATAATTTATACATATAGCATGATCACAAACTCGTAAATTGACATAAAAACAATGACTTTGATACCAATTGTTAAAAAAATAATATGTAGTGAAATTTTAAAAAATTTTATATTAAAGTATTTTTCAAAACACAAGTTTGACACGCTATATGCATAAATTAACCAGACCTTACTAACCTCTGTGTACCAAAATGCTCCTGCAATCAGTGAAGAGAAGTAATGTTCTAGAACGACATCAACCAACTGGCCTTCTTTGCTATTCTTTATCCACAATTGGAGTGAGTGTGGGCTCACACGTATAGCTCTTCCTCCAAATGACTCTTCTTCCAACCAATTGAGAAAACCCAAAGCTAGTGTTCGTGATTTGTGAACAAGAGCTCTCAGGGAGTTTTCAGATTCTCACCAATAGAGTATCACTTTTAATCTATTAATTGATCTAAATAACTTATGAGACTCAATCCCTATTTATAGAGGTTGGGTCTAGGGTCAGTTCTTATCAGATAAGGTCTCAAAATTTTAAATCAGAATCAAATTCAGATCAATATATGATGAAATCTGCGTAAAAATACGTGATCTTTTTTTCACGCATAGGCAGGCCGAACTTAAGGATCGGCATGCCAAACTGCTGATAAAAAATCTCAGCGAATCTTTTATTTTCCACTCGAGATTCTATAGGATAAAGTCTCAGTTTTAATTCAAATAACCTAATAGAAAATTTATCTAATTAAAACAACTTTATCTAGATAATCTCTAGAAAAATAAATGAATTCCTAATAATTCTACAAGTTTATCTTGATTTAATTTATTCAAAATTAAATCAACTGATAAACAGACAAGAATTATTTGATCCCAATAATTCAACAAGTAACAAAATTAATTCAACCGATAAACATACATGAATTATTTGATTCTTTCAAATTTCAACCAATCTAATAAATCTGACATAAGTCACTAATTATTAGAAAAACACTCCGTATCGTTACAGGATTTTGTGAGCTAGCAAAGGGGACCAAATGGACCTATATAGTTCAAGCTCCCGATAATTTTGAAACCCAATATCCCAGATATACATTTCATAATTATCAACTCTAACACTACTCCACTAAAAGCTTGGAGCTGCACTATCAAACTATATAGAATTACGAAGCCCATATAGCTAAGTCTCCATGACATATCATAGTGTATCGTATCTCCATAGGATTATCCATAATCGGCTTAAGGATAAGTTCTGTCTTACCTTCCCAATTATTTTTGTCTTATGTTTCATTATCTCACCATCGAAAAACTTATCATCCAAAGACAGTATACCATTCGGTTATACATATGTATCTAAATGGTTGAGCGCTCTAGTTTTTCAATTATAGGATAACGCATATAAGAGGATATCACTACTCCTAAAGAGGAGCTATAGATTCCATATCTATGAATAACAGCTCTACGCTATCAAAAGTCATGCTTCTAACGTATTGGCATGCATACCACTATTAAAATGTAAGTGTCACCCTTTGGTATATCAAAAGACACAAGTCCAGACAACGAGCCCACTATTCACTTCAGGATTAAGATACAATACAAATGATTATCTAAAGTGAATTGATTTACCAAGACAGAATTATTAATTCAAATCAATTCACTTTATGTCCCGATCCAACACATCGTCACCTATGACAACGTGCCAATGTTTCTATTCACGGAGTCCACCTCCGATGGCCAAGACAAACCATCTCCCAATAAGAATATAGACAACATAACAATCTTTACGTGAATAAAGCGCCTGACTTTAGTCCCTCAATTGCGGATCTTATGATTTAGACCGTCACCTTAAGAATCGTGTCTTCTGCATAATCTGTCCATCATATGCCCAATTCTTAAAGGTTTAGAACGAGACTATCATTTGTTTAACATACATTCAACAAATATAAATGTAAAGAAGACAAGATTTGGTATATTAATAATAAATAAATTCTTTATTGATAAAAATGTCTCCAAAAATATATTATATTTTTACTCTTTAGGACATATACGTCTAACACAAACAACTTATTACATTTTTTCATGAAAAAAAAAAATAGCCAAGTACATTTCTCTGCATTTTGGTCAATAAACAAATTGGTCACTTTTTTTTTAACTAATATCCCTCCACGCATTAAAAAAAATCTTTATTTTTTTGTAATGAAATGACAATTTTACCCTTCTTTGACATTAAAGTAAGTTTAAATAATTTGTGTATTCTTGTAACTATAAATTTCACTCTAATAGAAAATAAAATATTTTTTAATCTCTTTTTCTCCAAAGCATATTTCAATCTCAACAAAGCTAAAAACACACTTCAATCTCAACAAGATTAAAACAAATTATTTACAACAAAATCAAAAGCAACTGATTCCAACAAAATAATAATTCAATTATTAAAAGAAAATTAACTAATTCCATAAAAAAAAATTCTTACTCTCCTTTGGTGCACTATTTTTCATAAAAGATTAAAAAAATTACAAAATTATAAAAACATAAATGAAAAAAATATTTTTTTGAGAAAAAATAAAAAATGTAAAACGTTAGAATTTTTTTTTTGATAATTTTGATAAAAACTTAAAAAGAAAACTCTCTCTATCTTGGGTTAATTTGCAATAAGAAATAAAGTTAGCAGAACCAAAAGCGATTTCCATTATATTTTTAAATAACGCGAGACTAAAAACCTCAGCATACGAATCACAGTAACTAGTCGACACTTGACAGCTCTTAGAGTTTAAACCATGAACAAAATGGCTTCTTATCTCGCTTTGAGAGACAAAGATACACCAAGAAATGAAACTTATTTGTCAAGACCTCATCAAATATGACGTTCCAGGACAATGAATTTAGTGTGTGAAAAAAAAAAAAAAAAAAGTAGTGGCACCTCAAAAACATGCAAACATGCAAAATGGAAAGAGTTAACCGAGGTTCTGTGAATCCAAAAGTGTGGATTTGTGTTTAAATTCGGTGCCCTTCTTGAGGTATTAGCAACTCCCCATAATCATCAACCACCACCTGAAACACAAACTTGCAAACAATTAGCCTATTCCCTTAACTCTAGTACACAACATACATTACTTATGTTTCAAATTCAAAAACAGTGGGTGAATTGCGGGTATAGTTAATAAATTGTGGACTGAGAGTGATTCTTTGATTTTTTTTTTTTTCCCCTCATGTATGCCAAGGTAAAAAGCCAACATTTGAGCAATAAGATGGCCTCTTTAGGTGCAAAGAATAGGAATATAATGTGGTAGGTGCCCGCTCCTTGCTCTACTTTTCCTTGGGTTTACCTTCTTACAGGTTTGATTAGACAGTTTTGCATCGTTTGCTGCTATTCTAATAATACTTCCCTCCTGTTTTTTAGAAGACCAATCATTTAAAAAAAAAAAATTGTAGTACCTCGTATCTCCTGCCAGCATAAGTGTACTCAACATACAACTGCTTAGGTTCTCCAGGGCAAGGATCACAGAAACCCATAATACCCGACTTCTTTACACCTTCATGAAGCTGCAGAAACAATTAAAATTCATAGAAGAATTATGCCAATTCCAAGGTACAATTGCACTCAGCTCTATTGATTCAAGATTTGCATGAACTCGGAAACTGGAATGTCAACCAAAAAAACTAGCTTGCCTGTTTCTGAACGTCCAAATCATGCTTGTTTTAATTTTTCAAGTTACTAACATAATGACTCGCGTTGCAAGTTAAAAGGTCAAGGATTCTCACTACTAAGGACGACATCAAAGCATTGGCAAAGTAGACGCATGTCCCCAAACATTTGAATAAACTATGCTATGGCTCTTTTATTAACAGCGAAAGAAAAAGAAACAGAAACTAAACAGTCATACCTTGAGCTGCCCCGAATCATTCACCAGAAAATTAAGAGGCAATGTCACATCTATGATTTGCGAAGCTGATTCATCATTTGCTTCTACAGGTTCATGTATTTTCTTCAAAGCTTTACCATTTCCATAGACTGCTTTAATAATTACCAGTTCGCTTCTCTCTAATTGCCTAGCCTTTTTCCTATTGGCTACATTTTGTAGTAATTGCTGAGCTTTCTCCGCTGCTTCCCTTGCCTCTCGAACCTACATTAAGGGACAAAATTCTTACCCAAAAAAAAACAGAGAGATTGGAATAAACTGACCAAGAATTCATCAAATGCCCACCACGTCAGCCATAGGGACCATACCTGTGCATAAGTTTTTTCCATATTCTCTAAAGCCTTCTGCTTCTCCCTCTTCCGGTAATAGGGTTTGAAAACGAATTTCTAAGAGCCACAGACAGGGCAAATAATTAAAAGATCATAAACAAACAAGAATTCATCAATTGTTTTTTTAATTTTTTTTATAGAACAATTGGATTTATTCTTCCAATGGTGAATCTTAAAATAAAAGGATCTCTTGCTGTTGAAGGGATAAAAAGAAGAAAAGGAGAGAAAGAAAGAGAAGTTTTTTCATGCTTTTAAATCCAAGTAAGAGGATAAGGAAACCACTCAAAAATGAAAGTCAAATAAATAAGTTCCAGTAAGAACTAGCACTAGACTTCCTCCCATACTATAATCAGGAGAACTTTTGGGGTTGAAGACACTTTTTTTTGTGTTGCATAAAAAAAGGGAAAAAAAGAGAGCATAAAAAAAGGGAAAAGAGAGAGAATTTCAGATTCACTACAGGAGGGATAAACCCCGGTTGTGTGCTTGATGAGGGATGTCTAATGCCTGGAAACTCATACGACACGTCTAAGAACCATATAATGTTTCAACTAGACCCAGAAAGAAATTATAGTGAATTTAAGCATTTCAGTTGACATCTTAGTAAAAGCCTTAGCTTATCCAAAATAAGATTAACTGAACAAGACAAAACACATTCAAACTGCTCAATGGAATAGTCAAGAAATATTGCGTGTGGTATGGATAAACAACCTTGAGTAAAAAGTAAACTGATGTTGGAATCACGAAAGCTCCAGTTGCAAACAGAGGATTTAAACGCCTGGTTAGCAGAATCTGCAAATAGAGGACCTCAGCAATTAATTAAAGCAGATCTAAAAAAATACTAAATACGCATGACAAAATCTTTTAATGTCCATGATATGACAGCTCCACGAACTTGAACCTAGGGAAGAGAGAGACAGAGAGAGAAAAGAGAACATTCTTACGGGAATAAGTAGTTTTTGACCCGCCCTGTGCAACTCAAATTTCCAAAAGATACCCTGCGAAGTACATAACATTAGGGTTTCTATAAATTTTTAACAATAATATTACTCTATCATTTTATCTTCACAACAGAGGAAAAAGCAACAATTACCGCCGCAAATGCAGAAAAAACCTTGTTTCTATTTTTCCTTACTATTTTACAGACATACACATAAAAGGAGCAAGAGATGATTAAGAAGAGGAATGAGAAATATGAAGAAACTTTGGCCAAGTAGTAGAAAAAACAATTCGTAAATAGCTTTACATATCAAAGAAACCAAATAATCTTTTTAGCCCTCCTCTCTGGAAACTAGATTTTTCACCATATTTTGCAAATTAAGCCAACGTGTACATATCAAAATCACCAATCAACCAATTTTCTATTTCCAATACCTGAATCCCTATTGAATACAACATTCGGACAGTGCTGAAATTAGATAGCTTCCTTCCTCCGCCAACTTCAATCTCAAGATTGGTGCTGCAATATGAAGCTCACAAGGAAACACCACATAAGTTACTAATATTAATTGTACCTAAGCCAATTACACAAAAACAAGACAACCACCTTATATGCATTTATTGCAACAATAAGGACAAATGATTGCGTTAAAGCTTCTTTAATTAAATTGCTATCTACGTTGTAAATACCTCCCAATTTTGCCAGCAACTCGGCCATGAGACTTTGACGAAAAGCGGTGAGTGTACTGAGCTGACACACCAAAGGAACCTGTGCCAAGCTGCAGCAGTGGAACATGATTGGAGAGGGAAAGATGAAGCCGATGTAGGTGATTAAAAACAAGGGCCACTCAATGAGGGGAAAAAGGAAAAGAAACTTTATGGCAAATTGACATAGTAGTAGGACGAATAATACATCTAGGAGGAAGGAGGAGAATAATGAACAACCGAGTAGTAGAAAGAACTGATAATAAGCAGGTGTAAATTATTAAAAATTTAAATGTACCTTTACTTCTCCAGCAGCAGACATTTTCTCCGACTTCTTTTGCCATCCAACTGAAATAGATGATTCTGGGCCTAAACCAAGTTGTATCTGTTATAGAGCAGGAACCCCAAAAGGAAAATATAAACCATTAGCACAACATACGACTCATGTTATCTTTTACAGCATATATATTAATCCTTTTTTAGTATAACTAGTAGGCCATGATTTTTTAATTCAAACTCATTTCCCAAATGGCTTATAAAGTTGCTAAGCATTCACATGGCCCCCTTTCTAGTCTTTCAACATTTTCTACACCAAAGAAAGCTACTTTGCACATGAAAGTGCATTAATGTAAATGGTCAAAATAAAAGTGTGTAAAAATTGCATAGAAATATGGTGGGATTGAATCTTCAAGTTCACATCATATTCTCTCATGACACGCTCTTGCTAATGATTCATAGAAGAGAGAAAAGATCAAAAACTGAGAGAAGTTAAAGCCGAAAAAAAGGCATACATTTCCACTTGCATTATCAGACAATTGGCGAGTCCATGTATTAGTGAGATTCAATGAACCATCTCTTAAAGACATTGCTATCGCCATTGTAGCCGTTGAGTGTAAAGTTAAGTGACTGGAAACAGAAGCGAATAAGTAAGAACACTAATCTACTGAAGAGTGAAGTTGAGCTTTGCAAAAGGAATAAGCCTACCGAGACGATTGAACTCCAACAAGTGCATGTAAACCAGCTGAAGCCATTAATTCAACGGAAGAAATCGAAGAAATCTGATGCCTAAACACGACAGTGGCAGCCCCACCACCAGCGTTCCCATTGACTTCCAAGTTTCCAACAATTGCGAGAGTATTGCGCTTCGAAATCTGAGATTGAACTTCGCTTCTAATAGCCATGCTGACATTTTTAGGCACATTTAACACAGGGGAATTTCAGATCAGAGTGGAAAACGAACAGGCATTGTCCAATGAAAACAGACTTTTACCTCTAGTTTTATTAGATGAACTCACATAATTCGTAAGACTAAATAGTACTCCATTTCTATTAAGTTTTCCAAGGACCAAACTACCTAGGTCTGCTGCCACTTCGCTTAAATTTCTGTACTTTGAAGTTGTTATTTATTATTACTATAAAATCACCTCCAATGCAAATGCTAATGCTAATGCTAATGCCAACACTATATGCAACACCAAAAAGTGTGAAAATGGCATATTTGATATCTTATTTTCATTTCAGCACTAATGCATAGTGGTATTTTAAGTGTGATTATCTATTTTTTGTCATAATCATTAAGCTTTGGAGGTTGTAATAGTAAACTTTTACTTATGAAATAATTTGGAACACCAATGTTGCAATGATTAAATAAAGAAGAAAATGCATCCAAATGCCAAATTTTGGCACATGCTATACTTGGTGCCAAATTAACCCCAAGTATGACACATGTTAAATTTAGCACCAAGAGTAACGTTAAGATTGCCTTCGATAGTGATTTTCCTACTTAAATACTGAAATTTAGCATTGACGCACCAACTTAGCAAGTTAGCATTGCATTGACGCATCTCTATTGTTATTTCCGAATATTCAATCAGTTAGAAATCTCAACTCTTAAAAGTCGTTATTCAGTTGAAAGAAATCAAGAGAAGAGGCATACCCTCGCATGAAGCCATCGCCATCAAGAAAGTGAGGGACGGACATGGTAGCGAGAATCGTGCCAGAAGGTCGGAAGTGAGAAGAGATCTTTTCTTGTTGTTTTCTTCGCTTCAATCTATCGAGCTCTTCCTTAATCTCGTCGGCTTTATTCAGCTTCGGACCCAACTCCAAACCAGAGGTGAGTCCTTCCATACCATAAATATCGTAAATTTGCCTCTTATTCTCGTCGGTTAATATCTCGTACGCATCGCAAATGCGTTGGAAGTTTTCCGTAGCAATGTCCTTCATCTGAAATTTGATCATCATTCATCATACACAATTAATTAGTAAAAATAAAAAATAAAGATTAAATCTTGAAATCAATCGAATTCGAGTCGAGTCGAGTAAAGAAATGGAGTTTAGTTTTACATACATGAGGAGCTTGGTATTTGTCGGGGTGATAGACTTGAGCCCATTGGCGATAGGCTTTTCTGATTTCTTCATCGGAGGCTTCTGGGGATATGTGAAGCAGAGCGTACAGCTCCTTGTTTGGAGGTCCGTCTTCCTCCTCCATCTTCTTCTTCTTCTTCTCTGAGTTTTAGGGTTTTGCAGAGAATTCCATTGTTGTTATTATTTCACAACAATAATAACGTGCGTTGCTCTCTTTTTGTTTGGCGGTTTAGATAAATACTGGATTTTGAGCTCATTTGTTTCATTGTTTGAATTATTTTGCTACAATATTTTCTTTTATAAAAATTTAAATCTTTATTTAAATACTCTATTCAAATACTCAAACTCCTACTTTAGGTATAAATCATTGTCGTAAATTTATTTATTGTCGTCACATGCATTGGAAACAATGGCACTTATTGTCGTCACATGCATTGGAAACAATGGCACGTGTGGTCTCTGTCTGCTTTGCCTTGGCCCCTCGATCAAAGGAACCTGTATCTTTCCCGTTTTGCAAAATTTGAGAACTACCTTTGATTTCAATTCCACAGTTTTCCAAGAAAGTCTTAAACAAAATATTTTTAATTAATATAAACTATTATTTTTAAATATTTAAATTTGAGTTAGATAAATATGTATTAATTAAAGGTATTTTGATCTTTATATTTATAAAAAATGATACGGATCCAACGGAGGAAAAAAAAAACAATGAATCATAACAATCAATGGTGGTAAAAAAAGGAATACCACCTAATTTAATCATTGCTATTTAGGGGCTGTATTTTGAGCTTTCAAACTTTGGAACCATCAAATTGAGTTGCCAAGATTCTAAGAAAGCCCAGATTAAAATAAGCCCCCTAAACACAAGGGCCCAAAGTGATGGTTTAAAACTTCCAAGCCGTACGTCTAGGTCGACTTTGGTTCGGTTTCTGTCGTGAGGGTTATCTTGTTCGAGTTCGAGTTGACGGGAAAGAGAAAAGTAATAAAGTTGTACTTCTCACCTTGAAAACAAAGTTGTCTTTGTAAATTTTGGGTCATTTTCTGCGGAAGGACTTAGAAACACAGCCTATGGAAAAATATATATATTGTTGGAAATTAATTTTTCATGTGGGCCTACATATGTATTTAAATGTATTGTTTAATGCTATCTTAAGGTAAAGCCTAAATTAAGGTGATATAATTAAGATAAAGTTGAAAGGTTTTTGGGTATTAATATAAAGTATGGGTCATTATTATTAATAATAGAAATGTAGATACCAATTTGTAATTTCTAGATTTTATGATGAGTAAAACTGGAAATACATTAAAATAACTAAGGTTATTTATTCTAGTTATGGTCCTCAATCCATACGTACGTTTCATTTTTCCTGTTTTCTCTGAAATCTCATCTTCAAGAAAATAACAAGGAATACGTATTGGATTGGAAGGCAATAACTCACAACAATCCAAGATCATGAATCAAGGTACACTTCCGCAATTTGGAATTATTTTTCTCAATGATTTAACATGAATGATATTGGCAGAATTCTAGTTTGATTTTGGTTTCTAACAAATGGCATCAGAGCGATTTCATGTTGAATTATTGAGAAATATTTTCTTAAATTTTTTGGTTAAAATTTTCGGTTGAATAAGGTTATGGTTGTTTAGTTTTTATGTGAATGCATATTTACGTATGAATTGAACACACGATGATGTGCATTAATCAAGGCTGTCGTATATGCATTAAATTGTTGACTTTTGTTTTCTCTTTCCTTTCGGTCATGAATCAAGTTTGGCATATACGTTTTTCTTTGAATCAAGTATTTGATTTTCAAGTTCGTTTGTGAATCAAGTAAACCGTTGGTATACCGGCAGCAATCTCACTGCTGCCGGGAAGGTAAACGAGCCACGACCCTCAGGCGGCGCCGGAATGGAAGAGGCACGGTCTCTGGCCGCGGCAAAGGAAGGAAACGGCGGCCAAAAGCCGCTGTTAAGCCAGCCCTGCTGAATTTTGCCTAAGGGAGAGAGACGGCTGTTCTTGGGTTTTGCCGGCGGCTTGCTCCTCCACCGCCGGCGCCGGCACTCTCTGGGTGCAACCGTCAAGTCGCGCCGGTTGGCAGATCGGTGGGGGTGGATTTCAGCGGCAGCCATTGCAACTGCCTGGGATCGCTTCCGGAAGTCGCGACCCTGGGCATGATGAAGGTTCTGGGCTTCGGCCCAGAACGTGCAACTGGTTGCACTGGCCGAAGAGGCTCGTGACCAGTTGGTCACCCAGAGCCTCAACCCCTGGGTGACCCGAGAATTTTAAAAAAAATGTAGAGAACCGGGGGGGGGCGGCCCTGAATGTGGACCCGGGTTGGGTAAACCTGACCCGGTCCACAACCCAACCCGGCCTTTGACCCTCCATGGTCAACGGTCAACGTTGACTTTGATCGTTGACCAGATCCAGTTGACTTTTTTAAAAAAAAAATTTGGGGTCAATTTTGGATGCAACTTTAAAATTCAAATTGTGTTTTTAGATGATTAATATTATCAAATTAATTAATTGAACTAATAAGCTGCCAAAGTAGCCTCTTTTGTGGATGTTAATTAATATGTGATATTAAGATGGTTGTGTGAATTTAATTCATGCGAATATTAATCGGCCCAAAAGAAGCTTAATATTTGGCCGAATTAAATTCATACATGTGGTGATAAATATGTAACAATTATATGGTTATTTTTGGCATATAAATAATAAGTAGATCCAAAGATTAGCTTATTATTTGAAATGATTTATTGTTAATATTTGATCACTACACCAAGAATACCACTTACAAGTTAATATTTCTGTCCAAAGACTAAATATTAATGTTGTTATAGGTTTCTTGTGATGGGATTAATCATTGTTTGAATTTTATTGGTTGTTTTATGTGAATTCTTATGTGAATATGTGATTTTGTTTTTTATTCAGTTGTAGCATCATCTTCCTCGATATCTGCAAATGTTAATTCCATTCCTATGCTGAATGGGACTAACTTTAAGGACTGGAAAGAGAATGTGTTGATCGTTCTCGGTTGCCTTGATCTGGACTTAGCCATAAGGGTTGAACGTCCCACTATTACAGATTCTAGTTCTACTGAGGATAAAAAGGAACTTGAAATATGGGATCGTTATAACAGAATGAGTCTGATGATCATTAAGAGAGGCATTCCAGAAGTCTTCAGGGGCACAGTACCTGATGAGGTTACTACTGCCAAGGGTTTCCTTGAGGCCATTAAGAAATGCTTTGCAAAGAATTGAGAAATGCTTTGCAAAGAATGATAAGGCTGAAACAAGCACGCTTTTGGCGAGCCTGATTTCAATGAGGTTCAAAGCAAAAGGAAACATAAGGGAGTACATTATGGAAATGTATTATCTGGCTTCAAGATTAAAGACACTAGATCTAGAAATTTCTAAGGATCTTCTAGTGCATCTTGTCTTGATTTCTCTTCCTGCACAATTCAGCCAATTTAAGATCAGTTACAACTGCCAGAAAGAGAAATGGACTCTTAATGAGTTAATTTCTTACTGTGTGCAAGAGGAAGAAAGACTGAAGCAAGATAATACTGAAAGTGCTCACTTGGCTAGCACCTCTAAGGACAAAAAGAAGAAAAGAAAGAAAAGTAATGAAGCTGCTGAAGGTCCAGCACAAAAGAAACAAGATAAGGATAAAAATGATGGAAATGTTGCTTGTTTTTTTTGTGGTAAACCTGGACACATGAAGAAGGTCTGCACCAAGTATCATGCTTGGCGTGCAAAGAAAGGTATGCTTCTCAATTTGGTTTGTTCTGAGGTTAATTTAACTTCAGTGCCAAGACACACTTGGTGGATTGATTCAGGTGCTACTACTCATATAAGTGTGTCTATGCATGTTGCCTGAGCTACCGAAAGCCAATTGATGCTGAAAGATTCATCTATGTGGGAGATGGTAAATCGGTAAAAGTTGAAGCAATAGGGCATTTTAGGTTATTATTAAGTTCTGGTTATTATTTGGATTTGAAAGACACTTTTGTTGTGACGTCTTTTAGGCAGAATTTAATTTCTATTTCTGCTTTGGACAAATCTGGATACTGTTGTTCATTTGAAAATAGTCAGTTTAGTCTTTCTTTAAATTCCAATGTTGTTGGTACAGGTTCTTTATCATTTCAAGATAACCTATATTTGCTTGATACAGTTGCTTCTTATAATGAAACCTTGCATGTTAGTTCTCGTGGCATAAAACGTAAATTAACCGATGAGAATTCCGTTGTATTATGGCATAAGAGATTAGGACATATTTCAAGAAAAAGGATAGAAAGGCTTATGTCAGATGGAATTCTTAATTCCCTTGATTTTACAAATTTTGAAATCTGTGTTGATTGTATTAAAGGAAAACAGACAAACAAAAGGAGATTGGGTGCCAATAGAGCTACGGATGTCTTAGAATTGATACATACGGACATTTGTGGACCATTTCCAATGGCTTCATGGAATGGTCAACAATATTTTGTATCGTTCATAGATGATTACTCCCGGTATGGCTACCTATATCTCATACATGAGAAGTCACAGACTTTGGACGTGTTCAGGTCATATAAGGCTGAAGTTGAGCTTCAACTCAGCAAAAGAATTAAGGGCGTCAGATCTGACCGTGGTGGTGAATACTATGGCAGATACGACGGATCAGGTGAATAACGTCCAGGACCTTTTGCTAAATTCCTAGAGGAATGCGGGATAGTCCCTCAATATACCATGCCAGGTTCACCTAGCATGAATGGTGTAGCTGAGAGACGAAACCGGACACTTAAGGACATGGTGAGGAGTATGATTTGTCATTCCACCTTACCTGAATCCCTCTGGGGTGAAGCACTCAAGACTGCAGCTTACATTCTCAATAGAGTACCAACAAAAGCAACAGCTAAAACACCTTATGAGCTTTAGACTGGCAAAAAGGCCTAGTATGAAGCATTTACATACTTGGGGTTGTCCAGCAGAAGCAAGGCCTTATAGGCCCAATGAAAAGAAATTGGACTCCAAGACAGTGAGCTGCTATTTCATTGGATACTCTGAACGGTCAAGGAGTTACAAATTTTATGATCCCACTACTAAGGCTATTTTTGAGACGGGAATTGCAACATTCTTTGAGGATGTTGAGTTTGGGGGGAGAAATAAGGTTAGAGACTTTGTCTCTGAGGATGAATTTGATCCTATTCCTTTTGTACAAGAGGGATTGGTTCCTATTCCCGCAATTGCTTTTGATAATGTTCAGGCTTCTATCCCTGACGTTGATCAAATTGCATATCAAGAACAACCAGACATAGTCATTCAACCCCTTCAGGTACAAACTCAACAACCTCAAGAACAAGAACCTCAGGAACTTGTGTCATTAAGGAGATCCACTAGAGAAAGGAGAAGTGCTATTTCGGATGATTACATAGTATTTCTCCAAGAACATGAGGAAAGTATTGGATTGATGGATGATGATCCGATCAATGTTCGTCAAGTCATGCATAGTTCTAACTCTCAAAAGTGGATGGATGCCATAAAGGATGAGATAAAGTCTATGAAGGACAATGACGTTTGGGATCTCGTTCCATTACCTGAAGGTGCGAAGCCCATTGGTTGTAAATGAATATTTAAAACCAAGAGGGATTCGAAGGGTGATGTAGAGCGATATAAGGCTCGTCTTGTTGCTAAGGGCTTTACTCAAAAGGAAGGCATTAATTATAAAGAGACTTTCTCTCCGGTTTCAATGAAAGACTCTTTTAGGACAATTATGGCACTCGTAGCGCATTTTGATCTTGAGCTACATCAGATGGATGTTAAGATGGCGTTTCTAAATGGTGACATTGATGAAACGATTTATATGGTGCAGCCAGAAAACTTTGAGTCGGGAGACCTAAAGAAGATGGTTTGCAAATTAAAAAAATCCATCTATGGGCTTAAGCAAGCTTCTCGTCAATGGTATTACAAATTTCATCAAGTGATAGTCTCATTCGGTTTCTAGATAAACACTGTAGATGACTGTATATACCATAAGTTTAGTGGGAGTAAGTGTATTCTCCTGGTATTGTATGTTGATGATATACTGCTTGCCACCAATGATATAGGCTTATTGCACGAAACCAAGAGATTTCTATCAAAGAAATTTAAAATGAAAGATCTTGGTGACGCCTCTTTTGTGTTAGGAATTAAAATACACCGAGATCGCTCTCGGGGTATACTTGGGTTATCACAAAAGAGCTATATCAAAAAGGTGCTTAAAAGATTTGGCATGCAGGATTGTAAACCAAGAGATACCCCTGTGGCTAAAGGAGATAAATTCAGTTTAAGTCAGTGTCCTAAGAACGACCTTGAGGTTAAGGAAATGGAAAAGATCCCATATGCATCAGCTGTTGGGAGTCTAATGTATGCTCAAGTTTGTACTCGTCCAGATATAGCATACATTGTTTGATTATTGGGCAGATATTTGAGTAACCCTGGAATGGATCATTAGAAAGCAGCCAAACGGGTTATGCGATATTTACAGAAAACAAAAGATCACATGCTTACATATAGAAGGTCAGACCAACTCGAGATCATTGGTTATTCGGATTCAGATTTTGCTGGATGTCAAGATAGTCGTCGATCCACTTCGGGCTATATTTTTTTGCTTGCTGGAGGAGCTATTTCTTGGAGGAGTGCCAAGCAGTCACTCATAGCTTCTTCCACTATGGAGGCAGAATTTATAGCAAGTTATGAGGCATCCAATCATGGAATATGGCTGCGAAACTTTGTCACTGGGCTGCGGATTGTGAAAAGTATAGAAAGACCACTTAAGTTATTTTGTGACAATAAATCTGCAGTCTTATATTCTAACAACAACAGAAGCTCTTCAAAGTCAAAACATATAGAGATTAAGTTTCTTGTTGTTAAAGAAAGAGTTCAGAGTGGTCAGGTGTCTATAGAGCATATTGGCACAAACTCCATGATAGCGGATCTGCTTACAAAAGGGCTTCCACCCAAGGTCTTTCATGAGCACACTGCTCACATGGGTGTTCAGTTATTTGATGATATGCAGTTTTAGTGGGAGTTTGTATTTGAATGCTAATTTTCTTTATATATAGACATTGTGTGTTTGTATATGTTTTCTGCATAAATAAAGAATACAGTTTATTTACACTCTGATTTTGGTACGGTTTTGATCTCATTAAGGTATAAGGTAGGACCAGTTGGAAATAGACATATTTAGATCACTTTGCATGTAATTTCCATGCTACACATCCATACTTGATCTATGTCATTTGGTTATATCGATATGTGTGATCATAGATGGGTCTAGTCACGTTATATTTGTGACAAAGACCGCTTTGGTCCTATGTTGGTATGATCAATGGACGAGATTGTTCAGGAATACCCTTATTTGTGATAGCAAAAGTTGAGCTCACTAAGGTAAACACATTTTTGCAAAGAAACATATGTGGCCCAAGTGGGAGATTGTTGGAAATTAATTTTTCATGTGGGCCTATATATGTATTTAAATGTGTTGTTTAATGCTATCTTAAGGTAAAGCCTAAATTAAGGTGATATAATTAAGATAAAGTTGAAAGGCTTTTGGATATTAATATAAAGTATGAGTCATTATTATTAATAATATATGTGTAGATACCAATTTGTAATTTTCAGATTTTATGATGGACAAAACTGAAAATACATTAAAATAACTAAGGTTATTTATTCTGGTTATGGTCCCCAATCCATACGTACGTTTTATTTTTCCTGTTTTCTCTGAAATCCCATCTTCAAGAAAATAACAAGGAATACGTATTGGATTGGAAGGCAATAACCCACAACAATCCAAGATCATGAATCAAGGTACGCTTCCGCAATTGGAATTATTTTTCTCAATGATTTAACATGAATGATCTTGGCAGAATTCTAGTTTGATTTTGGTTTCTAACATATATATAATATAGAACCTTATTTTTGAACTGTTCGGTTTCAATAAAATTTAGATAAGATTTTATCAGATGCATATTTTAAAATTTTCATTGCTAATGATATACTCTGATTTAAAATGTCTTTTGTTTTGCTTGAATAATAATACATTTTCTTTATTAATTTTACTGTTTATAAGTGATTTATTTTCATTAAAAGATTCTGGTAGGCTGGTGGCAAAGAATATTTGTCCAATATCTGACAAAAATGATTGGAGGTTGAGATTGAATGCCTTGACGTCATATAAATTTAAGTAATTAAAAAACTCC
Source organism: Artocarpus heterophyllus (assembly GCA_025403435.1). NCBI lineage: Eukaryota > Viridiplantae > Streptophyta > Magnoliopsida > Rosales > Moraceae > Artocarpus > Artocarpus heterophyllus. Next base: position 1,065,825 of record CM046344.1, read on the forward strand.
ATATATAAATATGCGTAGAAAAATCAAGCATATTGATTGATGTTTGAATTAAAAACAAATGTAAAATATTTTGCGCGGTCTACTTAATTGAGGCCCAAGATGGGCGAGAAACTTCGAGGAAATTTCCTTGAGCTGTCAGATTGGCCCCACTGATCGTGCATGATGCTGCTGAAAGGCCTAATATTCAAATGCTGGGCCTTTTATGTGTACAGATGAAGGTACAAGATTTCATTGGGAAGGCAGCGTCGCATCAGTCTCTGTCTCTGAATTAATTACAATCCTAATTATATGGCACTAAACTACTTTTTGGCACTTAAGAACGTAACAGGTTACGGTTTCATTCCGTATGGATTAAAGATCAAATGGGATGTTTGACTAGTTAAAATCAATTTTATAATTATTAAAATAGTATAAAATTTTTATATATTATAATAAAAAATAAAAAAATTATTATAATATAAAATATTTATATGCTACAGTATTTCAAATCATAAAGTTAATTTTAATCACAATTATCAAACACACTATAAAATTAGACACAAAGATAGAGCCACTCACAGTTTAAAATAGACGGTTGTCCGCCTGAACTTTTTTTAATTTGTATACAAAGTTTAATATAATTAATATTTTACCTTTTTTAATATTTTATTTTGTCTCTCCAAATTTTATTTTGTTTTCTCTAAAATTGTCTATCTTCTTCTTTGTCTCACCCCCCTACTCCTTGCTCATTCCTTTGATCGATTTTATAATTTCTACAGTATACAGTTTACATATTAAGTGCATATATTCGTTTTACTTTTTGGGAAACGGGTTCCCAACATTTTGAAGATTAAAGTAGACCGTATATATAAATTTGGCAAAAGAAAGACTAATTTAATTTTTTTACTTTTCAGTTTTCAATATTAGAAGATCTGTGAAAAGCGGACACCATTAATGGAAAAGGGATATACACTGGCGTTATATAAGAGCATATGCCATAACGTTAAGCACATGTATATATAATTATGTCTATGATTTCGCAAGTAATTTATAATATATACGCGTTACTGTTATTGCGCACCTAAAATGGTGCCTTTGAGTCTTAAGTACGAAAAAAGACGAAGAAGTACATCAACAAATTAGACAAATTCGTGTATACAAACGTGCATGTATGTATAAATATTCTATTGCGTTAAAAAATACGATTAATATGGGCAGTCTAGAAACGGAAACGTCCACATCAGCATCATTTGTTGGTACGAATTAAATGAATGATGGGTAATTCTGTCTACACCAAAAAATGAAGAGCCAAACAAGCAATCCTAATTGTAGAAAAAGAAAGAAGAAGAGCACAATGAATGAAAGCTAGTGGCCAAGAAAAAGAAGTCAAATTATTGGCCTGTGCGTACCATTGAAAGCTAGCTCCACTTTCCAACAATTTGATCACTGTAGTGGCTGTGTTGACGACATATGGTTGCAGATAATTAGATTAGATCGGAGAATTGTATATGATGGGGATTCACATGGCGGCAGTGGCGAAATTGATGTCGATAAGCTCGCAGAGCGGAGCAGCTCCGATGGCGGGGGCACTGGTGTTCCCATTTGTGCTGAAGCTGTCGTACAGCATGACTCTTGTACGCAAAACCTACTGCGATCTGGCTCATGCCTCCAGGCTCTTCTTCTTCCAGCTTTCTCACATAGTCTTCAATCATGATGACGATGATGATGAGGATGATGCTCATCATCATCATAACAGCAGATTTGAAAGGGCTTTGCGGCTGGTGTGCGAGAGAATCACTCAATTGAGGAGGTCTCAGACTCAGTCTCGGGCCTTGCCAATGTCATCCCATGATGAGGATAGCCTCCACACTCTTTCCATGCTTGCTCTTTAGTTGATGTCATATAATATTCAACGTACGTCCAATATTTCTTTCATCTTTCTTATATCCCATCTTTTGATTTGCTTACATATTAATTATATATATATATTTATATATATATTTCATGTGCTAGCAGCTCAAACTTAATTCAAATTAATTATATGATTACCTCAAGGCCAAGGAATATATAATTTAAGCTGCTTTTGTATATAATTAAATATAAGCCTACCAGCTCTATATAGCTATAATCAATCAGTTAATCAGATTCACATCCAGCAAGTACTACGTACGGCTTAGAGATATGTAAAATTTGTTGTGTTGTGCCTAATCTTTGTCGCGCTCGTTTAATTAGGTATTGTGTTTGATGTTAATTCAATCAGCTCAAATTCAGATCCATTAACTACTTCTTCCTGAGTACTATAATGCCCAAAATACTAACAAATATTAATTCATGTATTGATGATTAATACTTAGCTAGATATTGGAGCCTGCTTTCCTAGTTGATAGGCTGTTCTTATAATTTGTTTTTGACGTCTTGCTTTTGATTTTCAAAACTAAGTATTTGAATACTCTATCGGGAGAGTTGAGCTTTTCAGAAGTGCTTATAGTAAAAGTCATAAAATATGGCTTTTACAAAAATTCAAAATAGATACCTTAAAACTTATATTAAGGTTTGATTTGTCTTTATTCTAATATTTTTATTGCTTATTAGAAACATGGACTAAAAAGTCATGATAAAATTTTAGTTGAAAAAGTCAAAATTTTTAAATTAGACATTTGACCGGACCTAAGCCTTTTTATAATGTAAAATAATTTTCGTTTCTACTGTAAACAAAAACTGTGCCACGCATGTGAAAATTTTATCATAAAATTAGTTGATTTCAAAATTCTTTTCCCATGTAATCTTTATTTTCGCCACTCAAAGAAAAATCTTTGTTTTGGACCTATAGACAGTAATGGCCTCCAATGAATTTTCAGCCAAAAAAATCTTCTATAGTATTCTTAATCAAAGATTACACCAAATGTATGCCCACTCCAGATAGAATCAAAAAGAGAACTATCACATGCTCTTCTGTTTCTCATGTCTCTCTTTTTTTCTTTTTTTCATATCTAATGCATATCATCCCTATATTTATATATATATAATTAAATGGGAATTTTTAATTTAATATAAAGAGCATTTAAAGCCTGTGGGATAAGCTACAGCGTATCCCACATTATCCTCCACAATACTACAGGCACTAACGTGCGTCAATATTTGTAAGGAAATGGTTGCACGACAACCACTTCTAATCCTTTTTAAAATAATAATGTTTTCTTTTTAACTTTTATTTTATTTAAAATAATTTGAAATTAGTAGAAAAAAATTAAAATTAAATAATTTCTATTTAATACCATAACAAGATAATTATCTAACTTATTTGCATAAATAAATTATCTCATTATTTGGTCATAGATATTGCATATTAGGCTTGGACTTAATCCACCCAATTTGATAGAGAAAATTACATGCACCTTTAAACATGTGTTTATTCATCATGTAAAAAAAAAAGTTAAAAGAAAAGTGTGCCACATATATTATATTTAAAAAAAATAGTAGTGTGGATTGTTTAAATTTTTTTCCCAACTATTTTTCTCTTTTTCTCTTATTAGACAAAATATTTTTAAGTGACATTGTTGAGGTGTTGAGATCCCCGGCCGGAGCCTGGCGGGCACCTGAACGTATTGTTGGGGAGCCTCCACGTGGATTTGCCTCCCGTAGGGGAGCGCGTCCCCTGAGAGTTGAACCCGTATCCTCTTAAATAAGAGGGGTTTAGGGTGTACCCCAGGTACCAACCTAACCAATTGAGTTGCACCCGTATCCTCTTGAATAAGAGGGTCTTAGGGTGTCCCCAGGTACCAAGGTACCAATCCAACCAATAGTACCTGGGGACACCCTAAGACCCTCTTATTCAAGAAGATACGTGTTCAACTCCTGGGGGACGCGCTCCTTCACTGGAGGCAAAAATCCGAACTGGGTCTCTCTTCCGAGCAGGGACCCTCTCGTCCACAATTTGTTAGGGGGATCCACCCGTCGAGCCAAGGTCCCTCCCCCGGCCGAGGATCTCAACACCTAAACAGGCATATTTATAATAAGTTTCAAATATGTATATTGATTAGGTATCACTATGCAAAGAATCACATATTCAAATTATAGATAATACTGAATTACTATTGGAAAAATAGTAGGCAACGAAATTTTAAAAATTTTATATTAGAGTATTTTTCAGAACACAAGTTTGACACACTATATGTATAAACTAACTAGATCTTACTAACCTTGTATATGCCAAAAAGCTACAGCAATCAGTAAAGAGAAAGTAACATTCTAGAAGAACTTCAACCAACTGGTCTTCTTTGCCTTCTCTATCCACGATCGGAGTAAGTGTGGGCTCACGTCGTTCAGCTTTTCTACCAGGTCACTCTCCTTCCAACCAGTAAAGAAATACCCAAAGTTATAATTCATGATTTGTGAATAATAGGTCTCCTGAGAGTTTTAGAGTCTCACTGACAGAGTCTCACTCTATATTTCTCAACTGATCTTAATAATATGGAGACTCACTCCCCTTTTTATAGAGGTTGAGCCCATGAGTCAATCCTTATTAGATAACGTCACAACCCTCCTTTTTGCAAGTTGTGAAAGACTTTTTCATACTTACGTATAGGTGTAAAACTCATAAATATATTTTATTTTTTTATTTTTAAAAGACAAGTCATTCATGTGAAGTTTAGCAACTCATCAGGTGCAAACAGATACATATATCTACATAATCACACTCCCTTTTCCAATACTATTGCTAAATATTCTCGAGGGAGGTTTTGATATACTTAAATATGTTCAGCTCTTACATAACACGTTAAAAAAAAACAGACAATTTTAAAATATACATTAGCAAAAACGTAACTATGGCGGCAACCATACCAATTCTGCTCATTACTCATCAGCCTCCGCCAGCTCATCAGTGACTTGGTTCTGACCTTTTAAGAGGAATACCTACAGTATGAAATACTTAATGAGTCTACGCCCAGTAAGTCCCATATAACCCACATGCACATTCAACAAAATGCATGAACCAATTATGCTTTCTTATAAACCTTCTTTATCATTAACATTTATTATCTCTAACTAGGGCCCAAGTGTTCGTACCATTGTGCGCTTAGGTCTACGTAACACCGTGACCATACTATATCCTTGAACTCCTCTTAAGTCAAGAGTCGGTACGACACCTTTCTTAATTTATGGTGACATAATTACCAGCCCAATTATTATGGTTAACATACCATGCATGAAGTGACAAATGCATGTTATACACCATACATAAATACTCTTGTACAAAATAGTACACACTGGTACGTACTTTTATACTTACAGGTATACGTTAACATACACACCAGTATACCATATAATATACACACAGGTATTTTTTTTTGGTATACGCACAGGTATACACCAACATACTTATAGATACTCATATCATAGCATACACACTGGTATACACCTTGTTATACACACAGGTATACATATACACATATCACACTTTATACCTACGATTCCATACTGTAGGTGAGATGAGTACTTACTTGATTCGAACGTTGGGTAATTCAACCTCGATTTTTCTCTGTCCTAAATTTCTAGGATCCTGTTGGCCAATTTCAAAGCCATTAGCCAATATTCACTATGTTTCAACACAAAGTGATCACTAATTAATGAACTGAGTTGCATAACTATATACAACTCTAGAAACCATTGGTTTTTCTTATTTCCATCTAACTCTACCCTATCGTCTGTAACGAAGGGCGGGAATCTTTCTAATCATTACTTTTTTCCCTTTGAAATATTTTGAAGCGATTCAGGTTATACGGGTAAAAATGACAAGTTTGCCTTCCGTGAGCCTACTGACCTATCCGAGCTCGATTTCGTTATTTTTACGAAAATAGTCACGTATTAATTTGAAAATAATACCCTAGTGACTCGAATTTCCTTATTTCATATCTACGCCCCATTTTCATAAAACTTTACAGTTTAGCCGCTAAATTGAAAATTTTTGACAATTTTACCCCTGGGCCTAAAATTTATCTCTTTAAACCAAAATTTTCCATTTTTCATAAGAACCATTTTTACTCAAAGTACCATATCTTAAATCATTTTGAAAAATGATATTTTTGCCATTTTAACATTTTTTTCACTTTTAACAAATTCTTGAAAAATTAAAAACTCACAAACGGTTGAGATTTTTGATGAACCGTCTACATTGCCTAACAGTTTCGTCGAGATCTACAACTTTTGTGTTTTAACTTGTCCCAAATTCTCACTATTTAGGGGTGTTTTTGGGCGTTTTTCAAATCTGTCGAGGGAAAGCTTTTTCTTTCAATTTAGTCCTTAGGATATTTTTGTAAAAATCCATTTTAAAACTACCTTCCAGTCACTGCATAGATAGATTCACCTCTTGTCCAAACCTTTTCTATACCACAACACCATGCTTGCAAAACTTAACCTTAAAATTACAAAAATAACATCTTTGCATAAACTACCGTTTTGCATCAACAACTCATAATTTTGACAATACCATCATACTATGAGTCACATACTCATGGAATATAATCAAAACTTTACCTAAAAACATCACATGCTTTAGAAATAATAAAGATCAAAACAAAAATTACATAAATTCAAGTTTAAAGGTTTAAAACTTACCCAAATAGGAATTTTGTGCTTCAAGCCTTCCAAGGACTCCTTTGAAGCTCTTTCCTAAGCATTTTTCATGTAAAAATTACCTTGAATCAAATCCCTCCTTAACCCATGAAAAACCCTAAGAAAACTTGAAAAAAAAATTTAGGTTTTACCTCAATTTTGAAGAAATCCTTTAACCTATGCTTCTTGAATTTGGTCGGGGTCAATTTTTGCAAGATTTTGAGTTTGGAAAAATTTTCTTAAATGGTTCTCCAAGGGCTGCCGAGTGGATGAGGAAGAAAATAAGAGTGATTTCGGCTTGTATTATAATTATTTCATACTTATCTTAACTATGGTGACTTATCATTTATTTAATGGGCTTGCTAGATGGCAAATTGTGATTGAGCCACTTTTTGTGATATGGTGGGCCAATAGGATTTTGTTGGGTGTCCACTTAGTGGCCCCAAAAAATTTACACTGTATAATTTTTCACCACTCAGTATTTTTCCTATACTGTCATAGTCAAATCAGTGCAAACTCGTAACCGTAGACTGTGTAACTATTTTACTTGCCTTTGGTTTACTTTTGGAGGCCAAACGTAATATTTTTCATATCTGTGTTTTCACTTAGCAGTATACTTGTACTGCGTCGGCCTTCTTTTTACACTAGGTTGGGTTTCGGTGGACTCTATGTCTTACTCGTATTCTAAGTACTCATTCGTTTGTATCACAACTTTACGATTAATTGTGATATAAAATTCATTTTATAGATATCATTTACAAATTTTTGAGTAATTAAACTCAAAAAATTTGTATTAAAAATATCCAACATGACATCATATTTACAGTGTAATATTCAATTAATACTACTTATTTACATATTATCATAATCATACAAAAGTTACAATTTTAAGGGTAAATTTATTAATTAAACACAATTAAATATTAGGTTTTATTAATGAATTTTTTTCCTGGTCATTACAGATAAGGCTTCAAAAATTTGAATCAGAATCAAATTAGAATCAATATATGATAAAATCTGTGTGAAAATGCGTAATCCTTTTATCGCCTGGTCGGCAAGCCGAACTAGCAGCTCGGCCTGCCGAACCTCCTTGATCGGCAAGCCGAACTTAAAGATCGTCCTGCCGAACCTCCGATAAAAAATTCCTGTGAATCTTTATTTCCTACTTGAGATTCTTAGGATAGAGGCTCAGTTTTAATTCAAATAACCCAATCGAGAAGTTATCTGATTAAAACAGTCATATCTAGATAATCTCTAGGAAAATAAATATTCCTGATAATTCAACAAGTTTATTTCGAATTAATTCAAAATTAATTCAACCGATAAACGGGCATGAATTATCTGATCCTGATAAATGTCAATCGATAAACAACACATGAATTATCTGATTTTACTGAATTTCAGCCAATCTGATAAATCTAACATAAGTCACCAATTATTGGAAAAACACGCCGTATCGTTACAGGATTTTTGTGAGCTAAAAAAGTGGACCAAATGGACCTATATAGTTCAAGCTCCCAATAATTATGAAACCCAATATCCCAGATACATTTCATAATTATCAACTCCAATGCTACTCCACTAAAAGCTTAGAGCTGTACTCTCGAACTATATGAATTACGAAGCCAGTGTAGCTAAGTCTCCATGACATATCATAATGTATCATATCCCTATAGTATTATCCATAATTGGCTTAAAGACAAGTTCTATCTTACCTTCCCGATTATTTTTATCTTACGTTCCATTATCTCATCATCGAAAAACTTACCATCCAAAGACAATATATCATTCGGTTACACCTATGTATCTAATTGGTTCAGCGTTCTAGTTTTTTAATTACAGAATAACACATATAAGAGGATATCACTACTCCTAAAGAGGAGCTATGGATTCCATATCTATGAATAACAGAGCTACGCTATCAAGAGTTATCTCTCCAACGTACCGATATGCGTATCACAATTAAAACATCGATGTTACCCTTTGGTATATCAAAAGATATAAGTCAAGACAACGGGCCCAATATTCATCTCAGGATTTAAGATACAATACAAGTGATTGTCTAAAATGAATCGATTTGCCGAGACAGAATTATTAATCTAAATCAATTCACTTTATGTCCCGATCCAACACATCGTCTGTTGGGGAATTAGACGACTCCTAATTCCAAGGATCGCAAGAACGAACAATTGCAGAAAATAAATAGGAGAAAAGAAGAAAAAGAGACACCAAATTTTTATACAGGTTCGTCCAAAATTGAGACTACGTCCTGTTTCTGCCGCTTGCAGATTCCACTATGATGAAGGAGATTACAGATTACAAGAGCAGTTTCTCACACACTCACAAATTGTGCTTACCAAAACTCTCTTCTATCTAACACCCAATGGGAATTTTTCTTCTCTCAAGGATGGAGCTCTCAAGAATTTTGCCTCTCACAAAATTATGCCACTCACAATTTTCACACACTTTTCACACACACAACCCTAGCCACCTTGTGTCTATTTATAACCAAAGGAGGAGAAAAATAGCAACTAATGGGAAACCCTAGTAGTTTCCCCTTTTTGGGGCGTTTGAGTTCGACTCTAACTCAAAATTTCGCAACAAACCAGACTCCGGGTGCCGCGGCCCTCGTTTTGGGCGTCGCGGCGCTGGTTCGTTCTCAAACGGGCGCCGCGGCCCTTGTTTTGGGCGCCACGGCGCTTGTTTTGGGCGCCGCGGCCCTGGTTCGGGCGCCGCGGCGCTTGTTTTGGGCACCGCGGCCCTGGTTCGGGCTCCGCGGCGCTCGTTTTTGAGCGCCGCGGCGCTGTGTCTCTGCCCCCCCACGCAGCACTTTTTTTTTTCTTTCTCCTTTGCTAGGTTGATTTGGCTCCATTTGCAACAATCTCCCACTTGGAGACTAATCAATCACCATGTCTCCCATTGCAGCTGCAATGACTTCTCACGCCTCTTGGAGAAGTCCAACTGAAGTTGCGCACAACTTCAGTTTCTCAATCGGATTCATCTTGGTGAGCATATCTCTGGATCCTTTTACCACCCACCTTGCCTTATACCGCTTGCTGCCAGCACTTTTATCTTTTGCCCGGTATACCCTCTTGTTGTGCAAGGACTTTTTACCCTATGGTAACTTTGCCAGTTGCCATGTCTGATTGGACATCAAGGAATCCATGTCATCCCTCATGGCTAACTCCCACTTGACCGATTCTCCAGCCTCCACGGCTTCATCAAAGTTCTCTGGCTTACCTTTGTCAGTCAATAAGATGTAATGCAGAGTTGGGGAGTATCTCTGCGGTGGTCTGATTGTCCTGCTAGACCTCCTGACTGGTGTGGCAGGAGTCCTCTGGTTTTCTTCTGGAGCTATGTTTTCTTGGTCTTCAACCTCTGGATTTTGCACCTCCACTTCAGGCAGATCCTTCAATGGAATCACCTCAGGCTTCTTATCTTCAGAACCTGAACCCCTGGAGTCTGTGCTATCTCTGTCCTTGTACAGAACACCTTCGTTGAAGATCACATCCTTGCTCCTGATAATCTTCCGGCTTTGGTCATCCTAGAGACGATAACCAAACTCAAGTCCGCCATAGCCAACCAGAAAACACTTCTTTGACTTGGCATCCAGTTTACTTCTAGCAGCAGAATCAATGTGTGCATAGGAAACACAACCAAACACTCTCAAGTAAGAGAGATTCACCTGTTTTTGGCTCCAGACTTCTTCCGGTAACTTGAACTTCAGCGGTGTGGATGGACTTCTGTTGATCATATGAGCAGCTGTGTTAATTGCCTCAGCCCAAAACATCTTTGGCAGCCCTGCATGCAACCTCATGCTTCTGGCACGCTCGTTTAAAGTCCTGTTCATCCACTCAGCTACCCCATTCTGTTGTGGTTTCCCTGGAATGGTCTTCCTCATTTTTATCCCATTCTTAGCACAGTACCGCCTGAACTCTTCATCTAAGTACTCTCCCCCATTGTCGGACTGCAAGCACTTCACCTTCAAATCTGTCTCGTTCTCCACCATGGCTTTCCATCTCTTGAAAGCATCGAACACATCAGATTTGTTTTTCAGAAAGTAAACCCATACCTTCCTGCTTGAGTCATCTATGAACGTCACATAGTAGTTTGCGCCACCAAGGGAAGTCACCGGCGCAGGCCCCCACACATCTGTGTGAACAAGCTCCAATCTCCTGGACTTAGGCTCTCTACCCATCTTTGAGAAACTCACTCTCTTCTGTTTACCAAAGATGCAGGCTTCACACAAACTGTGATCAACAGTTTTCAAACCCGGCAGTTTTCCTTTGCAGTGAAGCACCTTCATACCCTTCTCACTCATGTGACCGAGCCTATAATGCCATAGCTCAGTATTGGCAGCAGAATCAGCAACTGCTAGGGTATCTCTACAACTAGAGTTCATGTAGAGAGTTCCAGCCTTGCGTCCCCGAGCAATAACCATCGCTCCTTTAGTGACTTTCCAACCTCCACAATTGAAGGTTACTTTATGTCCATCATCATCTAGTTGCCCCACCGAAATCAAGTTGCGCATTAATTTAGGAACATGTCTCACCTTATGAATCTTCCATACCGACCCATTAGGCATTTTTAAACTGACATCTCCAATGCCAACTATATCCAAAGGTTCTCCATCAGCGAGATAAACCTTACCATGATTTCTGGCAACGTAGTTCTCCAGGACATGACGATGTGCTGTGGTGTGGAATGATGCTCCTGAGTCTATCACCCACGAATCAAAAGAACTGTCGACAGACAAGATTAAGGCATCCTGTTGCTCTTCAGTGGCGGCGTTGGCTACGTCATTGGTCTTGTCTTCGTTCTTCCTTGGAGCCCAGCAGTTCTTTTTCAAGTGGCCCATCTTCCCACAGTTCCAACACTCCATGGTCCTACCGTTCCTTGACTTGCTTCTCCCATTCCTCGACTTGCCTCTCCTGCCATTATCCCTGTTGGATTGCCTGTCAAGTTTCCTGCCCCTATTATCAACATTAAGGGCCGAGTTCGACGAAGAGGCTTCACCTGAGTCCTTCCTGCGAACTTTTTTCGCCAGAATAGAGTTTCTGACATCTACAAACTTTAATTTTGCACTCCCTAGAGAATTTGTAATGGCCACCCTCATGGGTTCCCAGCTATTCGGTAACGAGGCCAAGAGGATTAGAGCATTGATCTCATCATCGAATTTAATCTCTACCGAGACCAATTGGTTTAGGACGGTGTTGAAACTGTTCAGGTGCTCTACCACCGAGGCACCTTCCGGCATCTTTAAATTGAAAAGCTTCTTCATGAGATGTACCTTGTTATTGGTTGAGGGCTTCTCATACATCTCTGACAGAGCCTTCATCATCCCTGCTGTAGTGGTCTCCTTTGCAACGTTGTGGGCAACGTTCTTTGACAAAGTTAAACGGATCACACCGAGTACCTGTCTATCAAGGAGACTCCACTCCTCATCCTTCATGCCTTTGGGCTTATTACCCAAGGGCAAGTGCAGTTTCCTGCTGTATAGGTAGTCTTCTACTTGCATCCTCCAATAGGAAAAATCTGAACCATCAAATTTGGTGATGCCGGCTGCCATACCTTCTTCTCCAGTCATCGTTCTTGATCAAAACCTCCGCTCTAATACCAGTTGTTGGGGAATTAGACGACTCCTAATTCCAAGGATCGCAAGAACGAACAATTGCAGAAAATAAATAGGAGAAAAGAAGAAAAAGAGACACCAAATTTTTATACAGGTTCGTCCAAAATTGAGACTACGTCCTGTTTCTGCCGCTTGCAGATTCCACTATGATGAAGGAGATTACAGATTACAAGAGCAGTTTCTCACACACTCACAAATTGTGCTTACCAAAACTCTCTTCTATCTAACACCCAATGAGAATTTTTCTTCTCTCAAGGATGGAGCTCTCAAGAATTTTGCCTCTCACAAAATTATGCCACTCACAATTTTCACACACTTTTCACACACACAACCCTAGCCACCTTATGTCTATTTATAACCAAAGGAGGAGAAAAATAGCAACTAATGGGAAACCCTAGTAGTTTCCCCTTTTTGGGGCCTTTGAGTCCGACTCTAACTCAAAATTTTGCAACAAACCAGACTCCGGGCGCCGCGGCCCTCGTTTTGGGCGTCGCGGCGCTGGTTCGTTCTCAAACGGGCGCCGCGGCCCTTGTTTTGGGCGCTGCGGCGCTTGTTTTGGGCGCCGCGGCCCTGGTTCGGGCGCCGCGGCGCTCCTTTTTGAGCGCCGCGGCGCTGTGTCTCTGCCCCCCCACGCAGCACTTTTTTTTTTTCTTTCTCCTTTGCTAGGTTGATTTGGCTCCATTTGCAACATCGTCACCTATGACAATGTGTCAATGTTTCTTTTCGTGGAGTCCACCTCCGATGGTCAATACAAACTATCTCCCAATAAGGATATAGACAACATGACAATCTTTACATGAATAAAACACCCAGCTTTATTTCCTCGATTGTGGATCTTATGATTTAGACCGTCACCCTAAGAATTGTGTCTTCTGCATAATCTGTCCATCATATGCCCTATTCTTAAAGGTTTAGACCGACAGTCTTAGACTATTGTTTGCTCAACATACATTCAATAAATATGAACGTAAAGAGGATGAGATTTGGTATATAAATAATAAATAAATTCTTTATTGATAAAAATATCTTCAAAAACATATTACATTTTTATTTTTTAGGCTATACACGTGTAACAATTACAACTCTAGAGTAATTCAAGAAACTCTAAATCCGATTATATGATTTTTACGATAAACTTAGAATTCGAACAACTGCCAATACAATTTAATCAAAAAGAACACTAAAATTAAATCTTATTAGTGACTTACATTTGATTACTCAAATCAATTATTTGTAATCTTCATTACAATAGCCATAAATAAAATACGAAATTTTATTTATAGCTAGGAATAAGCTTGTGACTATGAAAACCGTGTAAATTAATAAATATAATTAAAAGGCTTGTGATTGTGATCATATAAATAAAAATGCAATGACAGAAAAAATCAATTTGTTTAATTAATTAAACTGTAAATATCGTCCATAAACATGCTTCAAAATTAACTGAAAAACTTTGTAAAAAATTGGAGCAGGTTCTGATTTGGTGTACCACCTGATGATGTTGGAATGGATCTAATTACGTGCACATATGTTGATATTGTGTATCGAGTTTTGAATTATGTATGCTCAGGTGGTTTCATATTGACAAGGGACATCAATAAATATAATTTGGGCCATTTGGTAGTATTTTTATTTTGTTTTTTGTTTTTGAAAAAAGCTAAAAAGAGAATATTTTGAAAAATGTACTAACACCGTTTTTAAAATTGTGTTTGGTTCTATATGGTGGTATGTTTTGAACACAAATTATTTTTTAATAAAAAATTATTAACATAAATAAAACCTAAATTTAATTTTTAAAAAACTAAGTATTAATATATTAATAACTTTTTAATATATCTTAACCAAACCAATAGGAAGATTTCTTCTTCTTTTGCTCCGTCTTTTGGTGAGGCCAAGTTGCCAGCAATGGCCCACCTTGATGGACCTAGGCCCCATGTCCGCGCCCCCCCCCCCCCCCTAACCAGTTCAGTCCTACACTGACAAACCTAGCCTTACCCCGACCAGCCTAGTCTCACTCTCGATGGCAAACTTCCTTTCCCGTTGAGATTTACGCGGAGCTTCTTGTCGCAAGCCCCCTCCTATCACGAGCTTCTTGTCGCAAGATTCCCGTTACGCTAGTGTTGGGTGGGTCGTTGAGGTCGCCGGCAAGGGATGGGCGATGCCTATAGAGGACTGGTTGGGCGGAGGAGGAGGAAGAGTTAGGGGGTCAGGGGTGGGTGCTGGGTTCTAGTTTTGTCCAAGAAAGAAGAAGAAGAAGAAAAAAAAAATGATTATAATTCATTTTCATTTTTCATACAAATTTGCAGAGTTTTGAGAAATGTTTTTGTTTTTGTTTTTGGCCAAAAACTTAACCAAATAGAACCAAACCATTTATTGTCCAAACTCATCCAACAATTGTGCATTTACGTATGTTTCCATGTTGTACACTACAAATGATTCCTTTAGTTGAAAACTTTCTAAAGCTATGAGAATCGAAAGATATAAATTTTTTTTTTGGTGATAATAACAGTGATAATAACCAAATTGATGAGGTTCAAGTATTGCTCCACTTTCATGTTAGAGACAAAAACCACAGTAAGCTTTTCTTTATCATCCAGTTTTGGATATTATGCGCAATGCGAGAGAGAGGTACATCGCTGTGTTCATGAGTAATGTCGTGCTCCATATATATAAGAAAGAGTAACCTCATGAATTTTCTTTCCAACTTCATTATGATTTTGAAGATGCTTGGCCCCCTAATATATGACTGCCTGCTGGCATGATTTTGGGGTATATATGGTAGTTTCGACCAGGTCCATGGTAGCTTGAGAGGTGGGGTTAGTTTGACAAATATCCCACTTTTGTGTGGTGTTGTTTGTTGATTTTATAACTTTTGTGAGAAACTTTCAAACATACGACTTTCAAAAAAACATAATGACAATTAATTTTAACTTTATGGGGTGTGAGTTGTTGTAGTAGAAGGTAAAATTGACTTTTTGTTGTTTGAAATTAGTATGTTTCAATTTAATGTGAGAAAGTGATATAAGTGCATAAAAACGCATTATAAGAGGAACTGGGCCTACTTAACTCTAAGGATGATAATTAGCTCGCCACTAAAAAAAAGAAAGAGCAAAATAGTATATTTAGGCTGAACTTTAATAAATAATGTTATATAATTTCAAAAAGTGTAATTTATAGCATATTATGAGAAATTGAGAACACAAAACATCAAAATACGCCCACCACTTTATCCTCTCACCCTCCTATTGGTGTCGCGGCCAGAAAATACATTATTTATTAAAAAATATTATATTTACCTTGTAAATACAAAAATTTACGACAACTTCGTCGTACCTCCAGCGGTCGAGAAATACAATATTTACAGGGGAATACCGTATTAACTGTGTAATGTAGAAATTCATCGGCAACTTCACCAGACCACCGACGGCTGAAAAATACAATATGTACTGGGAAATACCATATTTACCGTGTAAATGCAAAAATTCACAGGTGATTTCATTGGATCGTTGGTGGCCATGAAACACAATATTTACCCAAAAATACTACATTTACAAAGAAATAAAGTATTTCTATATAAAATATAAAAATTTACCAATGATGTTATCGTATATCACAAGCACCGACGATGTCACCGATAGCCAAAAAATCAACCATAACATTATAAATCACCATAAATACCACAACCCCTCCAGCTCTCCTAAAGGAAAGGGGAAAAAAACATGTATAACAAAACTATTAACCACCATCAGAGCAAAAATCGTTAACCAACACCCCCTCCGGTGGTCGCCATCCATGTGCCGCGATCATTTGTTGCTTGTCTTCATCATAGCCTATTGCATTTTGCTAAGACATCAGTGATCTAACAAACTATTCAAATGGCTTGATGTATAGGATGGCTCTATGAACACGAACACAGCAGCTCTGCATTTGTCTATTGTTGATGGTTTGACGAATGCAACAGCTCTACAAGTTTGTTCGTCGCCATCAAATGTGATGGCTTTATAACTTCAATCGTCACCGTCGTATGCGAGGGCTTTGTGTCGGCGTCTAGGATGCGAAATCTGATCAAACATCGCCATCATTTGACGAGTTCATTCGATATGGTTCGACAATGGGCGTAATCATTCTAATCGTTGCCCAACACTAGCCGTTCGTCGTCTGTCACCCATGCCTGCTACCATTGCAAATCGGACGGTTCCTATAACGCCCTGAAATTTATTTAATATTATTGTAATGTAAATGATGAATTAGTGTGCCATAATTAATGTTTTAACATTAATTTGATTACTTGGTTGGATTTTGAATTTTTTGTTTTGTTAAATTGATGCGTTCAAATGATTTCTTATTGTTTTAAAATGATGTTTTGAGTTTTAAAACACAACAATTTGTAAAATGTTAAAAATACTCCGTTTTACAAAACCGTGGGCGGCACATGGTTTTCGCATAGAAAAATCACCCACCGATTTTCTCTATTTATTCTCTCTCTCCCTCTCTCTCTTCACTCAGTTCACTCCCTCTCTCTCTCTTCCCTCCTGTGACTCTCTCAGTTTCCTCTCTCTCTCTCAATTCTCTTTCAAAATTTTTAAACCCAATTTTGAATCCAAGCTTCGGGTTAGCAAGGAGGAAGCTCGGGGACGTGATTTAACAACCGAGAAAGCGGATTGAAGCTTTGATTCGAGGTTAGTTTTAAAATTTCTAAACTTTTTCCAAAATTTTCAATTTTGTGCATTTTTGAAATCTAGGTTTGTTTAAGCTTAGAAAACCTTGGATTTGAGTTAAATGAACTTAAAACAACTAGAATCTAAGCTTAGATTAAAGAAAAATGGATTCGATCCAAGATTTTTCATTTTTCTCCATATTTTGCTATTTTCAGATTTTTGGGATTTTTGTGTTTGAATCTTGTTTAAATGAGTTTTAAAGTGTCTAAATATGTTTTTCTATCATCTATGAATGTTTTTTATGCCTGAGATTTGAGAAAAACAGGTTAGAATCAAGATTTGGGTTTTGGGGAAATCAAAACCCGTGGTTGGAATTTCTAGGTTTTCCCAGTTCGGCAGGCGGAAGTGCGTGTTCGGCAGGCCAGAACAGGGATCGACAGGCCGGTGTTCTTCAGTCCGGCAGGCCGAACCTAGAAATTGTTCGGCCGACCAAACTTTGCTTCCGGCAGGCCGAACTGTGCAGTTCGGCAGGCCGAAGCAGGGAGTCAGGCAGGCCGACCGAGGCATGGAAATTTTTGTGATTTTTACCCGTTTTCACTGTTTTGAACCCTGATTTAAATTCCAACCTTATAGAATGATTTTAAAGGTACAAATAGCACACTAGGACATCATGAAATGGTTTAGTAACATAGAATGTCTCGAACTAGATATTGATCGACTTAGTTTGTATCTAGGATCGTTCGTGGTTTCGTGGAGCTAACGTATAGCGGACCGGGATTATGGTGTGGGGCACCAGCACGAGTATTGAGGTAGGGCTTCTACCCCCACTTCTTTGGTAGCCTGGTTTTGAAATGATTTGGCTTTGAAAAGGATTTCTATTAAAATGTTTTCAACGGTTGTTTGAAAATAAATTTAGCGGTTATATTTTAATATACCGTGATCTAAAATGAACTTCATAATGAATGTAAATGACAACACTCGGTGATTGGGTTTTGAATGATGATGATAATAAATACATAGGCATGATGCCATATCAGAGATCGGGTCGTATAGCGATCGACCTTGGGGGCAGGTCCCGAAACCCAGCTAGGCCACTACGGTGGTGATTTTACTATGGTTTGCCTAGGAAAAAGAAAATGATATTTCTGGTTATCTAAGTAAACTATTCTGGGTAATGATGGTTTTACTTAAAATTGTTTATTTATTTATTTAAGGTTTCTTTTAAATAATTCATGAATCATGAAATGTTCCTTTAAATTAAATTATTTTATAAAACATAGTCCTACTGAGCCTTTCGCTCACGTTTTATCTGTTTTAAATTTCCCCCCTCTAGGTGGTTTTCCATTTAGGTTTGGAGAGGATTCTTCGGACCGAACTCAGGAGCAATAGGAGGATTAATTTATATTTTGTATCATTTAATCAAGGCATGTAAGATTTAAATTTATTTGTACTTGGACTGTGATTGTATTTATGATATTGTCAGTACCATGTGTGTGCACAAGTTATGGGTTGTGGAACCCATACTCGCGGTTCTTTATTAATTTTTATTAATTATTATTTGCTTAATATTTATAAATTCTTTTATAAAAATATGGTTGAAATCTTCTTATTTCTCACTTAATTTGATCCTTAAACCATTGGTTTTAATTAAATTCTCTTTTAATTAATCTAATTAATCTGCCACGTCACCTCCCGTACTTCGGGGCGTGACAGAATAGTATCAGAGCTCAAGATTATGAACCTTGGGAATTGTGCACACATAGGTTTGACAATGAAATACCTATGACAGTCTAAATTTTGTTTTCAGAAGTGAGAGAATGGCACCTAGATGTCGTTCGACAGCTGACGCCGAGTTCGGAAATGATGAGAGCATGATGAGGTCTATGTTTGCGGCTTTCCTGCAGATGGCAGCCAGGGCTAGACCAGGAGATTCCGATGTTGGTAGTCGGCATGCGTACTTTAAGGAATTCCAGAGGGCGTCTATTCTGACTTTTGATGGCAATGGGGATCCGCAGTTAGCAGAGTATTGGTTGGATTCGATCTTGAAGCATTTGGATACTCTTGGTGTGCCTGAGGAGTATCATGTGGAGTTTGCTGTGTATAAGCTTGTAGGTGGCGCTAACACTTGGTGGAAACCGGCTAAACGTCTGGAGCGCGGTGGTGATATTAGTTGGGACAGGTTCGAGGAGCTGTTCTATGATCGATATTTTTTGCAGGGGTATAGAGATCAGAAGGCAGCTGAGTTCTACAGGTTGCAGCAGGGTGATCTTTCAGTTCGGGAGTATGAGGCAAAGTTTAATGAGTTGGCTAGGTTTGCTCCATCAGCTGTGGCATTGGAGCATGAAAAGTGTATTAAGTTTCAGGAAGGGCTCAAGGCTCCTATTCGGCGGCAGTTGGTTGCTCTACGGCTTAGGAGTTTCGGAGAGCTTGTGTCGTCGGCGATCTCCATGGAGAATGATTATGTGCAGTATTGTGAGGACCGAGCCAAGGCTTCAGGAGGACCGCAGAGGAGTGGCAGGAAGAGCACCAGTAGTCGTCCAGCTCCGGGGAAAGGCAAGCAAGGCGGTGCGACCAGTGGTAGTAGCAGTTCGTCTGGTAGCGGGCGCAACAATCCCTACAGCTTCCATTGTCATTTCTGTCAACAGCCCAGACACATCAAGAGGAATTGCCCGATCAGGAGTGCTCATCTTGGATCTCAGACCGGGGAGGATGCCAGTCGTCAGTCTCAGTCTCAGCCTCAGACCCTACCTCCGCCTCCGCAGTACCCGCAGTTGCAGTATCCGCAGTTCTCTCCTCAGCAATTCTCATATCTGGCACGGGGGCAGCAGCCGCAGCATTTTCAGCACAGTGTTCCTCAGTATCGAGCGCCAAGTACAGGTAGTGTTTAGTCGTCTCCATCTCAGCAACATCGGTCGAGTAATCCAGGACCCAGCAATGTCGGTCGAGTGCAGGTTCATTCAATGGCATCAGGAGGGTCAGATTCTCATGTTGGTAACGCGGTTGTTGACGGTATGATCTTGGTTTCTAGATCTTTAGCTCGTGTTTTATTCGATACCGGTGCCTCTCATTCTCTCATTTCAAGTTCTTTTGTACATGCCTTGGGATTAGAGATAGAAGAGTTTAATGAACCCCTAGTCATAACTTCTCCCTTGGGGCGGGTGTGTGTAAATTGTATGTGTAAATCTTGTAAAATAAAGATTGGGAATGAGATTTTGAAAAGTGATTTGATTATACTCCCCATGAGCTCCTATGATGTAATTCTAGGGATGGACTGGTTGTCCAGGTATAGTGCAGTCGTGGACTGCCAACTTAGAAAAGTGACCCTAGTGTCTGATAGAGGGACAATGATCACTTACCAGGGTGGTGGTGATTGGCTAATGAGTGAGCGTCTCATGAAGTCGTGTCTAGGAGGGCGAAGGAATTTAGGTTGTTGTGCTTTTTCTTGCCAACCTGGATTGCGAGCCCTATGTTTCGAGTGGCAGTGTAGCAATTTCGATGGTTGATGAGTTCGAGGATGTCTTCCCCGATGAGTTGCCAGGATTACCACCGCATCGAGAAATTGAGTTTGGTATCGAGTTGTTTCCAGAGACATCACTGATTTCTATGGCACCTTATCGGATGGCGCCAGTAGAAATGAAGGAATTGAGGAAGCAACTTCAAGAGCTTGTTGATAAAGGCTATATTCAGAATAGCACATCTCTGTGGGGAGCACCGGTTTTGTTTGCTAAGAAGCACGATGGGACTCTCAGGTTATGTGTGGATTATCGGCAGCTGAATCGTGTTACGGTGAAGAACAAGTATCCCTTGCCTAGGATTGATGAGTTGTTTGATCAGTTGGGAGGTTCGCGGTACTTCTTGAAGATTGATTTGCGTTCAGGTTATCATCAGCTCATGATCAAGGAAGAGGATATTCCCAAGACAGCTTTTAGGACTCGGTATGGGCATTTTGAGTTCCTGGTTATGTCGTTTGGGTTGACGAATGCTCCGGCAGCTTTCATGGATTTGATGAACATGATATTTAGGCCGTATTTGGATCAGTTCATGATCGTGTTCATCGATGACATTCTTGTGTATTCTAAGACATGGGAGGAGCATGAGCAGCACCTTCGGATCGTGCTTCAGACTCTACGGGAGCACCAGTTGTATGCTAAGAGGGAAAAGTGCGAGTTTTGGTTGACTGAGGTCAAGTTTCTGGGTCATGTTATCTCGGAGCATGGTATTTCTATGGATCCGTCCAAGATTGAAGCTATATTGGAGTGGGAACGACCAAGGAATGTAGCGGAGATTCGCAGCTTCTTGGGTCTTGCTGGATATTACAGGAAATTTATAAAGGATTTTTTGAAGATTGCAGCTCCGTTGACGAGATTGATCAAGAAAAATGTCAGGTTTGAGTGGAATGAAGATTGTGAGCTTGCTTTTCAAGAATTGAAGAACCGGTTGACTTTCGCTCTAGTGTTGGTTATTCCTAGCAGGGACGAGCCGTATGAGGTTTATGCGGATGCGTCAGAGCGCAAACTTGGGTGCGTGTTGATGTAGCATGGACGTGTGGTTGCATACGGATCGAGACAGCTACGACCTCACGAGCGGAATTATCCTACTCATGATTTAGAGCTTGCGGCGGTGATTCACGCGCTGAAGATTTGGAGGTGTTATTTGTATAGAGCATCGTTTCAGGTCTTCTCCGATAACAAGATTTTGAGATATTTATTCACTCAGAGGGATCTTAACTTGAGGCAGTGTAGGTGGATCGAGTATACGGAGGATTATGATTTCGCGTTGTAGTATCATCCCGGGAAAGCTAATGTGGTCGCGGACGCGATTAGCAGGAAGTCTTCAGGGATTCTCGCTTGTTTGGTTTTTGAGGACTGGAGCAGGGATGTGATAGTGAGTGAGTATCGGCTACGGTATCATGAAGACTGTGATCGAGTTTCGGTGTATCATGTGGAAGCGACTCCAGCTCTTGTTCAGATGGTGAAGCAAAGTCAGTGGCAGGATCAGCATTTGCAGGGGATTTGGTCGCAGATTCAGAACGGGGAGCAGTTCGAGGAATAGAGCGTGCATCAGATGGATCGTTGTACTTCCAGGAGCGTCTTGCAGTTCTAGCTATCGTCGAAGTGACGAAAGCCGTTTTGGACGAAGCTCATAGGTCTCAGTTTGCTATTCATCCGGGAAGCACCAAGATGTATCGCGATTTGAAGAGGCAGTATTGGTGGAGAGGCATGAAGAAAGATGTTCGAGAGTACGTGGCCAAGTGTTCGACGTGTCTTCAAGTGAAAGCTGAGCATCAGAAGCCTGCAGGTCAGCTTCAGCCGCTTCCTATTCCAGGGTGGAAATGGGAGCATGTGACGATGGATTTCCTCACAGGTTTGCCGAGGACGGAGCAGCGGCATGATGCAGTTTGGGTTGTGGTCGACAGGTTAACGAAATCGGTGCATTTCATTCCGTTTAGGTCGATGTGTTCGAGGAAGGTTCTCGGGGAGTTGTATATGCAGAACATTGTGAGGTTGCATGGAGTTCCTTTGTCCATCACATCTGATCAAGACACCAGGTTTAATGCTAAGTACTGGAGGAGTTTTCAGGAGGCTTTAGGTACGGATTTGAACTTCAGTACGGTGTTTCATCCTCAGACTGATGGGCAGTCTGAGCGGGTTATTCAGGTTCTCGAGGATATGTTGCGAGCTTGTGCGTTGGACTTCGGCAGGAACTGGAAGCAATGTTTGCATCTGGTGGAGTTCGCGTACAACAATAGTTACCAGGCGAGTATCGGTATGGCACCGTTTGAGGCGTTGTATGGGCGACCGTGTCGGTCACCTGTGTGTTGGGCCGAGCCGGAAGATAGGGTTATTCTTGGGCCAGATGAGATTCGTGATAGCAACGAGAAAGTCGCGGTGATTCGAGATCGGTTGAGGGCAGCTCAGAGTCGTCAGAAGAGTTACGCGGATAGAAGACGTAGACCCTTAGAGTTCTCGATTGGAGATTTTGTTATCTTGAGGGTATCGCCTCGTAAGGGAACTATGCAGTTCGGAGTGAGTGGGAAGTTCGCGTCGAGGTATATTGGGCCGTTTGAGATCACTCAGCGTGTTGGTGTGGTCGCTTATCGGCTTGATCTTCCGCCCAAACTTTCTTATGTGCACGATGTGTTTCATGTGTCGATGCTCAGGAAGTGTCCGCCTGAGCAAGGTAAGATAGTTTCATTCCGCGATGTGCAGGTTCAGGAAGATACAACGTACGAAGAAGTGTCGGTTCAGATTATCGACCGAAAAGTGATTAGTTTGCGTCGTCGTGAGATACCGTTGGTAAAAGTCGTGTGGCAGCATCATGGGGTTGATGAAGCCACTTGGGAACTAGAGTCAAGTAAGCGGGAATTGTATCCGCATTTGTTTTGTTTCTGAAATGAGTTGTAAATTCTGAGGGCGAAATTTCTTTTAGGGGTGGAGAGTTGTAACGCCCCGAAATTTATTTAATATTATTGTAATATAAATGATGAATTAGTGTGCCATAATTAATGTTTTAACATTAATTTGATTACTTGGTTGGATTTTGAATTTTGGTTTTGTTAAATTGATGCGTTCAAATGATTTCTTATTGTTTTAAAATGATGTTTTGAGTTTTAAAACACAACAATTTGTAAAGTGTTAAAAATACTCCGTTTTACAAAACCGTGGGCGGCACATGATTTTCGCACAGTAAAACCGCCCACCGATTTTCTCTATTTATTCTCTCTCTCCCTCTCTCTCTCTTCACTCAGTTCACACACTCACACTCTCTCTCTCTCTCTCTCTCTTCCCTCTCATGACTCTCTCGGTTTCCTCTCTCTCTCCCAATTCTCTTTCAAAATTTTTAAACCCAATTTTGAATCCAAGCTTCGGGTTAGCAAGGAGGAAGCTCGGGGATGTGATTTAACAAACGAGAACTCGGATTGAAGCTTCGATTCGAGGTTAGTTTTGAAATTTCTAAACTTTTTCCAAAATTTTTAATTTTGTGCATTTTTGAAATCTAGGTTTGTTTAAGCTTAGAAAACCTTGGATTTGAGTTAAATGAACTTAGAACAACTAGAATCTAAGCTTAGATTGAAGAAAAACAGATTCGATCCAAGATTTTTTATTTTTCTCCATATTTTGCTATTTTTGGATTTTTGGGATTTTTGTGTTTGAATCTTGTTTAAATGAGTTTTAAAGTGTCTAAATATGTTTTTCTATCATCTATGAATGTTTTCTATGCCTGAGATTTGAGAAAAACAGGTTAGAATCAAGATTTGGGTTTTGGGGAAATCGAAACCCGTGGCTGGAATTTCTGGGTTTTCCCAGTTTGGCAGGCCGAAGTGCGTGTTCGGCAGGCCGGAACAGGGATCGGCAGGCCGGTGTTCTTCAGTCCGGCAGGCCGAACCTGGAAATTGTTCGGCCGACCGAACTTTGCTTCCGGCAGGCCGAACTGTGCAGTTCGGCAGGCCGAAGCAGGGAGTCCGGCAGGCCGACCGAGGCATGGAAATTTTTGTGATTTTTACCCGTTTTCACTGTTTTGAACCCTGATTTAAATTCCAACCTTATAGAATGATTTTAAAGGTACAAATGGCACACTAGGACATCATGAAATGGTTTAGTAACATAGAATGTCTCGAACTAGATATTGATCGACTTAGTTTGTATCTAGGATCGTTCGTGGTTCCGTGGAGCTAATGTATAGCGGACCGGGATTACGATGTGGGGCACCGGCATGAGTATTGAGGTAGGGCTTCTACCCCCACTTCTTTGGTAGCCTGGTTTTGAAATGATTTGGCTTTGAAAAGGATTTCTATTAAAATGTTTTCAACGGTTGTTTGAAAATGAATTTAACGGTTATATTTTAATATACCGTGATCTGAAATGAACTTCATAATGAATGTAAATGACAACACTCGGTAATTGGGTTTTGAATGATGATGATAATAAACACATAGGCATGATGCCATATCAGAGATCGGGTCGTATAGCGATCGACCTTGGGGGCAGGTCCCGAAACCCAGCTGGGCCACTACGGTGGTGATTTTACTATGGTTTGCCTAGGAAAAAGAAAATGATATTTCTGGTTATCTAAGTAAACTATTCTGGGTAAGGATGGTTTTACTTAAAATTGTTTATTTATTTATCTATTTATTTATTTAAGGTTCCTTTTAAATAATTCATGAATCATGAAATGTTCCTTTAAATTAAATTATTTTATAAAACATAGTCCTACTGAGCCTTTCGCTCACGTTTTATCTGTTTTAAATTTCCCCCCTCTAGGTGGTTTTCCATTTAGGTTTGGAGAGGATTCTTCGGATCGAACTCAGGAGCAATAGGAGGATTAATTTATATTTTGTATCATTTAATCAAGGCATGTAAGATTTAACTTTATTTGTACTTGGACTGTGATTGTATTTATGATATTGTCAGTACCATGTGTGTGCACAAGTTGTGGGTTGTGGAACCCATACTCGCGGTTCTTTATTAATTTTTATTAATTATTATTTGCTTAATATTTATAAATTCTTTTATAAAAATGTGGTTGAAATCTTCTTATTTCTCACTTAATTTGATCCTTAAACCATTGGTTTTAATTGAATTCTCTTTTAATTAATCTAATTAATCTGCCACGTCACCTCCCGTACTTCGGGGCGTGACAGTTCCCTCGATGGACAGGAAACCAGATTTGAGAGAGGGAGTGGAGTGAAAGAAACCAAGGACTTGAGCAGGGATAAAGAAGAAGTGAGAGAAAATGGGAAGAAAATGGAAAAAAAAAAGGACAAAAAAATCTGACTTTTAAGGTAGTTTTGGGTTTTTGTTTACTTTAAAGTGCAATTTATTTGAATATGCTATTATTTTTATATTTTTAAAAGTAATAGCAAAATTTGCCATTTCCTATAATTTCTCCCACTAAAATAAAAACATCAACCCTTATTTAGTGCAGTTAATTAAAAATAAAACTATAAATATAGAATTAGATTGGATAGAATTATGTTAAATCTTATTCCGTATTTGGTAGATTATTAGATTAGACATTGAAATACCAATAAAATATTTAGCGCATGATGGCCTAAATTAAAAAATAGTTTGATTAAATTAATAATGTTAAATGGCAAATCTATACCAATAACATGAATTATTGATAAAATTTAAAAAACTAAAATTAATTTAAATTAAAAAATAATTATTAAGAAAATTACAATGCTAGTTAAAATTAAAAACTTAACATTTTTAACATATTTTCTAAAAAGTTGTTCTCTACCTCCTCTACCGTTATGCCTTTTTTGGTGACAACGACGATGCACATGGCCTATGGGGCGTGCAACAACGATGCATGTGGGGGAATGCGTGGCAAATACAAGGTCAAGATGGTGTGAGCTTAAGCTTGCTTGGGTGTAATGAAATATAGTGGTTTTAATTTTAATATATCATGTATGTGTATAAATTAAACTTGAACCCTTTTAAATTGATTTTTTATATGTCAATATATTATGAATTAATTTAATAAACTAAAATTGTTATATATATATACACGTGTCAATATAATCTTAACTAAAAATTTGGCCCCTCCTATCAATAAATTTTGGCTCCATCCCTGCTTGGGTGGTTGCATGGAGCTACATGACACATGAGACTAGAGGCGGTGATTGATAAAGATCTATAGCTGGGAAGTTGTGATCAACAGGATCGGGGTTGGGATAGTAATCAAAGGGGATTTGGGGTTGGGAGGCCACACTCGACAATTTGGAGAGGTGGGCAACTTTTGAAAGCTCTGGCGGTGGTGGTCAATATGCAAATATCAAAAAGATTGCAACTTTATACTAATGATTAATATATCCTAATATATTGAAAGCGCAAAATGAGCATTAGAAAGAATTAACTGAACAAAATCTCTGTACTAATTATGATAAATTATATTTTTCTTTTTTTGAATGAATATAAATTATATTTTGCAAAACCTTGAGGTATTTTTAGAAAAACAAAACTTGAGTTAAATATATATTTTAAATATTTAACTATCTTACACGGTAAGAAAAAATTATAAATGGTACACACTGTAATGCATTGGCAGAGCCAGATTATGATAAGTCTTTTGGAATTTGTATTTTTACCCTTTTTTATAGTTTGAAATTTTAGTTATTTATTTTGAAAAATTACAAATTATGCAGCTACAGAATAATAGAAAAATGTTGTTGTGCCCCATAAAATAATTGAAATATATTGTTGTGTCCCTATAAAATAACTTAAATATATTGTTATGTGCTTATTTTATAAGAAAATTATAATTATGTCCTATTCAATCATTGAAATATATAGTTATATCTTTATTTAATAAAATATCATTTTTAATTTTTAATTTTTTATATAGTGCCCCAACTAAGAAAAACTATTGGCTCCACCACTGCTGTAATGGTATCTGTTGTTTCATGCATAGATTAATTCAAATCCATCAGTACTAATTAACCACAAGTTAATTAATGGCAGAACATGATACAAGTATAATGAGAAATGGCATATTATGAATGAGGATTGCTGCCTGCACTCTTTTTTTCATTCTCTTTTGCTCTTTTTTTTTTTTTTAACTATCTTATGCGTGGATTCTACTATCTCATTTTCTTTTTAAATAATAAATTACAATATTAGTGGATTTCACATATTAGGCAGCAATTGAAAAAATGGTAAAAGCGAGTATTAAAGAGAGTCTAGTTACCACTTCTAACTATGAATATCTCGAATGGATTTGAGAAATCATTCCATTTGACTAGACTGAAAGCAAATTCAATACCTATATATATATATTTTTTTTATTGAACTTGGATTATTCTTTCTAGCTTAGGACTTTGGAAACGGAATCTACAACACAAGCAACGAAATCACATTAGAAAGCACACACATCGTTCCCAAACAGAATAAGGAAATTTCATTCACATAAATTTGAATTCCCTTTTGTATTCTTCTTATACAAAAACAAATAGTAAGTTTTTTTTTTTTTTTAAGTACAATAAGAGGACATTATTTGCTAATATATTTTTATTATATACGCACTCAATGTCTAATCGTCATGTGATTGCTGCTTCTTGTTAATGTTGATTAAAGTCTAAAAAAATATAGTTGGCTGATAAAGTCTTTGTTTAAAAGTAAGTGCAGCGTTACTTGGGGGATATTGATATGCACGCATATACGTATGGGCTAGTTAAGAAGCGCTTATATGAACCTACAAAAATTAAGTACACCTTTTAATTTGAGTGATAGCTGGACTATTTTTATCTAAAAGTCAGCGATCATCAATAATTTAAGAATAAATGTTCAAAATCTCCACCAATATTGCGTCTCATGACTTTGACAGGGCAATATTGGACATTAAGTACTAAGTATAAATAAAACTCAATAAACCAATTTATGTGTATGTGTATATATACGTAATAAGTAGATTCTATTATTTGGTTTAACGTGTGCAGAGTTATAAACTCGTGTAATTAATGGTATATTTACGGCCCGTTTGGTTGATGAATTCGAATTAGAGATTTAATTTGAGTTAGTGCGATTTGAATTAGGATTTGAGTTAGCGTTTTGAATTGTTATCTGAATTAGCATTTAGATGTACATTTAGGGTATGTTTGTTTCATGCATTCTTTGATCTCAATAGACTCACATTTGTATTCGAGTATAAGAATCCCTCGAATACGTCTTTGTTTCCTCTAAAATCTGAATCATTTGAATATCAAGAATCTAAGAGCCCGTTTGTTTCGTGGTTCGAATCACAGTTTGAATCATTTTACTACAGTATTTTCTCTCACAAAAATTTAAATCTTCATTCAAATACTCTATTCAAATACTCAAACCAAACGGGCTTGCAGAGTTCTCATCCCTCCTTAAACTTTTGATACTCGGATATCTTTGCTACAGTAAAACTAAACTTCTCTCTCCTATATTTGAGGAAAACAATCATAACTTCTTCATGTGATATCCAATTGAGATGATTCCTTTTTTACTGTGTTCCTAATAAAGAGAGGAATAAATCAAGATCCATATTGTATATTTTTTAAGATCATTAACATTAACATTTATTATATTTATGAATAAATCAAAAATATCTTCACTAACTCTCCAAACACAAATTTTAATTTTATTCCACACTCAATTAAAACTTAAATGCACATCCAAACGTTAATTTGAATAACAATTGAAATCACTAACTCAAACAAAATCACTAATTCGAATCCATTCACCAAACGGACGAGTATGAAACAAAATTAGAATTTATGTTTAGAGAAATAGTGAAATAGTTTTTGATTTATTAACAAATCTAATAAAATCTTAATGTTAATGATCCTAAAAAATATGCAATATGGATCTTAATTTATTCCTCTCTTCACTAAGAACACAATGGAAAAAGAATCATCTTAATTGGTATCAAATGAAGAAGTTTTGATTTTTTTCCTCAAATATAGGAGAAAGAATTTTTAGTTTTTACTGTAGCAGATATATCAAAGTATCAAAAGTTTAAGGGAAAACTTTAAAAGACTTGAATTTTGGGAAAAACAAAAACGTATTTAAAAGATTCTTAATACTAGAATATAAATTTGAGTCTATTAAATCCAAATAATACTCGAAATAAATAGTCCCTGAAAACTTGTATATATATGTATTCTTAAATAAAATAAAAAAAAAAAACTATACTTTTGTTTTCCTTCCTTCCTTTCTGACTGAAAGTGCCATACCATGTACGTATGTACGACAAACAACATTATCCCCATTTCCTCAATTCTCAAGTTGCTTATCATATCATGACGAGGATGATTATTGTAAATAGCTGCCTCCTTCATATCGAAAAACCAAACTTGACAGCTACACAGATTAAATCATTGACTAACAATGAAAAAAGCATACATTATCCTAATTTGAGGATTAGAAAAGATATAACCTTTATTAGTTGTCTTGGTTGTGATGATGATATAGCTCCGTACGTGCTGTTGTAGTTATCTAGGATCAAGTATGTTACGGGGTCATATCCCACTAAGAAACTGAATTTTGAAGTGGTCAAACATTGCACCAATTGTTTTATTTTATATACAAGAACATGTTAATTAAGCAACTTTGAAGGTTCCCCTTGACTATAACTTATATGTCGCTAATCCAATATAAATTATCTTTTCTGCAGCTTCGTCATTTTAATTGTATATGTAAAGGAATTAGCAACACAATATATATATATATATATATATATATGTATATATAACCCATTTTGAGAACTCAACTGGACAAACAGAATATGAAAAGGTCGGTTCATTACTGTTGTCGTATTCTTCCTCGTATTGTCTGAGATTAAGGATATACTTAATTAATTCAGATGGACGGTGTTAGTTTCAATAGCGGTTCTTCCCTATTTATGTATGCCTAGCTTCTTCTTCTTTTTTTTTTTTTTCAAAGGTTATATTCTAGCTCTTTATGTATCAAACATATACAAAGCAAATCATAGGTCGTATGGCAAAATTAAAAGGAAAATGAAAAGAGCTTTTGTTTATTTACTTTAAAATTGGCATAGAGAATATAAACTATTCATGATCTTAGGTGACGTTTGGTTTGATGGAATGGAATAAAGATATGAATAGGAATAGAAATACAATGGAATGTGACTATGAACAGATTGAAAGACACGTATTCTAATTCAATTACTTGGTTGAGCATTGGAATTAGTATTAAAATCATGATTATTATGTTTGGTTATTTATTAGAATGGAATGAAATAACAACAATTTGACAAAAATACCCCTTTGTTTAATCTATGATAATATTTTAAAAAAATTAAAATATGCTCTACAGTGATTTTTTTTTCCTTTTTGAAAGGGAAAGTGATTTTTTTTTTCTTTATACGTTTTAAAGAGATTATTTTATTTGATTTATTACTAATCCTCACACAATTACCTTTGTTAACAAAGATAATCATAACTTATATGTAAAAAAATTGTATGACATATTGTATAAGCACTAGTAATTACGTTGAGTTGCAGTGAAGTTAATATAGTTAAATATATTTTTATATTAAAGTAGTAAAATGTACATTCAATAAAGTAAATAATAAGAAATTAAGAGAGCTAATTTAAGAAGAGGGAATTGTAATTAATTCCATTTTGCATTGATTCATTTGAGGAATGACTATTCAACCAAAATGGTTGAATAGCAATTCCATAAGAATGACTATTATTAAGTCTTTTTGTCTAACCAAATATAAAAATGACTGAATTTTAAAAATTGTCATTTTATCTCGATGGTCATTCCATCAAACCAAATGTTCCTTTAATGTTTAGGCCAGTGTAGAATTGTTGCTAGTCGTATTAATTAAGTTTGCAAATACTCACTTGGCTCAGGTAGATTCAACTCTCATAAAAAGATCGACCACAGTTGTGTATCTTTTTTACTTTGACAGGACTATAACTAGGATAACTATTTGTAACAACTCACACATCTATTTAGTTTATTTTTGTTTGCTTTTAGTGAAACCCGCATGGTTTTATTCTTGAGCTTTCCCAAATATTGTGGCCAAAAAAACGTTCTTGTTCTTGTTGCTTGTTATCGACACTTTTTGCCTGCAATTTAAAAAATCTGCGCTCTTTAATTATGTTCTTAGTTAATATATATATCATTAGATACATAGTTATGTCATTCTTAAAATTATCCCATTCCCTAGATTTTCGTGCTTTTGCTCTACTGATTGCATATCTTTAGTTAGGAACTTAGGATATGTCACAACAAAAAATCTATGAAGTTGTATTCACACGTCTCTTAAGTTTTGTAAGATTTTGTTCAGAATCATGTGATTTTAAGTTACAATATATTGGAAAAGGTGAGAACAAAAAAGTTGAGAGTGTAGAAAAAAAGTGCATAAATTTTTCTGCTCTCATATAGAAGGGCATCCGTTTAGATTTTCCGTGTCTCACGGGGTCAATAACTCACTCGTCTTAATGTAAGGTAATCGAAAGTTTTAATATTTATTCCTCCCGTTCGTAAACGTGAAAAAAAAAATACTAAATATATCTTTAAAAGGTCCATTTTTGAATTTTCCTTTGATGGGGATTTCGAACTTTTAAGGAGAGATGGGTAGAATTTTCGGTCGGACTATACCCGCAACCATAAATACTAGACAATTTAACAACTTGGAAGGATCGTTACCCCGGTACCAGAAAAATCATGTTAGGAGGATCACGTTGAAAAAGGGAAACTTTTGTGCTCCACCGAAAACCAGATTCTTTTTCCTTTAATTCCTTCTTTCTTTCTTCTTTTTTTTAAAAAAAAAGAAAAAAAGAATGCTATTATTGATGAGTAACTTTGGCAAAAACTCCTCCTTGTAATTACAGCCGCTTGATGTAGATACATGATCT
Organism: Artocarpus heterophyllus; assembly: GCA_025403435.1. Lineage (NCBI taxonomy): Eukaryota > Viridiplantae > Streptophyta > Magnoliopsida > Rosales > Moraceae > Artocarpus > Artocarpus heterophyllus. The sequence continues at coordinate 1,098,067 of CM046344.1, forward strand.
AACGGTTGAGAATTGAAGTCCTTTGATGTGATCAGCACTCGGATCAACTTCTAAATTTTATCGCAAGTCAAGCAAGTCTCTAAAGAGCCTTCCCTCGTTACTCCATCTTCACAATTTTAAAAACCCACTCTCTCTCTCTCTCTCTCTCTCTCTACATATATAAATATATATGTCTGCATACATATATATATATATGATATCATGGTATATATGAAAATGTGACGGTGAACTAAAAAGGTAGAAAGGGCTCAAAAGGAGGTGATTGGGGAAAATGAAGGGCTCTACTACCAGTACTAGTAGTCTTGTTCTGAAAGCTTATAGTGATATTCACAAATGGGTGGTGTTTGTGGTTGTGGCGGCGGCTCTCGGAACGACATCGTCTGTGAGGGCGGAGCAGCAGACCAACGCCTACGCGACGATGATGTACATGGGAACGCCCAGGGACTACGAGTTTTACGTGGCGACACGTGTCATGCTGAGATCGCTCGCCAGCCTCCATGTGGACGCTGATCTCGTCGTTATTGCCTCCCTCGACGTCCCTCTCAGTTGGGTCCGGGCCCTGTAAGTCTCGATTCCTCCGATATTGCATTTTATTACTTTTTCTTTTATTTTTTATTTTTCTTTTCTAATATTATAATTGGCTCTCGCGCCTTTGAAACGTAAAAGTTGGTTCGTTACTAGAGTTGTATATTATGAAGCGTTAATTTGGGATTTAATTTGCTTGCTGGATAAGTAAATTAGCCTAATAAGATCATTATCTACTTGCCTTTATTTAGCTATTTAATTTCAAGGAAATGTCTAATTATATACATATATATATGTGTGTGTTTGGCCCTCTGAATATTGTTATGTTCGTATACGTATATGTTGTTCAGCCTTAATTTGAGGAGACGTCTTTATAACGTCTATCTAAATATGTGGATCATCACTCTCTAACGCTTATATTTATCATCAATAAGGATGTTATATATACATATATATATATATTCGTACACGTATGGTGCAGCTGGTAAATTGGGCGTTTCTCAATTACCTAAATTACCAATAATTGATGGCTTCCCATTTCTGAATAATAGACTTGTTTGAAATGTTTATATTGATGATATTATAATGAGTGCTTGTTGTCTTTGTGTTGTGAGTTGTAAAGTAATCATTCATTCATATCTTCTTTCCAACATGGCATGACCAGCGTTTTGTTAGATTCATTTGTTTGAGAATTACAAACTAAAATGCAAAATGTTAAGAAACTGGATCATCGGTTCAAACTGCCGGTTCTAACTATATATATTGTGATAATTTAAATTGTGAGAGAAAATGTAGTAACAAAATTATTCATGAATTTATTATTATTATTTTTTTCTGAATTGGTGAATCAAGCATGAGTCATGATTTTAACGTACTTAAAATTAAAAAGTAAAAATTAGAATTAGTTCACACTCCTTGTCCATGAGGTAGTAGCTAGATGATTTGGGTGGATTCATCTTTTGTTTTGAATGTTCATGCCTTTTCGGAGGATACCTCCAACGTAACGATATCAGGCCCTGCCGACCATGCTCTAATAATAGTTAGCTGTAGAAAATCAGTGATTAGGCAGGGCAGAAAATTTGTACTATAGAAAATTAATTATACGGAAATGCAAAATTTGTGAATAAGTTCAAACTTGGCTGCAACAGAGTTGTACTATTGTAGCATGGAAATGCAAAATTATCACACATTGATATGTAAATATATAGGCTCCCCTCTGTCCTTATTGCAGGGCTGTCATAATCTTATTATAGTTTTCTGCGGGACAATCCCCACCCACAGACATGGTAGCTTTTTCCTTTGTTACATCAACACTTGACATTATTCACCACTTTTCTTTGTTCTTTTTTCTTTTTCTTTTTCTTTTTCCGGGTCAATCATAATTTATATTGTGATCAGTATCTGTCGGATATGTAAATGTATATGCGCTGCAGGGAAGAGGAAGATGGAGCGAAGGTGGTAAGGGTGAAAAATCTGAATAATCCATACAAGAATCAGGACAACTTTGATTGGAGATTTATGCTGAGCATGAACAAGATATATGCGTGGAGCCTTGTCGAATACGACAGAGTGGTCATGCTTGATTCTGATAATCTTTTCCTTCAAAACACTGACGAGCTGTTTCACTGTGGACAATTCTGCGCTGTCTTCATTAACCCATGCATTTTTCATACTGGCCTCTTTGTCTTGCAGGTATGAATATTATAAATACATACTTAATTCATTTACATACATATTCAGTTACCGGAACCATTGATAATTAAGAAAGTTATATCATCATTGTTCTTCATTTTAATAAATTTCTCATGATGTTCTTCCTTGTCCTCACCATATAAATTTACTTATTAAAAAAGATACTCAAAGGCAAGGCATGCAAGGGAATTTAAACTTTAGACCTCAACATTATAAAGCTGCAACCACTAACAAAATGACTTGTAAAAGTAATGACTTGCTATATATATATATATATTTGAATGATTGGTACTGCAGCCATCGATTGAGGTGTTCAAGGATATGGTTGAGGAGTTAGAAAAGGGAAGAGAAAATCCAGATGGTGCAGACCAGGGTTTCATAGGCAGCTACTTTCCAGACTTGATTGACCAGCCAATTTTCCATCCAAATGCCACCATTAACACCAAGCTTAATGGAACCTACAGACTTCCTCTGGGCTACCAAATGGATGCTTCTTATTATTGTCAGTACTAGCCACATTTCTTTTGAATCACATATACATATATGTACTAGTACTGCTATAATTTAAACAACATGATACCATTTTCATTCCAGATCTTAAACTAAGGTGGAATGTTCCTTGTGGACCAAACAGCGTTATTACATTCCCAGGCGCACCCTGGCTGAAGCCCTGGTATTGGTGGTCCTGGCCTCTTTTGCCTTTAGGCATTTCTTGGCATGAACGACGTCGTCAGACCCTTGGGTAAGACGAATTAACACCTAATATTCAATAATAATTAGCCGAACTATAGCGCCAGTATCACAGCTACTTCTAAAGCACTTTCTGAATTTCCCTTGTTTCTCCTTTATTAACATAAATTGGATTGGATGGTCCTTACATCTCAAAAGACATTCCTAGTTTGAATTATCATAAGTCGAAGTATGATTAACTGATCATGATCGTATTTGATTAGTTGATCAAAACTAGTCATTGCTATCATGTACAACAATTGCATAATATATAAATCAAATCTGACCGGAGAAACCGTAATCAACTAGCAAAGATGCACAACATTGTTATGAATTATTGTGAATATGTAATTCGTGTGCAATAGCAACCTTGACTAAGTAGAAAAATATATATTTACGATACATAATTGGCAGGTATGGTGCAGAGATGGTAGCAGTCATGGTCCAAACACTGATGTATGTGGGACTCATAGCAACAACGCGTCTAGCACGGCCTAACATATCAAAGCTATGCTATCGGCGCGCAGATAAGGGTGTAACCATTGTACAGACATGCCTCAAATTAGTAGCTACATGGTCCATTGTTGCAGCCTATGTAGTGCCTTTCTTGATCGTTCCTCGCACACTTCATCCACTGTTAGGCTGGAGTCTATACTTGCTTGGTTCATTTGCGCTTTCCTTCATATCCATCAACGTGTTTTTGCTCCCATTGCTTCCGGTCTTGGCTCCTTGGGTTGGGCTCTTAGGGGCACTTTCGGTCATGGCGTTTCCTTGGTATCCAGATGGGATTGTGAGGGCTATTTCAGTGTTTGGCTATGCATTTTTTTGTGCACCATTTATATGGATGTCTGTAGTAAAAGTCATGACATGTCTCCAAGTTTCACTTGAAAGGGAATCTTTTTTCCCAAGGCTGGGTGAGTCCTCTCCCGCTACAGAGTTTAATAAATTATATTGAGGCATAAACCATGTTTTGGTATTCTTTTCTTTAACTTGAGTTCAGAGGAATTCGAACTTAACTGTCATTAGGCTAAACCTGCTACCATGCAAGTCACTGTAATGTGTTGAGGCCTTCAAAAAGTCATTTGGCTCGAGCGAAACAGAATTTATCTTGCTAGAAGTGTTTGCTTCAAATCTTGGAATTGGAAGTTGCAATGTGGTGACACCTTAGGGTGATCGGTTCAATATCAAAGTTGTTATCCATAGGGCCTTTATTAAGCAAGAGAAGCTCCCCTTGCAGTTGTTTACAACAATTTCTGGCAAAGATTTCTATACTTAGTTGCATTGTCTGTCTCGTGTTTGGTGTAGCTTTAATATTGTTAAGGAGTGGGGAATGTGGATAGATATTGGGCATAACTCGGTTCACCTTTACCAATTAGCATTTTTTTAGGAAAGTTGGAATGAATTTGATGAAACAAGTGATTCTATTTCTAATAAAAAATCTCTCCTCATTTTCATTTTCCTTCTTGTGAGTTGTCTATTTAGGGCCTACCAGCCATTACAAGTTACAGCCAACAACATCTCATGTCAATCATTTGATTAATGAAGCGCTGCATACATAGAAACTCATAATTGCTAGCCAAAAAAAAGAAAGTCTTTATCTTTTTGGATTTTGAATCATGCGAAAAATTTTAAAGAGACTTCCAATGGAAATGACAGCGAAAAGATTATAGATTATTTATCCAGTTGAAACAAAATAGCAGCTGCATCATCAATCGCACAACTTTGAAGAAAAAAACGACAGGTCCAGAAGCCAGCATCTACTCAAACATCTCCTTAAAAGACAGGTGGGACCCTCGGCGGAGGGAAACAGAACGGACGGCTGCCCTTATCCTTTACTTCTCCTTGTGATTTCAGCACCACACCTTGTTGGCAGGGTGTCCAGGAAATCCATCAATTCGTATAATTTATTTAATCCAATTCAATCCATCAGATTAGATTAAATTATAAAATAAATAGATTACGAATTGAATATCTCTCGATCCGTGTTATCTATAAATCCGACATACATAATATTTAATTTATATGTATATAAATTTCTAATATATATAACGAAAACTTTCCTTTTTTTGAGGCTGGCTTTCTTTTAATTTGTTTGTCCTAGTGTTACAACTTAGCTTATTATCCGACTTGCATTTAATTAAGTTGTAATTTGTTAAATTTTAATGAACTATGTCATATTATATTATGTTTTTTTAACTTTCTTTTTAAATAATTTAAACATCTAATCCGTAAATCCACATATTGGGTTGGATTGGACTTTTATGGATTGGTTTCGAAAATCCCTCCTAACATAATATATATAGATTGAATTACGGATTGATACTAATCCAATCTGTGAACACCCTTACTTATTAGCCTATTCCTAAAATAATAATAATAGTAATAATAAAATTTCTTTGGGTATATAAATATATTGCGTCATAAAATCAATCTACTTGTTATTTTTATTTAGTATATATATATTTTTTTTGCTCACGAGAGAAAAGAAGAAGAACAAGCAACAGGGAAAAAAGAAAACAAGCCAAACACACAAGGCAGGCACCACCAAATTAAACGGGCAGGTGGCTCAAATCAACTGTCAAGCAGAAGTCAAATTAATAAGGTGTTTAATAAAATTAGTTAAAATTAACTTTTTAGTTAAAGAATAATTTAAAATTTTTACATGTGTAAAAAATTATTACAATGTAAAATTTTTATATTATATAATAGTTTAAACAAAAAGCTAGTTTTAACCATATAGTGTTAAGTCAAAAACCACATAAACTCATCTCTAATTTCTGAAAAACACCAAATTAGTTGCGTGAAAAACTCAAAAACAAAATTACCTTTACGTACACTTATCCACCAACAAATCCAAAAATATGACATATTAAAAATCAAATCCCAACTTAATTAATTATAAACAAATCTTTTCTAAATATCATGTTGCCACCTGTATATGTCCCACTACTCGATGTTTTGCGAGATTAATAATATAAGTGATTGTTTGATAGTGATTAGTGAGCCTTAAGCCCAAGCCTTAATGTGTATATTACTGGATATGCATTGTAAACTATGCACATGTCCTCGTGTTGTTGTTGTTGTTGTTTTTTTTTTTTTTCTTCCTAAGAAGTCATTATAATCAATTCAAAGAAAACCAAAATTAGTGGCAGCCAGGTCCACATGGGCTTGACTTCCCCCACAAATTTTTAAGACCCACTCTCTCTCTCTCTCTCTCTCTATATATAGATATACATATATAAACACGGAAATGGGTGGAAAGGACTTGAAATTAGGAGGGTGAATTGGCGAAAATGAAAGGCTTTGCTAGTAGTAGTAGTCTAGTTTTGAAAGCTAATTATGATATTCTCAATTTCGTGGTGTTTGTGCTCGCGTCTGTGGCGGCTTTTCTCGGAACGACGTCGTCGGCGATGGCTGAGAAGCACCTCAACGCCTACGCGACCATGATGTACATGGGGACGCCCAGGGACTACGAATATTATGTGGCCACACGTGTCATGCTGAGATCGCTTGCTAGCCTCCACGTGGACGCTGATCTCGTCGTTATTGCCTCCCTCGACGTCCCTCTCCATTGGATCCAGGCCCTGTAAGTCTCGATTTCTCCGGTGTTGCATCTCATTTACTTTTTATTTATTTTCTTTTCTCTTTTTTTTTTTCTTTTTCTGTTTTAACATTTTTTTGTAATATTTTAATTGGTAAAAAGTCTTTTTTAACCTCCGCCCTCATAGGGGATATACAGTTGAGGAGAAAGAGGTAAATATGGCATTATCATTTGGGGGTTTTTTTTTGGGTAAATTCATTTAGGTTTTAACTCGATTCCTAGCTAGCTAATTAAACCTAATAATATTATCAATGCCTTTATTCAGCTAATCATTTTTTTTTTTTTTGAACATATATCTCTTCAAATGTTTTTCTGTGTCGAATATCCTCATAGTCAAATACGTATGTGTTGCTTATAATTCAGTTTTTTGTTTTTTTTTCCTTTAACAAAATGTGAAATTCGTTAGCAGAACTATCTTTATTCAGCTTTAATTCGAGGAGACGTACATCTAATTATGCATAAATATCAGTATCCAATTGTTATGCTACGATTAGCTTCAAAAATTTACGGTCTACCACAATCCTTATAAAAATGTGTTTCAACGATTTTAAAATTTAATATTCGTTCACTCCAATGACGTATAAAATATTATTAAGATTTTTAATGAAAATTGTTACAATGTGGTGCAGCTGGCAAATTGAATGTTTCTTAAATAGCCACTAATTGGTGGCTTCCCATTTATGAATAGAGTTGATGCCCCACTGAAATTTAATATCCATGAACCTATACTTTGTTTGTTGCGTTTTTGCGGATTGGTGAGGGACATTGAATTGACTATGCCACAGGTCTTCTCTCAATTTTCTAAATTTAATTTTTTATAAAAATTAAATATGTCTCATTTCAATATATTCATTCAATAAAATACCATTTCTATTATTTTCATAGTGCCTCCATTAAAAAAAAATTATTCCTCCCCTACAATAGCACTATTAGTCCATTTATTATGAATATTATTTCACTTTAGTCCCACAGCTTTTGATTTTGGTGAATTATTCATCAAATACTTGTTTTTGGTCATTTTGGTCCCTAACACTAAAATTGAAAAAGGATTTATGTAATTTTATAGGTCTAATCACATCCCAATCACAGGGTAACTGATTTTTTTTTTTTTTCGGGTTGTTAAAAACCATTAAAAATTAGAACATTTTAACTTAAATGTAACTGTTTTTTGTAAAAGTTTAAATTACTATACGATTTGGACGTGATTATTTTATAAAATTTCAAAAGTCATTTGTTAATTTTAAAGTCATGGACTAAATTGTTAAAAATCAAAGTTCATAGAATAATTTGCCAAAATTACAAGTTCAGAAACCAACGTGATTCAATGCTCGTCATTTTAATAGCATTAATAACCCTTACTTGTTGTCTTTGTGTTGTGAGTTGTAAAGTTATCACTCATTGAAAGATATTCTTTCCAAACATGATCTTGTTTTCTATATAGCATACACATTGCTTATTGTTAGATTCACTTGTTTGAGAATTACAAACTCAAAAATGCAAAAAATAAAAAATAAAAAACTATGCTTCCATTAATTTGTTTCACAAACTTGAACCACATTTTTGTTACACTATTTTCTCTCATATGAATGTAATTTTTTTTTATGGTATTATTATACGCAGATCTTGAATTTGTAATGTGATCATTATTTATTATACATATATATGTGGTTGTGCTGCAGTGAAAAAGAAGATGGAGCAAAGGTGGTAAGAGTGGAAAATTTGAATAATCCATACAAGAATCGGAACAAATTTGAATGGAGATTTTTGCTAAGCATGAACAAGATATACGCGTGGAGCCTAGTTGAATACGACAGAGTGGTCATGCTTGATTCTGATAATCTTTTCCTTCAAAACACTGATGAGTTGTTCAACTGTGGACAGTTTTGCGCAGTCTTCATCAACCCTTGCATTTTCCACACTGGCCTCTTTGTCTTGCAGGTAACACCAAAAAAGACATTTGAGACTCGCATCCATTATTATTTTTTTTTTCCAATATATAGATTGAATGACCTCAAGCATTGATGGAGAAAATTATACTATAGTTGTTCATGATTGATACTGCAGCCATCGATGGAGCTGTTCAAGGACATGGTCGAGGCGTTAGAAAAGGGGAGAGACAGTCGAGATCCTGCAGACCAGGGTTTTATAGGGAGCTACTTTCCAGATTTAATTGATCAACCAATGTTCCATACAAATGCCACCATTAATACCAAGCTTAATGGAACCTACAGACTTCCTCTGGGCTACCAAATGGATGCTTCTTATTATTGTAAGTCCTAAACACACACTAGCTAGCTCGTTAATTTCTCTCCAATTACATATCAATCATATTACATACACGTTAATACTGTTTTACTTTAAACAACTTGATTAATTTCATGGTTACTCATTCTAATGAAAACCATTATATATATATATATATATATATATTTGTATGTATGTATGGATTGCAGATCTTAGTCTAAAGTGGAGAGTACCTTGTGGACCAAACAGCGTGATTACATTCCCGGGTGCACCTTGGCTGAAGCCCTGGTATTGGTGGTCATGGCCTCTTTTGCCTTTAGGTATTTCTTGGCATGAACAACGTCATCAAACTCTTGGGTAAGACTAACATCCAATATTCAATTATTTATTGATTACTCAAGAAAATAACTATCATATAACTAATGAATTACTAAGTGCATTCAAAATAACTATCATATATAGTAATAGAGAAAAAAAATGCCAAATATCAATACGTAGTAGTGATCACGATCTTGTAATATTAGTTCAAACCTTTTGTTGATCATGTATAATAACAGGACTAATATATAAATGTAATCTTATAACATTCCCGTAAGCAACTAGCAGTGATGCACAACATTGTTCATGTACCATTGTGAATATGTAACTCATGTGTTATATAGCAACCTAACCAAGTTAATAAATATACATCTTTGACACATAATTGACAGGTATGGCGCAGAGATGGTCGCTGTTCTGGTGCAAACGCTGATGTACGTAGGACTTATAACAACAACACGTCTAGTGCGGCCCAACATTTATATATCAAAGCTATGCTATATAGATCCGCACGCAGAAAAGAGAATAAGTTTTGTACAGACATGCCTGAAATTAGTAGCTATATGGTCTATTGGTGCAGCCTATGTGGTGCCTTTCTTCATAGTTCCTCGCACGCTTCATCCAGTATTAGGCTGGAATCTCTACCTGCTTGGTTCATTTGCGCTTTCCTTTATATCCATCAACGCTTTTTCGCTGCCTATGCTTCCGGTTTTGGCTCCTTGTTTTGGGATCTTAGGTGCACTTTTGGTTATGGCATTTCCATGGTATCCGGATGGCATTGTGAGAGCTGTGTCAGTGTTTGGCTATGCACTTTTCTGTGCTCCAATTATATGGGTGTCTTTAGTAAAAGTCATGACTTGTCTCAAGGTCTCACTTGAAAGGGAGTCAATTTTCTCAAGGTTGGGTGAGTCCTCTCCCCCTTCAGAGGTTAACAAGCAATATTAAGGCATAAAGTTTTTTTTTTTTTTTTTTCCCTTTAAAACTGGAAGGCAGAGGAATTTGAAGTTATATATGGTGGGCGTAAACTATGTGTTGAGGTCTTTAAAAGGTCACTAGCTCGATCGAGCTAAGGAGGATTTATCCAACTAGAAGTGTTTGCTCCAATTTTCTTTTGGAAGTTGGTATTTGATAGGACTTAGTTGAGCAAGAGAAGCTCCCCTTGCAGTTGAAGATTGGTAGATTATTTATTTTGTTGTTAAGGTAGAGTGGGAATGTGCATTGGGGCACGAGTCGTGACTCAGTTCGATTTTACTAATTGGCATTAAATGATCATCTGAAAATTGGTACATTTCTTGCTCTTTGAATTGTACTTGTACCAAATGATTGCAAGAAATGTGTGTGTGTGTGGGTTTTTTTAAAACAATCCAATCAAATGCCAGTTTTCTGCATTAAGTTTTCACCCTTTTCTCATGAAGTGTGTAATAATTAGGCAGGTAAGTCTCACAATGTTCATATTCCTTCTTAAGATCAGTTGTCTGTTTAAGACCTATCAGCCATTACAACCAACAAAATCCTATGTTTTAGTTGCCTGAACAAAATCCTACGTTAATGTTTTGATAAATAAAGTGCTACGTATGTACAAACTAATTGTTAGAAAAATTTGTTTTTACCTCTTTGGATTATAAGTCATGCTAAAGGTTTGAATCCCAATCTTGATTCCAGACATGGACGAAATTATACTTAGAAATTATTCTTGTATCCACTTGAAACAAAATAGAAGCTGAACATCATCAAATTGCACAATCGTCAAGCAGACAAACGACACTGTTGAGGTGAAAAAAACGACAGGTCCAGAGGCAGCGTCAACGGTGGATAATTCCCACGTTATAGACGAAAAGACAGGTGGGACCCTCGGTGGAGGACAACACAACGGATCGTTGCCCTGTAGATAATCGGAATGTAATGATAGTGGCTGACCATTCTGAGCAATGCCAAAAAAGAAGGCCATCTTTTTTTCTTCTCCTTGTGATTCGAGCGCCACACCCTATAATCATAATATATTGATTTTTAGTATTATTCTTCTTGCGTAAGGGCAAATTCGTCATAAAATAATACAAGTTTGGATATTTTTGCATCCCTGCATAAGATATACATATGTTGTCCGGTAACTCAAAAGGTAAGGGCAAGGAGTTCACCAGGAACCCAACGTTCAAAAAAAAAAAAAAAAAATTGTAGAGTTTGGTCCCACATATGAACACAGGGATAGATAGAGATAGAGAGAGAGAGGGAGGTAATAGTTAATACAAAATGGTATATTGAACCGTGCCTGGACCATCTTTCTCTCATCAGAGCAGGCACACTAGCACTGATAAAATGACCGTGTATAAGGCAATGTGAACGTGATACAAGTATGTAGTAAATGTTATATATTCAGTAACTTTGTATTAAATATAGTATTTTCCCATACCATCTTAAATTCAAGTATATTCTGAGACCGTAAATAAACATAGCTAGACACCAAATAGATTGAGAAATTAATTGAGAGCAAATAACATGAAAACGACACATACATACGTATAGATTAGCATATACAAAGCCAGAATGAGGTTGTGTGATTTTTTTTTTAATATATATATATATATATATATATATTTTTTTTATTTTCTTTCAACGTGCATGAATGAAGAGGGAAAAGAGAAAATGACCCCCCACATGGAGAGCGTCAAGTGAAGTTAAAATACCAAAAAGCCCATCATGTAACGGTATAAGCTTGCTATAGCTAAATATTGCCTAGCTCTATGAGTAAATAAGAGGGGAATAAGCCTAGCTTAGGTAAAAATAAAAAATAAAAAATAAAAAATAAAAGACCGTTGGAAGGACCCCATATATTGTTTCCCAAAATACAAGACAATTGTAGCAGCCAAGATTACTTTCTCACATACATACATAGATTGTGTGCGCGGTCTTTCTCTATCCCAACTGTATATTATATATCCTTGAAATCTCCCATGGCAGACGGCGCTCTTAGTAATACTGCGTCAAACAAGCTCTCGATCGACACAGACAATTATTCTCTCATCCATTCCCTTTCTTTCACTTTCTTCTATAATCATATATTGTAATGCCAAATTAGTAATGGCTTCTTTAAGATATTATTGTTTATTGGTCTTGCTCGTATTATGCGGCAGTAATGATGCAATGCAAGTGACAGCTGGCTCAAGCAGGCACCGCCACAAGTGGATTGGGCCCATCGGACACCACGTAATCACCGTCGACGTCAATGGCTCCGGCGAGTTCCGGTCTGTCCAAGCCGCAGTTGATGCAGTAGCAGACAACAATAGACTCAACGTCACCATTCTAATCAGCCCCGGATTCTACATGTAAAATTCTACCCTCAGAATATGATGATATAATAATTTAATTGTAATTTGTAGGAGTACCAGTGCCACTATATTTTTAACACTAGCTGCCCACTCATGTAATAATATTAACATAAAGTTGCCTTTCTTGGGCATTATTGCATTAATGTCAATGTCCATTATTTTTATACTGTGTTTCAAATATTTGGAACGTACTAAAGCAAATCATTTGATAGTCATTTCAATTAATATTTATGAATGCTTATTATGTAAAGTTATTTGAGTTAGTAGTAGGAGTAGGAGTATATATGTAATGTGATATATATATATATATATATATATGCATAAATAACAACACATGGTTGGTTGGTTGGTTGGTGCAGAGAGAAGGTGATGGTGCCGGCGACAAAGCCATACATAACGTTTCAAGGGGCAGGGAGAGATTTGACGACGACTGAATGGCATGACAGAGCCAGGGATCCTGGTCCCAATGGCCAACAGCTCCGTACTTACAGAAGTGCTTCTGTTGCTGTCTTTGCCAACTATTTCTCGGCCAGAAATATCAGCTTCAAAGTATATCCAACATAATTAATTTAATCTTGTTAAATTAATTAATTTGTTGTAGAAATGTTAAATTTATATATAATGACAATGTATGTATGTAGAATACAGCACCAGCACCAATGCCTGGGATGCAAGGATGGCAAGCGGTGGCGTTTAGGATATCAGGAGACAAGGCCTACTTCGGAGGTTGCGGTTTCTATGGAGCCCAAGACACCCTCTGTGACGACGCCGGCCGCCATTACTTCAAGGATTGCTTCATTGAAGGCTCTATTGACTTCATCTTTGGCAATGCCCGTTCCATGTACAAAGTAATCTACTTATATTTAGTTAATCATGTCTTTTGTTGTAGACATTTGTTCAATTCAATGTAACATATATACATGCAGGACTGCGAGCTGCACTCAATAGCGACCAAATTCGGATCAATTGCAGCTCATTACAGGAGCTCTCCCGATGAGAATACGGGCTTCGCGTTCGTCAACTGTAGGGTTACGGGCAGTGGCCGCATTTATGTGGGTCGGGCCATGGGCCAACACTCAAGGATAGTCTACTCCTTCACTTACTTTGATGACATTGTGGCCCACGGCGCCTGGGATGATGGGGATCGCACTCGCGACAATTTCAACTCTAACAAGAACAAGTAATATATATATACATATAACTTGAATAGTTAATATTTGGTTGAAAACCTCGTCATCTCTACCTACCCAATTCTATTCTTTTACCTACAATCACTGCTCTTTCTTATTTGTCATTCATCACCGCTCATGATACATCATATCATATGAATAATAAATAAATAAACAAACAAATTTTTACTAGATTTTTGGTGGGTTCATATCATATATGTATATGTATACATATAAATATTATGCTTTGATTTTTGACAAGCAAGTCAACAAGATCATTAGAGAGTGAAATAAGTGGACAAAACATTTGTCCTTTGAATGCCTTTTGGCCTGTAGGAGATTCAAATAACACCTGATCAGGGATCACCATGATTGTGATTTGTGTGCGCCGAGCTTGGACTTTTCAGACTTCATTTATTTATTTATTTGTTTATTTTTGGTTCTATTTTTTGCGATTTGGGTGATCATGCTGTGCCTCTTGCTTCCCTAACATGATATGGAATCTTTATCCTATTGCTTTTTTTATATATATATATCAAGACAAAAGAGTTGACTAATTATAGATTATTTTCTGGCAAGACTGTGCTTTTGGGGGTGTACAAGTGCTGGGGCCCAGGGCCCGGATCATTGCGTGGCCTTTCGTGGGCCCCAGAGCTGGATTTCAAGACGGCCCATCGATTTCCCGTCAAGAGTTTTGTCAATGGCAGACACTGGATCTCTCCCTCGGATGCTTAAAAATTTTGCCAAATTCTTCGTTCATTGGTTCCACCTTTAAAGTACCATTCAAGACTCGAGAAAGAGAAATATTTTCTAAAATTCTTTCATTCAATTGTAACAAGAGTTTCTTATGTTCACTTCAATCTAATAATACAATAGCATTATGTGTTTTTTCAGCAAAGATTTTTCCAGTGCGTTATGCATTCAGTTGTAAGTTGTGAATCAATACAAAAGAGCTTCCTTGTCCTGAAATCATATAAACACATATGAGGATGTCATTAGACCTATCACCGGCAATTGAACCCAAAAGTCACTTCTTAAACGAGTTCTAAATATTTATCAACATTACCATAGCATAAAAGCAAACGATCACGCAGCAAAAAAACTTCAAAAAAAAAAAAAAAGGTTTGATTAGAAAAAATAATAATAATAATAACAATGATCTTACACCCCATATATGGTTATTGCATCACTAGTAACAATGTTCTTTAAAAATAACCAAAGCAAAGACGATGAATTACACCAAGAGCTTTTCTCTCCATGTTCTGATTCCATCAGCACTCCCAAATCATTTATGACATCACATGAATCGAAACAAGGGCTCTCAAATTTCACCGCTGCATTTCTTAGAGATCGGAAAAAAAAAAAACCGAAATTCAGGTAACTCCACTTTATTTCACAAATTTTTATAGAAATAAACCGAGGCTTGGGCGACAAAGGAAAACAGCTTTGGAGGAATAGCTTCACATTATACAACAATTTGCCTGAGACTCGAGCATCTCTGGAGATCTGCAAAACAGAAATTGCTGGTAACTACTCAATTATTGATACAACTATCCAAAGACGCATGCAAAATTGATTAGAGCTGCTAGCCAAAGGAATGTTCTGGTACTGAGGGTGCTTCTGATACTTCCTATAGTTGTTGCATGAGCTTTAGAAACAACCATGATAAGAAAGCAATCTGAATGCCCAGTAGCATATAACAAAACACATTATGACTTGTCCTCTTAGATTTTTGACAAAAGTTCCTATTTAATAAAAAAGGATGAATGAACTGAAGAACGGCATGTATGCACAAATGTATATGCATCGAATGCTAAAAGTTGCACACAAGTAACAGACATTTCTGCGATTAAAACAGTAGAACACTTACATTTGGCCAAGACTAGCAAGATCAAAATCAGGAGCTAGCTCGTGCAGTATATCGTTTGGCGGTTGACCACATTCTTGCATTTTCTGCATGAGCTCAACAATCTTGTTGAAGTTGCTCGGCTCTTTTTTGTATACTTCATTAAGATCTTTAATAAGTTCATATTGGTGTGAAAAACGTTCGTACTCTTCTTTGCTCAAT
Source organism: Artocarpus heterophyllus (assembly GCA_025403435.1). Taxonomy (NCBI): domain Eukaryota; kingdom Viridiplantae; phylum Streptophyta; class Magnoliopsida; order Rosales; family Moraceae; genus Artocarpus; species Artocarpus heterophyllus. The sequence continues at coordinate 1,113,736 of CM046344.1, forward strand.
CTTGCTTTGTGGTCTGCCAGCCACTTTGGATATCTTTCTCCGATTTCTTTCATGGGTTCATGAAGAATCTCCTTGGACAAAAGCTGTTGCATCATGGTCTCCATGATAGATTCCATGTCCTATACAATACAGAAAACGATTATTCGCCATCTATCAAGAGTGCAGAGCAGCAGAAGAGTAGGAAATGCACATTTACAAAGGAGGCAAATCAATTAGTTAAGACTTGCCACTTTGAACTACCATTGTATAAGATCCATAGGATATGGCTAGCACGATAGAGAAGATAAGTTTGGCGAGTTGGTTGATTTTACCAAAACATCACAAATCCATCACGTTTCAGTAGTTCCATACTTGCATAATCCAAACAAGATGACAAAAATAATTATATAAACTGATAAACTTGAAAGCATATGATGTCATGGTTAAGCCATCCAAAGGCAACTTTTTGATAGTTAAGAGACAAAAATAATGCTGATGGGCACCTGAACTCAAATAACCCTAACATGAACAACAAAGAAAAAAATCCAACACAATCAGAGTCAGACCTAGAAAGGCCTCAAATTAAACGCACCAAAATGAACAGAGAAGTGACAGCTGCACAAAACCCTAAGAATGGAGTAAGAGTAAAAGAAAAGAAAAAGGACCTGGGAGCCAGCGAGGTCCTCAAACTGTTTGACCCAATCATCGATGGAAGGATCGTCGGCGTCGGAAGAGGTGAGGGATTCGAGACCCTTGACGGCCTCTCTTGTGTGGGATCTGAGTTGATTGAGTGCCTCCGACACATGGAACGATTCCTTGGAAGGAGGAGACTTTTGTTTGCCCTTTTTTGTCTTGGTTTTATTTTTAAGGTCAGGCAAACCCAAACCCAAACCCAATCCCAGTCCTTGAACTCCTGAACAAGGACGATCTTCTTCTTCTTCTTCTTTACTTCTATTACAAAGGAAGGGATGGACTTTAATTCCAATTTTAATTTATGAGAAAAGGTAATATCTTTCATTTATAATCAGAGTAGTGGCGAAAATGAATGAAGGAAAAAGGTGTTACCTTTGAGCTAGGGAAGGGTTGTTGAGGTTGAGGTTGAGGTTGAGGTTGTGGAAATCATCGAGAGCGCCTGAAATTGAAAAAGATTTTTTTTTTTTTTTCGATTAAGAAACAACTATACAAGAGAGAAGAAGAAGAAGAAGAAGAAGAAGAAGCAAGAGAGCTTACTATCAAGAAGTTCATCCAAGTCATCGTTTTGGTGAGCAGCCATCGTTGTGGTGTTGACAAAGGTCAGGTCGAATCGGAGGTCTTTTTTTTTTTTTTTTTTAATTTCTAATTTCTGATTCTAACGCCTTCTATCTCTCTCGCCTACGGTGTTGGCATTGGTATTTCCGTATCTTGTTATAACCATAACGGAAGATTTTGAGGAAAGGGCCCAAAAAAAATCCTAATTTGGTAAATGTTTTTTTTATTTGAAACTAAAAAATATATTTTTTATATAAGTAAATTGTCTTAATTTTTTTCAAAAAAATTAAGAAAATGACTGTAGCAGGATAAGAAATCTCAACAGGATGAAAAAAAAACTGGAATCATTTTGATGTCTAAAAAATCTTTTTTTTTATGTCAAAAACTGTAAAAAAAAAATAGGTCATTTGTCAAAAAAAAATTTCCCCCAACGCCCTTTTTAAAAATCCCTCCTTTGTTAACAAAGACGCATATTTTCCACAATATAAATATCTGTCTTTTGTCTTCAGTTTCACACACACCCAAAGACAACTTCTTTCTTTTTAAAACCCTAAAAAAAAGGGTTTCTTTTTTTAACTATAGCATTTTTTAAATCACAAATTCCACCTAAAAGAAAAAAGAAAAAAAGATTTTGATCTTTTTTTTTAGAAGAGTAATTTATACTTATAGTCCCTTAACTCTTTAATAGATGACATTATACTTAATAGGTAACACTACACTTAACAATTTTTGGACTTCTGTAAAAAACTAACCAAACCCTAATGAAAAACGCATATGCGCATTAGGTGGGATTTTTTTTTAGAGCATTATCGTATTTTTGCACAAGGGTATGAATCTAGGGCCTTGTGGTCAAATATTTCTCTAGTCTTCTTCTTCACAAGAGCTAGGGTTCTTAATTGGGGAAATTTTCTTGTTTTCCTCCATTATAATTAGGTCTGCAAGTAATAGATAGTTGCTTGTTTTCCTCTATGATTTTCCATATGTTCTTTCTAACTGCATGCTTCCAATTTCTAATACTTGAACTTTTGGACTCAATTCTCTTCATGATATACCTTTTCACAGTTTCAAGCAACGTGATGATAGGCTTGTCACGGGCCTCTACTATTGCAGCATTGAAGGATTCGCACCAATTATTAACTAGCACATCACATGGTGGACCCTCACTGAAATATACACAACTCCAAGTATGTGGATCTATCTTGGATAAATGTTCCCAACCTTCAATGGTATTCTCCTTCATCTTAGACATTGCTTGTTCAAAACTGTTAAACCAATAGAATTATATTAATGTTAATTAAAACACATAGATTTCCAAAAAAATACTCATTTTATAGAAGAAGGCTATGCACAGGTCCCATCATGATTTGCTTCCTTTATTTTTTTTGTTCGTTAATTACATTCACGTTCAATACTATTATTATTATAAAAGGGTAATAAAAACAAATATTTATAAATTTAGAAACTTACCAAGGTATCGTAACAGCAAGGGCAGCACATCATAGAATTTGTTTGAAGAGAAGTCCCTTGTGGTTTGTTTTGAAGTTGTTGTAAAGGTGTCGGACACAAAATCTATGCAGCGCATCACTAAAAAGTGTTTAAATAGCTCCAACTAGACCTTTTTGGTGATCTGAAGTCCATGTCATGTTTACCAAGTTAAGATCCTGACGTAACAAGTCCACAAACCATAACCATGAGTCATAACACTCCGGCTCAACAACGACAAATGCTATCGGATAAATAGTATTATCAGCATCGATGCTACAGCTGCCAAAATGTGATGACCCGTCTTTTTAGACAGTCACTTAACTTTCTTAAAAATCTTTCTTAAATATTAATCTTACTTATTTAGTTAAGTGACTGTCTTTTTAGACAATCACTTAACTTTCTTAAAAATCGTTCTTAAATATTAATCTTACTTACTTAATAAGAAAAATACTGAATTAAAAATTTTCTTCTTTAAACAATCTTTAAAATTGATGCGACCTCTATCGCATTTCAAGTTGAGATATTGCTCAACACTTGACTTTAAACTGTTTTCAAATCATTTCTTAAGACTTATTAAGAAACCTTTATTAAATCATAGCTTAAAACTTCACTTTATAATTTTATAAAATATTTCGTGCAATGTATCTTAAAACTTTTGCAAACATTTCTTAAAACTCTGATTTTCTTAAAACTTTGAAAACACTATATTAAATAGTGGAAAATACTTTTTTTAAATAGTGAAAAATTGCTGTGGTGGATCCATACCCAAATATTCGCATCTGTCCTCCGCAGCACCCAGCTCTTATGACAGGTCCTACTGGTCGCCCATAAACTACCTACAACATGAAGAAACTTTTAATGAACTTTCGCTCAGTAAGTTCAAACATAAGCTCACAAATCATTTAAAACATTCTTTAAAAACTTTTCTCACAAAACTCTTTCTCTTAAAACATTTTTCAAAAACGTTTTCCATAAACATTTCTGAAAATGTTTTTCATAAAACATTTCTGAAACGTTTTGCATAAACTTTTTTGTAAAACATTTCTTGAACGTTTTTCTTAAAACGTCATTCATAAACCTTTTTCTTGAAAACAAGAAAATGTTTTTCATGAACATTTAACGTAAAACATTTCTCAAAATTTCTTCCATAACATAACATATAAATATTTCATAAAAAGGAATTCAAGCAAAATCAAAATGCATGATTCCATTTATGCTTAATTATGAACTTTCATTTATGAGTGTCTTATGAACGCTTTCTTCTTACTTTAACTTTCTATCTTTGTTCCTTAACTTTCTTTATCATACTTTAACTTTCCTTATTTTGCTTTAGTGTTCATACCAACATCATTAATCATGAGATCATAAACATGATACTTCCCTTACAGAAGACTTGAGACCATCGAATATCGAGGTCATGTACGCAATGACCAGGAAAATTCATTAATAAAATCTAATATTTAAATTAGGTTTGATTAATGAATTTACCCTTAAAAATTGTAATTTTTATAAAATTGTGATAACGTATAAATAAGCAGTACTAATTGAAAATTTCACTGCAAATGTGATGCAATGTTGGATATTGTTAATACAGATTTTATGAGTTTAATTACTCAAAAATTTGTAAATAATATCCATAAAATGAATTTTTTTATCACAATTAATTGTAAAATTGTGATATGCACAAATGGGTACTTAGAATACAAATAAGACATAGAGTCCATCGAAACCTAACCTAGTGTAAAAAGGAGGCCGATGTAGTACAAGTATCTACCAAGTGAAAACGCAAATATGGAAAATGTTACGTTTGGCCTCCAAAGGTAAACCAAAGGTAAGTAAAGTAGTTTACATAGTGTAAGGATATGAGTTGGCATTGATTTGACCACGACAGTGTAGAAAAATACTGTGTGGTGAAAAATTATATAGTGTAAATTTTGGGGCCCCACAAAGTGGACACCCATTGAGTTTCTATTGGGCCACCATGCCATAAAAGGTGGCCCAATCCCATTATGCCACATGGTAACCTAATGGATTACCTTGTGAGTCACCCATATGGATAAGGAATGTTGATTTTAGCTAAAAAAAAAATCCCATTTTCTTCTTCCCTTCACCCACGGTAGCCATTGTTGGAGCTCCTCAAAAATTTTTGCAACCCAAATCTTTGAAAAAATAGCCCCAGGTAAGTTCAACCAGTTGAGTTCAAGGAATTTCCACAAGTTTTAAGGAAAAAACCTAAACTTTTTCAAGGGTTTTTAGGGTTTTCTTTAGGGGAAAAGAAAGGAAGTTAATTCATGGTATTTGTGCATGGAAATGATGTCTAGGAAGGAGTTTTAAGGGAGCCTTGGAAGGATAGAAATTAAAAAGTACTATTTGGGGTAAGTTTTGAATTTTAAAGTTTTGAAAATTTGTTATTTTTGTTTTGATTTTTATTCCTTTAAAAGTATATAGATTCTTGAGCTAGTTTTTGGTTGAATTCCATAGAAATATGGATTATGGCATGTTGATATTGCAAAAAAAATTAGTTTTTGTAAAAAGCGGTATTTTTTGCAATTTTAGTTTTAGTTTCTCAAAAATGATGGTTAGGCATGGAAAATGATTCTAACAAAGGTTGAAACTGCCTTTCCAGGGGTAGATTTACAGTTTTAAAATAGATTTTTACAAAAATAACCCAATGACTAAATTGAAAGAAAAAGTTTTCGCCCTATAGATTTGAATAATGCCCAAAAATGCCCCTGTATAGTGAGAATTTCAAAAAAGTTAAAACATAAAAGTTGTAGATCTCGATGAAGCTATTAAACATCACAAACAGTTTGTCGAAAATCTCAACCGAATGTGAGATTTTAATTTTTCAAGAATTTGTTAAAATTGAAAAAAAAAATTGAAGGGCAAAAACGTCCTTTTGCAAAATGATTTAGGGTATGATGCTTTGAGTAAAAATGTTCCTTTTGAAAAATAGGACATTTTGGTTTAAAGAGAGAAGTTTTAGCCCCGGAGGCAAAATTGTCAAAATTTTTAGTTCAAGGACTAAACTGCAAAGTTTCACTAAAATGGGGCATAGATGAGAAATAAGGAGATCCGACCAACTAAGGTGTTATTTTAAAATTAGTATGTGGTTATTTTTCGTAAGAATAATGAAATCCAGCTCAGGAAAGTTAGTAGGCCCATTAAGGGCAAAATCGTCATTTTTTCCTGAGTAAACCGGATTGTCCTAGAACGTCCCTAAATGGAAAAAAAAGAGGAATGATTAGAAAGATTTTTGCCATTTGTTAGAGATGATAGGGTTAAGTTAGATAGAAATAAGAAATCCAGTAGTTTTCGGAGTTGTATACAGTTATATAAGTCAATTTATTAATTAATGATCACTTTGTATTGAAACATAGTGAATTTAGCTAATGGCTTTGAAATTGGCCAATAGGATCTTAGAAGTCTAGGAGAGAGGAAATCGATGTTGATTTGTGTAGTACACAAAATAAGTAAGTACCCATCCCACCTACTGTATGGAATTGTAGGTATAGAATGTGATATGTGTATACGTATACCTGTGTGTATATCAAGGTGTATACCTGTATGTATGCTATGACATGAGTATCTATAAGTATGTTAGTGTATACCTATGAGTACACTAAATAAATACTTGTGTGTATATTATATGGTATACCGGTATATGTATTAATGTATACCTATGAGTATAGAAGTACGTACCTGTGTGTACAATATTATACAAGAATAATTATGTTTTGTGTATAACATGTGTTTATCACTTCATGCATGGTATGATAACCATAATAAATGGACTGGTAAGTATATCACCAGAAATAAGAAAAGTGTTATACCGACTCCTAACTCAAGAGGAGTTTAAGGATTACAATATGGTCATGGTGTTACGTAGACCTAAGTGCACAATGGTATGAACACTTGGTTTCTAGTTAAAGATTAGAAATGAAAATGATAAAAAGGTTTATAAGAAAGCATAATTGGATCATGCATTTTATTGAATGTGCATGTGGATTTTATAGGACTTACTGGGCGTAAGCTCATTAAGTATTTCATGCTGTAGGTATTCCGACGAAGAGGTCAGAATAATTTTATTAATGATCTGGTGGAGGGATGATTGGTGTACAGGTTGAGTATGGAATCCGCCGTTGTATGTTTCCGCTGTAACATATTTTATGTTGTTTTGAAATGTAAGGTTTAGAAAACGGTGTTATATAAAAAAGGTTGTTTATGTAAGTACAAGTATATATTTGTGTTTTTAAAGTTGCTAAAACCAGTAATGTACGAACAAGCGAGTTAAGTAAATAGATATATATATATATTTATGTTTTCAAAGGTATTAATTTTTGTATGTGGAAAAAAAAATTCCTAAGTTTTCGCATATACATAAGTAAGAAAAGGTTTATCACAGCCTGAAAAAAGACGGGTTGTGACAGTTGGTATCAGAGCAAAAATCCTACCACCCTCTGCACATTGTCATTTGCTCCATTGCCATAGCTCAAGTAAAATAGTTTGATTTTAAGTATAAGAATGTTAAGCTTTCACTTTATATGGCATTGTTATGTTAACTAAGATAAATATAGTAGATGGCGAAGCCACATAATAACCATGACCTGGAAGCGGATTGAAGAGCAAGTGTTGCTTTTCAAGACATGATGCCACTACGATATTATAGAAGCCGACAGCCCATGCTGCTGACTGAATGGCTACATGCCGTAGAAGTGATTTTTGCTACATGTCATACGCCACTGCACCTTCAGGTACGATTAGCTTCTAAACTGTTGCTGAGAAAAGCCTTAGCATGGTGACTGAGGATTGGACCCGACGAGCAACCTAGGGATTGGCAAGGCTTCAGAGAACAGATTCTAGCAGAATTCGCACCCTTACCCCTAGCGGATGCTATGCACGTCCAAATGATTCTGATGCTGTAGGCTGATTGGCGTCGTTGATTATATCTACGTGTAGAACCCTTATGGGGAAGGTACGTAGGAGAGCCAATAGATCACTATATTTTAAGGTTTCGCCGTACTATGGTACAGTTGATTCTGTCAGAAATACCCTTGCGGTGAATTTGCGACCTTATTTGGAGAGATCTTCCTGACGCAGTCCAACAACAGATGCAGTATCCGAGGGATTTTCTCAGTCTCCATGATTTTATTATGGAAGTATTGCATGTGGAACAGAATGTGGCCACGCCTTTAGAAGATCCCCTAGTAGATATGGAAGAGGATGATGAAGACGACGATGATGAAGATGATGCTGGTGGTGAAGATGATGATGAAGAGCTCGAATTCATTCTAGTGCCCCCCGAACCCAAAATTATAAGTGACGACTAGTCTATCGATTTAGATAAAGAGGAAGAGGAGGACCCTGAGGAGGATTTTGAGCATAGTGACATGTCAGGAGTAGACTCAGATTAGAAAGAAAGAGACCTATGATGATCTGTAGGTATTAAGATGTATGTAGATGTGTGATTAGCACAGTTTTGGGCCTTGTGCCTTTGTATATGAGTGTATATCCGGCAAGTGGTATCCTTCGTGGCAATAGGGTATATGTAGCCAGAAGTGATAACTGCTCCCGGAAATAATATGAATGGTTTATGTAAGGAAAGAAAGTAAGTATGTATGTTAGCCATTTATGTAATGTTTTAAGAATGAAGAATGTAAAAAGGAAAGGAAAGAAGTTAATGAAATGTATGAAATGAGATATTGAGTTTATGTCATTGTTCATGTTTGCATGTATTTATGCTATTTGATAATTTTTTTTAAATACTATTAAGTTAATAGTATATACTGACATAACAACGAAATTGTATGATAGGCCTGTAAACCTATTTTACTAACGATGGCCGATGCACCCGAAGAACCTGTGAACCCAGATTTGATGGCCATGATTACAGAGTTACAACGGAAACTTCGAGCTCAGCAGTTAGAAATGCAAGAATTAAGAGAATAATTAGCGAATCAAAATCCAGTACCACAAGCACGTACAAATTCTCCACCCCTGTACCACCACCTCAGCAAGTAGAACCAGTTGTTCCAGCTGCTCCGGTGGTATCCGCTATCAAATTTTATGAAAGATTCTGATGGATGAAGGCCCCTAAATTTGATGGATCTACAGATCCACTAGAAGCCAATGATTGGCTTATTGGTATAGAAAGGGTTTTGAAATTTATGGGGCTTAGTGATTGTGCAAATTTGTTATGTGCCTCATTTTCTCTCACTAAAGATGCTAGGAGATGGTGGGAGTCGGTAGAACGTTGAAGGAACATAGATGAAATGACATGGCCAGATTTCGTAGAAGAATTTGGAAGGGCTTACTTTAATATGGAAACGATGGTAGCCTAGCAAGAAGAATTCAACAATTTTAAACAAGGCAACATATTAGTGGCTGATGCTATAAAGAGATTCAATCAATTGGTGCGTTTATGTCCCGACTTGGTGCCCACGGATCGGGAACGAATAAGAATATTGATGCGAATATTCCGAACCGACATTGCCCTTATAGTCGATAGTGGAGGGCAAGCTCCTAAGGATGGAGATGACTGTATTGAACGGGCTACCCGAGTTGAATTCAAAATTACTCGTGATAAGGAGGAGAAGGTTTTAGCTAAGCAAAGCCAAACTATACAGGTGAAAGGACAAGGAAGCATTCCAAGTCAAGGGCAGTCCTAGAGCCATCCAGTTGGATGCAACCCCAATGCCAATAATAAGAGGAAATGGAATGCGATTAGTCCAAAAAAAAAAAATCAAAAGGGACAATCCTAGAAAAGGATCAGTGATGGAGAAAACAACAAGCCTCTCTGCAGTCAATGTAGGAAGAGACACGCAAGAGAGTGTAAACCTGGCATCAATAAGTGTTACATCTATGGCAAAGAAGGACACTATACTAGAAACTGTTTCTCCAATCCCTAGAGTCAGAATACTCAGAATCAACAAAGACCCCAAGAAACCCAGCTTCACGCAGTCCAAGCACAGATTGAAGGCCTTAGTATTAGCCAGGGATGCTTGGAAGCTCCGGAACCTAGTGGACGGATTTATGCCTACATAAAGAAAGAGCATGACGTGGGAACTTCATCAGTGGTAATAGGTCAGTTTTCTGTTGCCGATACTGACGCTTATGTTTTATTTGATTCTAGAGCGACGCATTCATTTACATCGCTTAAGTTTGCCAAACGGATAGGAAATAAAGGGGATAGGATAGAACAGATTTTAGGACTATGCTTTCCTCTGGGGAAGTGTTGAATTCTGATTATTGGCTACGTCATGTACCCATTACTATTTGTGGAAGAGAATTGTATATCAATTTAATAATAATTGATATATAAGACTATGACGTTATCCTAGGAATGGATTTCTTGGGAAAGTGCACTGCCAAGATTAACTGTCGACATCATAAGGTTACATTCTGACCTTCTAGAAGTGAGAAGTTTGTATATTCAGGAAAGATTCCTAAAGCTCCAAAGGTGCTAATTTTGGCGTTGAAAGCAAAGAGGAGGTTAGAAAATGGTTGCACCAGTTATCTGGTGAACTTAGTAAACAAGGAACAAGAGGCTCAGTTAGGATAAGAGAAAGTTCCCATAGTAAAAGAGTTTGTTGATGTGTTTCCGAACGAGTTACCGGGCTTACCACCAAAACGAGAGATTTCGTTCGAGATTGAGTTGACGCCAGGTATAGCCCCGATATCAAAAGCACAGTATCATATGGCTCCAGGAGAACTCAAAGAGCTTCAAGTGCAGTTACAAGAATTGCTGGACAAAGGATTTATTCGGCCGAGTCATTCCCTATGGGGAGCGCCTGTTTTATTCGTCAAGAAGAAAGACGGAACGTTACGAATGCGCATTGATTATCAAAAATTGAACAAGGTTACGATTAAGATCAAGTATCCACTTTGAAGGATTGACGACTTATTTGATCAATTGAAAGGAGCGTCAATATTCTCAAAAAATTGACTTACGCTCTGGATATCACCAATTACGAGTCAAGGAAGAAAACGTGCCAAAGACAGCGTTTCAGACACGTTATGGGAATTACGAATTTTGCGTTATGCCATTTGGACTGACCAATACCCCAACAGCCTTTATGGATCTTATGAATTGGATTTTCAAGGATTATCTCAATAAATTTGCCATCGTTTTCATTGACGATATCCTTATCTATTCAAGAACACTGGAGGAACATGAGAGACACTTGAGGATTGTGCTACAGTTGTTGAGGAAACATCAATTGTACCCCAAGTTTTCAAAATGTGAATTCTGGTTGGAAAAAGTTCATTTCCTAGGACATGTGGTGTCAAGAGATGGAGTCTATGTTGACCCTTCAAAAGTAGAAGCAGTAAATAAGTGGCCTATACCGAAGAGCATGACCGAGATCAGGAGTTTTTTTGGTTTAGCGGACCATTATTGACGTTTTGTAGAAGGATTTTCTAGAATCGCAGCACCACTTATGGCTCTTACACGAAAAGCAGCAAAGTACGAATGGACTAAGAAATGTGAAGAAAGCTTTCAAGAGTTAAAAAGACGTCTCACAAGTGCACCAGTATTGACAATACCAGATCTAAACCTAGAAAATTCCGTGATCTACAGTGATGCCTCAAAAACGGGATTGGGAGCCGTACTTATGCAAAATGGGAAAGTAATTGCATACGCATCTCGAAAATTAAAGGATCATGAAATAAATTATCTGACGCATGACTTAGAGTTAGCGGTGGTCGTATTTGCATTAAAGATTTAGCATCACTACCTGTATGGAGCTAAATACGAGATTTATACGGACCATCAGAGTCTGAAGTACATCTTCACGCAGAAGGAATTCAACATGAGGTAGTGAAGATAGCTTAAGTTAGTTAAAGACTATGATTGCGAAATTTTATATCACCCTGGGAAGGCTAACCAAGTAGCCAATGCCCTCAGTTATAGAGCAACGTCTTAGCTTACAATGGTGCGATTAATACCAAGACCTCTTTAGAAGGACTTGGTAGAAGTAGAAATCGAGCTAATTATGGGAGGATTAGCCAATCTATCGCTCCGACCAGCGATCTTGGAGAACTTAAAGGAGTGGCAAGAAGCAGATCCATCGCTGCTCAAAACTAAAAGTGAGGTTCATGAGCACAAAGAAGCGAATTTAGCATCTTGGAGGATGGCATTCTTTATTATAAAGACAGATTATGTATCCCCAACGATGAGGAATTAAAGAGACAAATATTGGAGGAACCTCATGAAGCACCGTATGCTGCCCATCCAGGAGCTACTAAAATGTATCAAAATTTAAAAGAGCACTACTGGTGGCATGGAATGAAGAATGACGTTACGAGATTCGTCAACAAATGTCTCACATGTCAAAAAGTGAAGGCTGAACATCAACAACCAATAGGGGAATTACAAAAGATTGAAATTCCGGAATGGAAATGGGACCAGATAACTATGGATCTGGTAACTAAGCTACCTAAGACTACAGGAGGACACGATGCTATATGGGTAATCGTGGATAGATTGACCAAATCAGCACACTTTTTACTCATTAAACTCAGTAGTTCTGTAGAACGATTAGTTGAACTATACGTTGCCTAGATAGTTAGATATCATGGAGTTCCGAAGTCCATCATTTCTGATCGGGATGGCCGATTCACTTCCAAGTTTTGGAGGAGTGTTTACCAAGCAATGGGAATGAAGCTAACATTTAGCACAGCTTTCCACCCTCAAATGGATGGTTAGTCTGAAAGGACCATTCAAACTCTAGAAGATATGCTGAGAGCATGTGTGCTAGTTTTCAAAGGAGGATAGGATAAAAAGCTTTCGTTGATCGAATTTACTTACAATAACAACTATCAAACCTCCATAGGAATGGCTCCATACAAAGCTCTCTACGGGAGGAGACGCAGATCACCACTACATTGGTATGAAACGGGAGAAAAGATGTTATCAACTACGGATTTCGTGCAAAGGATGACAAAGGATGTGAAACTAATCCGTCAACGAATAGAAACTGCTTTTTGTCGCCAGAAGAGTTATGCAGACCGGCGATGAAAGCCCCTAGAATTCCAAGTAGGGGATTTAGTTTTCCTAAAGGTAACTCCAATGAAAGGGGTGATAAGGTTTGGAAAGAAAGGAAAACTCGGCCCAAGATATATTGGACCGTTTGAAATTCTAGAAAGAGTAGGCAACGTAGCTTATAAGTTAGCTTTAACCCTTGATATGGTATCAGTACATAGCGTGTTTCATGTGTCCATGCTAAAGAAGTATGTACTTGATCAATCACATGTTCTACAACGTGATGAAATTGACGTACAGAAGAATCTATCTTATGAAGAGAAACCGATACAGATAGTGGCATGAGAAGAAAAAGAATTAAGGAATAAGAAAATACCTCTAGTCAAAGTTTTGTGGCGCAACCAACAAGTAGAGGAAGCAACATGGGAATGAGAGGATGAAATAAGAAAAGTCTACCCCGAATTGTTTTGATTTTCGAGGATAAAAATTCTTAAGGGGGGTAGATTGTAATGACTAGGGAAATTCATTAATAAAATCTAACATTTAAATTGGGTTTGATTAATGAATTTACCCTTAAAAATTGTAATTTTTGTAAAATTATGATAATGTATAAATAAACAGCACTAATTGAAAATTTCACTGAAATGTGATGAATATTGGATATTGTTAATACATATTTTATGAGTTTAATTACTCAAAAATTTATAAATAATATCTATAAAATGAATTTTTTATCACAATTAATTGTAAAATTGTGATATGCATAAATGGGTACTTAGAATACAAATAAGACATAGAGTCCATCGAAACCCAACTCAGTGTAAAAAGGAGGCCGATACAGTATAAATATACTGCTAAGTGAAAACGCAGATATGAAAAATGTTACGTTTGGCCTCCAAAGGTAAACCAAAGGTAAGTAAAGTAGTTTGCACATTCAAGGATATGAGTTGGCACTGATTTGACCATGACAACATAGAAAAATACTGTGTGGTGAAAAATTACACAGTGTAATTTTTACCTTAGAATGTGCAAACTACTTTACTTACCTTAGAATGTGCAAAAATTACACAGTGGCCTCCAACTCATATCTGCTAAGTGAAAACGCAGATATGAAAAATGTTACGTTTGGCCTCCAAAGGTAAACCAAAGGTAAGTAAAGTAGTTTGCACATTCTAAGGATATGAGTTGGCACTGATTTGACCATGACAACATAGAAAAATACTGTGTGGTGAAAAATTACACAGTGTAAATTTTAGGGCTCCACAAAATGGACACCCATTGAGTTTCTATTGGGCCACCATGCCATGAAAGGTGACCCAATCCCATTATGCCACATGGTAACCTAATGGATTACCTTGTGAGTCACCCATATGGATAAGGAAGCATTTAATGTTGATTTTAGCCAAAAAAAAATCCCATTTTCTTCTTCCCTTCACCCACAACAGCCATTATTGGAGCTCCTCAAAAATTTTCTCAACCTAAATCTTTGCAAAAATAACCCCAAGTAAGTTCAACAAGTTGAGTTCAAGGAATTTTCATAAGTTTTAAGGTAAAAACCTGAACTTTTTCAAGGGTTTTTAGGGTTTTCTTTAGGGGAAAAGAAAGGAAGTTAATTCACGGTATTTGTGCAAGGAAATGATGCCTAGGAAGGAGTTTCAAGAGAGCCTTGGAAGGCTATAAATCAAAAAGTGTTATTTGGGGTATGTTTTGAATTTTAAAGTTTTGAAAATTTGTGATTTTTGTTTTGATTTTTATTCCTTTAAAAGTATATGGATTCTTGAGCTAGTTTTTGGTTGAATTCCATAGAAATATGGATTATGGCATGTTGATATTGCAAAAAACTTAGGGTTTAAATGTTGAAAATGGTAGTTTGTGTAAAAAGTGTTATTTTTGCAATTTTAGTTTTAGTTTCTAAAAAATGATGGTTAGGCATAGAAAATGATTCAAACAAAGGTTGGAACTGCCTTTCCAGGGGTAGATTTACAGTTTTGAAGTGGATTTTTACAAAAATACCCTAATGACTAAATTGAAAGAAAATCTTTTCCCTTAGTAGATTTGAAAAATGCCCGAAAACACCTCTGTACAGTGAGAATTTTGAAAAAGTTAAAACATAAAAGTTGCAGATCTCGATGAAACTGTTAAGCATTGCAAGCAGTTCATCAAAAATCTCAACTGAATGTGAGATTTTAATTTTTCAAGAATTTGTTAAAATTAAAAAAAAATTAAGGGGCAAAAACGCCCTTTTGCAAAATGATTTAGGGTATGGTACTTTGAGTAAAAATGTTCCTTTTGAAAAATAAGACATTTTGGTTTAAAGAGATAAGTTTTAGCCTCAGGGGCAAAATTGTCAAAATTTTCAGTTCAAAGGCTAAACTGCAAAGTTTCACTAAAATGGGGCATAGATGAGAAATAAGGAGATCCGACCCACTAGGGTGTTATTTTAATATTAGTATGTGGTTATTTTCGTAAGAATAACGAAATCGAGCTCAGGAAAGTTAGTAGGCCCATTAAGGGCAAAATTGTCATTTTCCCCCCAGTAAACTAGATTGTCCTAGAACGTCCCTAAATGGAAAAAAAGAGAGGAATGATTAGAAAGATTTTTGCCCTTCGTTAGAGATGATAGGGTAAAGTTAGATAGAAATAAAAAAACCAGTGGTTTTTCAGAGTTGTATATAATTATGCAACTCAATTTATTAATTAACGATCACTTTGTATTGAAACATAGTGAATTTAGCTAATGGCTTTGAAATTGGCCAATAGGATCCTAGAAGTCTAGGAGAGAGGAAATCGAGGTTGATTTGCGTAGTACACGAAATCAAGTAAGTACCCATCTCACCTACAGTATGAAATTATAGGTATATAATGTGATATGTGTATACATATACTTGTGTGTATATCAAGGTGTATACCTGTGTGTATGCTATGACATGAGTATCTATAAGTATGTTAGTTACACTTGTGAGTACACTAAATAAATACATGTGTGTATATTATATGGTATACCGGTGTGTGTATCAATGTGTACCTATGAGTATAGAAGTACGTACATGTGTGTACAATATTGTACAAGAATAATTATGTTTTGTGTATAACATGTGTTTATCACTTCATGCATGATATGATAACCATAATAAATGGACTGGTAAGTATATCATTAGAAATAAGAAAAGTGTCGTACCGACTTTTGACTCAAAAACTCTTGACTCAAAAGGAGTTTAAGGATTACAGTATGATCACGGTGTTACGTAGACCTAAGTGCGCAATGGCACGAACACTTGGGCCCTAGTTAAAGATAAGAAATAAAAATGATAAAGAAGGTTTATAAGAAAGTATAATTGGATTATGCATTTATTGAATGTACATGTGGATTTTATGGGACTTACTGGGCGTAAGCTCATTAAGTATTTTATGTTGTAGGTATTCTGACGAGGAGGTCAGAATGATTTTATTAATGAGCTGGCGGAGGGATGATTGGTGTACAGGTTGAGTA
Source organism: Artocarpus heterophyllus (assembly GCA_025403435.1). Lineage (NCBI taxonomy): Eukaryota > Viridiplantae > Streptophyta > Magnoliopsida > Rosales > Moraceae > Artocarpus > Artocarpus heterophyllus. The sequence continues at coordinate 1,129,920 of CM046344.1, forward strand.
TGGAATCCGCCGCTGTATGTTTCCATTGTAACATATTTTATGTTGTTTTGAAATGTAAGGTTTAGAAAACGGTATTATATAAGAACTATTGTTTATGTATGTACAAGTATATATCTGTGTTTTCAAAGTTGCTAAAACCAGTAATGTACGAACAAGCGAGTTAAGTAAATAGATGTATATATTTATGTTTCCAAAGGTATTAATTTTTATATGTGGAAAAAAAAATTTCCTAAGTTTTCGCATATACCTAAGTAAGAAAAGGTTTATCACAGCTCAGAAAAAGGCGAGTTGTGACAATGTATCTCACATCTAGGAGGTCAAACTTTAACTTTACTTTTATTACCTTATAACAAGGAGGCTGGTACGACACTTTTTTTTTATCTTTACGTTACCTTCTTTAACTTCAGTGAGCATATCAAATGCAATCACCTCATATGCAAATACACTTGCAAATCATAGCTTGTATTGTAAAAATCTATTGCATAAAAAATACAAGTTATTGTATAACAAATGCAACATAAAACGCAAATACATTTTACAAATCATAACTTATACTATGAAACTTATTGCATAACAAATGCAACTTATTACATAATGAATGCAACTTATTGCATAACAAATGCATCATAAAACTTATAACTTAAACTATAAAACATTATGCATTATCAAAATGCAAAACATACTTTAAATACTTTGAAAATCATAACTTGAATTTTTAAAAATATTATGCATATCAATATGCAAATAGACTTTAAACATAACAGTTGTAAATTCATTGCACATCTTCTTTTGTACTTTAAAACTTTTTGCATAATAAATGCAAACATACTTTAAAAGAAACTTGCATAATAATTGCAAACTCATTTACAAACGTATATGTAAGCGTTTGAAAACTATTTACTTCATGCTATAGGTGAAGTCTGAACTTACCTAGACTTTACTCTAATGTTCTCCTTTCCATTCTTATCTTGTTCCTTTTCATTCCATTAGTCGGCTTCTGTGTCCTGATCATACGACAACCTACTCATTAATTAACTTTCTTTTTATCAATCCACCCGATTGATAATAAAATGTAAACATTAAACATTCATTCCTTTTTTTTCATAACTTGGTATACTATCGGTCTACCGTTCTTTACTTTATACCCTATTATTTTTAACTTCGTAACCCACCATATTACCGTACTTTTTACTTAACTCCATAACCTATCGGGTTATCACTCTTTTACTTATCTTTGTAACCCTTGGGGTCACCTTTTTCTTTACTTGAACAACCCTTATTAAATTTCCTATCCCATGTGACGGTTTCGTTACCTAACGTATTATGGAACATTTTTTGTCTAAGGACGTTATGCTAAATTGGAGTGTTCGACTCCGTTCTAGCCGTTTCTATCAAAATGATGATTTTACCCCTAATGGGTTTTTCGTCCATTTCGTAACTTTATAAAACTTACTACTTAACTTTACCGTTCTGTTACCTACATTTTACGAAAAAAATGCCATTATGGAATGTTTTCTGACATCAAGCGTTTCGGGTCCGTTTTGGCCTTTTTTAAAAAAATGAACATTTTGCCCCAAATGTTTTTCTTTCATTCTCTTCTTTAACTAAACTTTGAATCCTTTAGAACTTAACATCCTTAATTATTCATTCAGAATTCTACATTTCTTGGTGAAAAACCTAGTTTTCACACAATTTTACGGTTTTGGCCCAAAATACAAAAATATTTACATTTTTGGCCCTAGAACCAAAAAGGACCAATTCATACCATAATGCTTAGTTTTTCACAACGAATAAAACTTACAAAAGCACTATGGTCGACTTCCAAACATTTCATAACGTTTTTATTTTTTAAAATTTTGTGCCTAAAATTTTGTAAGAATTTTGGAAAACTCTCCACGTTGTCCTAACAATTTCGATGCATTCTACAACTTTCATGTTTTAATTTTCTTGAAATTCCAATGTTTAGGGGGACTTTTGGCTAATTTTTAAATCTGCCAAGAATACTTTTTTTCTTTGCAATTTAGACCCTTTTTGGAATTTCATCAAAACCCTTACTTTCTTCTTTCCATCATCATCACCATCAACATATAACATAAAATAACCATGCCATATTGTCCATTTTACATTCCTTAGCTCATAATATACATCAAACACTTGGTGTGCATAATAAAGCATAGACTTTAGCTTAATTAAAAAGTCTAGGATTTTACCTAATCCATGCAAAGTGCTTGTCTTCACTCTTTAACACTTGAAAGCTTCCAAATTCCCTTGACATCAAGCCCATACCTCACCATAAAAAATTTCATCAAAACTTGCACAAAAATCCTTGTTCACAATAGAGAAAGTTTTGAGTTTTATCTTAAAACTCCTTAATCTTTCTCTAGAATTCTTAACCTTGCTTCCTTAGATGATTGAAGACCAAAATCACCAAAGTTTGAGTGTGAGAGGCATTACAGAGGAATCAGTTTTCCTTGGAAAGAATATAGCTTCTTATTTTTTTTCTTCCTTTCTTTCTTTCTTTCTTTCTTTTCCTTTCTTTCTTTCCTTTTCACACTTTCTTTTTTTTCCCCACCGTGGAGACCATTATTTGGTCTTTTATATAATGAGCTAATTCAACTTTTTTTTTCTTTTTCTTTTCTTTTTTTTTAATAAAAAGGTGATGAGTCATCACCTTGGTAATCAATTAGGTTACTTTGGATGGCCAAATGTGATTGGGTCACATTAGTGGATGTGGTGGCCCAATCAAAACTTTTAAGGTGTCTCACTAACTTTTTACGCAGTTCAAGTTTATACTGACAATATTTTTTCTATATTTTCGGTATTCTTTTTCTATATAGTTCATGAGGTCCTATAACCTTCAATACTTATCCATAACTATCACATAATTTAATTTCAATATTATCTCACTTTATATTATCTAAATTTATACTGACAGTATTTTTCTTATACTGTCGGTACATTTTCTATACTGCTACAACATTCTTTATTCATCCATATTCTTTAAACAATATTATTTTTATACTGCTTTAACTTAGACAGTTTAATTTTTGTACTGCTTAACCTTAAAAAGTTCAATTCTTACACTGTATTAGTTTTGTAGTGTAATTTTTATACTACATAACTTTATCAGTGTACTTTCTTGCACTGTATTATTCTAATACTGTATAATTTCTTGCATTATTATATAGTATTTCTTCTCAAACTGTATTTTTATCTTAACATAATCCTTAAATTATTGCATTTTTAATATATTAAAAATGCTTAAGTATTACATAAAAGTTGGCCCTTAGGCGGCCTTTTGACAAAGCAATCGTCAATTCTAATGACCGGCCTACAACCTGACATGAAGCCTTTCTTGCAAGCATCAAGGCAAATGTAAAATCCTCACAAATTTTGAGTATCCTTCAGTCTCTAAATTATACATTATTTTGACAGTGGTTCCAGGATTTGTATGCTTCAGCTCCTCACAATAATCCCATAGCACAACATATTGTGCTTTAACCAACCCCTCAATAATTTTTCTAGCCACTTCCCGAGCTTTACAAAACTGCCTTTTTGTTATATCAACTTGTATGTCATCTACCACAATTTGCTTGAACCCAGCCTCGTTCTAATTAGGATTTATCCGAAACTGACCTAAATACCTCTTACCTAGCCATTTTGTAGTTATATGTGTCATCTTGAAGCTCAAACCACATGTGTGAGTTCCATTGTATGTTCTCACCATGTAAGATACGCCATCATCTTGAAACATTACACACATAATCCAAGGACACCTATTTTTACACTTGGCTTTAATCCCCTTCTTATCATTCTTTACCAACATAATATCTCTATGCTTCTTTATAGAGTGATCCTTGACAACTTCTTTGAAAGAACAGCCTGTAGGTAAAACCAATCCAACATGGAACTCAGGGTCACGAATGTCTACATTGGGATTGTACTCTGAAGTTCTTTGACTCCTCTGTTTCTTAATTAAATCACCCTTTTCATCTTCCTCTAAAGCAGTGTCAAGAGCATCTGTATCATAATCTGCACTCTCTAACAAATCATTTGTATCCTCCTCTAGATGAATATCATGAAATCAATCCCTCCCAATTCTTTGCAGGGTCAACATCATTCTTAGACATATAAGAATCCTCTTGATCTGAATCTTCAAACTCACTCTTCTAAATTTGTATCGTCATTAATCTCAACAATTACCTCTTCAACAGTTGGTTAAATGAGGCTCAGGGATAGGATTTTGAGGTTCAGGGATAAGATTCTTTTCATCTTCATGGTAGATTAGAGTAAAAACGGTGTCAAATGGTACTTCATCGTTGGGACCAAACACAAACTCATCAACACGAGGCTCCAAACGTATTTCCAAAGGCACAAGTCTAACACAAAATTATAAATTAATTACCTTAGAATGGCGATATTAATCCAAAATTTCAACAATTTCTTGATTGCTTTCAATAAAAACAAACTCATTGTTTCCTAAGACCTTATAATAAAAATCCATTTCTCTTTCATATCCCAACAACATAGCAACATCTTTCATAACGGTGGGACCAAAAACCTACCAACCACGTCATCAATGAGTAACCTCACCACCCACATAGCTCATAGTACCTTTATCTTCAAATAACCTACCACCATGATGTACTTTCAATGTGTAAACATCTATAGCATCAGGATCTGCCTAACCAAATAAAATTTTTCTATAAGTAAACAAACCCAAAAAAAATAATAATAAAAATAACAAAACATACGCATACAATAGTCCTAAATGAATCATATACATATGTATCAAATCCATTTTGGAGTGTAATTGACCAATATATGTTGACAGATTTGCTCATATTTTAGTGATTTTGGGTGTTGGCGTATAAGGTGGAAATAGAAGTATTTGTTATGAAATAAAACAAAGTATAACAAAAGACTAAAGAGAATAATAGAGAAAGACAAGAGAAAATTAGAGACAAAACAACTTTCTATACTTTTACTTGTGAGGGATGAAACTTACAAGCTTAGTACAACTACTATTTATAGGCCAAGTCATCATACCAGAGGTAATGGTAATAGACATAACTTACATAGGTTTCATATACAATTAAAGAAGACATAATGCACAATATTAAGAGGGATTTAATGGGGTGATAATGTGGTCTAAATGGTAATAAAATGTTTGCATGTAACTCATGAAATACCAAGAGGTGGCATCCACACATACTTGATTCACAACACTCCCCCTTGGATGTCCACCATACAGATAATATGCCTCATTAAAAACCTTACCAAGAAAAAACCCAATGGGAAAAAATCTTAGTGAAGGAAAAAAGAGTACATAATTATTGTATGTTCTGCATTTAGGATTGCCTCATTAAAAACCTTGCCAGGAAAACCCAATGGGACAAAAACCTAGGCTAAGGGAAAAAGAGTATAATATGCAGTGTCTCCCCCTCATGTCAACATCTCTTTTTCAAAGATCTCTAAGTCGACGCATACCAATTTTGTGTACCAACTTCTCAAATGTTGTTGTAGGAAGTGCATTTGTAAACAAATCTGCCAAGTTGTCACTGGAGCGAATTTGATGTACGTCGATCTCTCCTTTCTTTTGAAGCTCGTGTGTGAAAAAGAATTTTGGTGAAATGTGCTTTGTTCTGTCTCCTTTTATGTAACCCCCTTTGAGTTGAGCAATACAGGCTGCATTATCTTCATATAACATAGTTGGACTTTCTTTGTTGAATGAAAGATTACATGTTTCTCTTATATGTTGCACCAGGGATCTTAACCATACACATTCTCGACTTGCCTCGTGAATTGCCAATATCTTAGCATGATTCGAAGATGTGGCAGTTGAGGTTTGTTTTGTTGAACGCCACGAGATAGCTGTACCACCATATGTAAACAAATAACCTGTTTGTGATCGTGCTTTATGTGGATTAGACAAATATCCTGCATCCACATATCCAATCAATTCTGACTTGGAATCCTGTGTATAATACAGACCCATATCTGTTGTACCACGAAGATAACGAAGTATTTGTTCGACACCATTCCAATGTCTTCGAGTTGATGAAGAACTATATCTCGCTAGTAAGCTAACAGAAAATAATATGTCGGGTCTTGTGCAATTAGCAAGATATATTAGTGCACCAATAGCACTAAGATATGGTACTTCTTGACCTAGAATTTCTTCATTATCATCTCGAGGACGAAAAGGATCCTTTTTCACATCAAGGGATCGTACAACCATGGGAGAACTCATTGGATGAGATTTATCCATATTAAAATGCTTTAATACCTTTTCAATATATGTTGACTGATGACCAAAAATCCCTTTTGATAAATGCTCAATCTGCAAGCCGAGACAGAATTTTGTTTTTCCTAAGTCCTTCATTTCAAATTCATTTTTCAAATATGTTATCGTATCTGTAAGCTCTTCATGAGTCCCAATGATATTCAAATCGTCAACATAAACGACAATAATAGCAAATCCAGACTTATACCTTTTAATAAAAACACATGGACAAATTGGATTGTTAATATATCCTTCTTTCAAAAGGTATTCACTGAGACGATTATACCACATACGTCCAGATTGCTTTAATCTATACAAAGATCTTTGTAATTTTATTGAATTCATTTCCCGGGGTTTTGAATTGCATGTTTCAGGTATTTTTAGGCCTTTAGGGACTTTCATGTAAATGTCACTATCAAGTGACCCATACAGATAGGTCGTTACAACATCCATTAGACGCATGTGAAGTCCTTCTGAAACTGCCAGGCTAATAAAAAATCTAAATGTAATTGCATCCACCACTGGTGAATATGTCTCCTCATAATCTGTGACGACCCGCCTTTTCGAGCAGTCACTTTACTTTCATAAACAACAATCTTACTTACTTAGTAAGAAAAATACTGTAATAATTTTTTTTTCTTCTTTAAACGTTCTTTAAAACTGATGCGACCTTTGTCGCCATTCAAGTTGAGACATCGCTCAACACTTGCTCTTAAAATCATTTTAAATCGTTTCTTAAAACTTAATAAGAAACATTTATTAAATCATAGCTTAAAACTTTACTTTATAATTACATAAAACAGTTCGTAAACTGTATCTTAAAACTTTCAATACAATTCTTAGAACTCTGATTTCTTTAAACTTTGAAAACACAACATTAAACAATGGAAAACCTTTTCTTTACATAGCGGAAGCAAACAGTGATGGTATCCATACCCAAATCTTCGCATCTGTCCTCCGCAGCACCCAGCTCTTCTAACAGGTCTTACTGGTCGCCCATAAATCTACCTACAGCATGAAGAAACTTTTTATGAGCTTTCGCTCAGTAAGTTCAAACAAAATCTCACAAAGCATTTAAACATGCTTTTAAAAAAAACCTTTCTAGAACGTTTTCCATAAACGTTTTCCTAAAGCAATTGCTATAACGTTTCTCATAAACGTTCTTCACAAAATATCTAATGCAAAATAATCCTCAGATTGCTCTTCATAACGTCATTCATGTTTTCATAAACATTTAATACAAAACATTCCTTAGAATGCTTTTCATAGCATATAAATGATTCACAATAAACAAATCAAATACAATCACAATGCATGTTTTAATTTATGCTCAATTATGAACTTTCGATTATGAGCATCTTATGACTATTCTTTCTTACTTTGACTTTCTATCCTTATTCCTTTTATTTCCTTATCTTACACATTAACTTTCCACCTTTTGTTCCTTAACTTTCTTTATCTTATAACTTTTAGTGTTCGCACCAGCATCTTTAATCATGAGATCATAAACATGATGCTTCCCTTGTGGAAGACTTAAGACCATCGAACTTCGAGGTTGTATACCTCACATCTGGGAGGTCAAGCTTTAATTATACTTTTATTACCTCACAATGAGGAGGCTGGTACGATACTTTCTTTTTAACTTTACGTTACCTTCTTATTAACCTTAGTGGGCACAACAAATGCAACCACGTCATATGCAAATACACTTGCAAATCATTGCTTATACGATAAAATCTATCGCATAATAAATGCAACTTAAAATGCAAACACATTTTGATAATTATAATTTGTACTCTGGAACTTATTGCATAAACAATGCATTATATAACGCAATCACATTTTGCGAATCATAACTTTTATTCCTAAACTTATTGCATAACAAATGCATCATATATCACAAATCATATTTTGCGAATCATAACTTTTATTCTAAACTTATTGCATAACAAATGCAACTTATTGCATAACAAATGCAACTTATAACGCAATCACATTTGCGAATCATAACTTTTATTCTAAACTTATTGCATAACAAATACAATATATATATAGCAATCACACATTACATATCATAAGTTTTATCTTAAAATATATTGCATACAAATGCAATATATATCGCAATCACATATTGCATATCATAACTTTTATCCTAAAATATATTGCATACAAATACAATATATACGCAAACACATATTGCATATCATAACTTTTATCCTAAAATATATTGCATACAAATACGATATATATATCAAACACATATTGCATGTCATAACTTTTATCATAAAATATATTGCATACAAATGCAATATATATCACAATCACATATTGCATATCATAACTTTTATCCTAAAACATATTGCATACAAATGCAATATATTACGCAAACACATATTGCATATCATAACTTTTATCCTAAAATATATTGCATACAAATGCAATATATTAAGCAATGATATATTGCATATCATATCTCTTATCCTAAAACATATTGCATACTAATGCAATATATTACGCAATGATATATTGCATATCATATCTCTTATCCTAAAACATATTGCATACTAATGCAATATATTACGCAATGATATATTGCATATCATAACTCTTATCCTAAAACATATTGCATACAAATGCAATATACTACGCAATGATATATTGCATATCATAACCTTTATCTTAAAACATATTGCATGCAAATGCAATATATTACGCAAACACATATTGCATATCATAACTTTTATCCTAAAATATATTGCATACAAATGCAATATATTACGCAATGATATATTGCATATCATAACTCTTATCCTAAAACATATTGCATACTAATGCAATATATTATGCAATGATATATTGCATATCATATCTCTTATCCTAAAACATATTGCATACTAATGCAATATATTACGCAATGATATATTGCATATCATAACTCTTATCCTAAAACATATTGCATACAAATGCAATATACTACGCAATGATATATTGCATATCATAACCTTTATCTTAAAACATATTGCATGCAAATGCAATATATTACGCAAACACATATTGCATATCATAACTTTTATCCTAAAATATATTGCATACAAATGCAATATATTACGCAATGATATATTGCATATCATAACTCTTATCCTAAAACATATTGCATACTAATGCAATATATTACGCAATGATATATTGCATATCATATCTTTTATCCTAAAACATATTGCATACTAATGCAATATATTACGCAATGATATATTGCATATCATAACTCTTATCCTAAAACATATTGCATACAAATGCAATATACTACGCAATGATATATTGCATATCATAACCTTTATCTTAAAACATATTGCATGCAAATGCATTATATTACATAGCAATGCTTCATAAAACTTATAACTTACATTATAACACATTATGCATTGTCGAAAAGCAGGATTTATACTAATCCTATTTCGTTTCTATGTTGCACATCTGCATCTAGATCATAATTTGGTACGTATAAACTGGTCAGTAAGTTCATCTTTTTATTGTCCAGTCTATAGGCCTTTTATCATCTAGTCGTTCTAGACTAGTGACAATGCTGATTAAAAACATGTTTACGTACCTGTCTGAAAACTTCTTAGGGTCATAACAGCGATTAACTTTCTATATCTCCCTTGAACATGTCTAGCTCTCTGCTTTTATGACCTCGCTGTCGGTCACGAGAAATTTTCTAAATTCTACTTGATTATCTAAATCGTTCTCACGATTTCTAATCGAACCTAAGGTGTCTTATAGTAATTTTTCTAGTTTCCTATAAGCAACTTGAAGATTATATCCTTAACGAATTTCTTATGAACCTTATTGTGCATATTCGTTATGTACTACATGGTATTGTACTTGTATACTATATCTTGTTATATTATGGATAACAAGCATCAATCATAACATTCTTATCCATATTATGCGCTCGTATAAGCATTATACTTGCATATCATATTCATAAACATATCATACTTATACATGTCATTCGTACCATACTTCCACATTTTATACTTTCATATTTCATGTTTTCACATATTATTCATACTCATGTCATGTCATTCACGTCATACTCATGTCATTCATATCATACTTTCACATTTCATGCTTTTACATATTATTCATACTCATGTCATGTCATTCATATCATACTCATGTCATTCATATCATACTTTCATATTTCATGCTTTCACATATTATTCATACTCATGCCGTTCATATCATACATCCATTTGTCGTTCATACTTTCATTTCGTAGAGTTGCTATACATTTTTCTTCTTTGAATAGAAACTATTTCATAGTATATTCATATAATACTTTAAGTCATGTCACATTTATGGTATACATACCAATCATAGTTCATAACATTCATTCATATCAATATGTAAATAGGCTTCAAACATAACGGTTGCAAATTCATTGCAAATCCTATTTTGTACTTTAGAACTTTTTTGCATGATAGGTGCAATATACTTTAAAAAAAAAACAACTTGCATAACCATTGCAAACTCATTTACAAATGCATATGGATGCATTAAAAACTATTTACTTCATGCTGTGGGTGAAATCTGAACTTACCCGGACTATGCCCTAGCGTTCTCTATTACGTTCCTTTCTCGTTCCTTTTCCTTCCATTGGTCGGCTTTTGTGTCCTGATCATACGACAGCCGACTCATTAATTAACTTTCTTTTTATCAATCCACTTGATTGATAATAAAACACAAATATTAACTATTCATTCCTTTTAACTTCGTAACCCATCGGTTTACCTCTCGTTTACTTAAAATATCTCTTATTAAATCTCTGGTCTCGCATGACCGTTACGTTACTTAACGTATTACGGAACATTTTTCGTCTAACAACGTTATGCTAAATCAGAGTGTTCGACTCCGTTCTAGTCGTTTCCATGATAATGACGATTTTACCCTTAACAGGTTTTTCGTCACCTTGTAACGTTATAAAACTCATTCTTACATAAAACAATGTAACCATAACTGATCAAGCATTTCATAAATTTCTATGAAAGCATCTAAAACAGTTTATTCTAAACAGTTCATACTGTGGGCGAGATTCCTACTTACTTGAACTCCAAGCTAAGCAGATCCAGTTGTATCTCGCTACATCTACAGTATGCGAAGCATCCTCTACAGTGCTCCTCGAGCTACCATGAATGGCTAGGAATGCTTCCTGGAGATCATACATTCTTGAAAACGTCATTCTGGACTCCGATACTGCTGTTTGAATCGCCTCGATCCGCATGCAGTCGATTGGTGGGCTTTGACCTGCCGTTGACCAACGTTGACCGCCGTTGACCGGCGGCGGTTGGCTCCATTGAGGGCTGAGCTCGAGCCTACCCCCCCTAATTCGACCCTTCTGAGTCGATTGGTGGGGTCAATTTCACCCAATTCGGCCTCTATCTGCTCCAATCATTGATGGATTTCACGGCCAAAATCGGCGGCTCCGATTTCGGTTGTCCGGCGATGGCGTCGTGAAATTGACTTGGGGCTTTCGTTCCCCAAGTCACTCTGAGCATTTCCCCATAGTGGGGCAGCTCAACACCGCACGAAACGGCGGCCCGAAGCCCCTCACGGCGGCGCACCAAGGCGGAGGTCGTTCTCCGGTGACCGGCAATCGTTTCGTGCAATTGAGGTACCAAATTTCTTCCTCTCGGTCCTCTGAAGGTGGCTGCCTCTTCAATTTGGCACAAAATGGCCTAAAACAGCCAACCCGAACACACCCACGGTGGCTCACGGCGGGTGTCTTCGTTCTCCGACGAGGGGCGATGGAATGGAGCAATTGACCGAGGGGTCTTGCTCGGCGTCGCCCTCTGATCATTTTGGTACCGGCAGTGTGCCACACCGCCGCCATATACGGCGGCTCCGACGGTGACTCCACGGCGGCGACGGGGCAGCTCCGGCCAAGCTATTCCGGCCAAAATTGAGCTGAAAGATTGGTACCATCTTGTTCCTCTCCTCACACTGAGTCCATAGACACCAAAATCACGTCGATTGGTGGTCGGACGGCGGAGAAATGTCGTCGGGAAAATATGGGTTTCACCGCCACTTTGGGCGGCGCGTGAGCCCTCATCCGGCGGTGTTTTGGGTAGCACGACACCTCGTTGGACTCAGCTCAACGAGAGCTTCCCACTGATGCGGGAGGTGTCGAAAAATAACTCCAGAATCTCAAACGAGGTTTGAGGAGAGAGAGAGAAAATGTAGAGAGAGAAAGTGGAGAGAGAGAGTGTCGAGTTTTGTGATATTTTTTTGATTTTTCCTTTTTTTTTTCATTTCTTTTCTTTTTATAAAAGTATAAAAAGAAATTGTGGTCCACACAATCCAATTCTTATACTGCATTGCTCTAATACTGTATAATTTTCTATATTATTATACAATATTTTTCTTTAAACTGTACTTTATCTTAATATAATCCTTAATTTAATGCAGTTTTAATGCATTAAAAATCTCGGGTGTTACATAATCAATACCAGGTCTTTGCGAAAAGCCTTGTGCTACAAGTCGTGCTTTATATCTGACAACTTCATTTTTTTCATTACGCTTTCGCACAAATACCCACTTGTAGCCTACAGGTTTTACACCTTCAGGTGTTTGGACAACAGGCCCAAAAACTTGACGTTTTTCAAGTGAACTTAATTCTACCTGGATTGCGTCTTTCCATTTTGGCCAATCATTTCTATGCTGACATTCTTCAACAGACTTTGGTTCAAGATCCTCGTTTTCTTCTGTAATATCAAGAGCTATTGCATATGCAAATATGTTGTCGACAACAATTTCCTTTCGCTTCCATCTCTTTCCTGAAGTGACATAGCTTATTGAGATCTCTTCGTTAACATCTTTTTCAAATACTTGAACCTCTTCTGGGGTTAATTCTTTAGCTATGTCAACTGTTTTTATACTGGGCTCTTCAATAACATTAATAACATTGGAAATGCCAACTTGCTTATTATTTAGCTCCTTTTTCTTTCTTGGATTTTTATCCTTAGAACCGATGGGTCTACCACGCTTCTGGCGTGCCTTAGATTCATTTGCTACCATATTAATATCTTTTCCGGTAGGAAGATCAATTCGAATAGGAGCATTTTCAGCTGGTATATGTGATTTTGTTACTTTCTTGACATTGGTAAATGCATCTGGTAACTGATTTGCAACTTTTTGTAAATGGATAATCTTTTGAACTTCTAAGTCACATTGATTTGTACAAGGATCAAAGTGAGATAATGATAATGCATTCCACAAAATTTCTTGTTTTTTCAGCTGTTGTTTATCTCCCCCTAATGCTTGGAAAACTGTCACATCAAATTGACAATCGATAAACCGTGCTGTAAAGAGGTCACCTGTCAAGGGTTCGAGATATTTAATTATTGATGGGGTTTCAAATCCAACATAAATTCCCAATCTCCTTTGAGGACCCATCTTAGTACGCTGTGGTGAAGCAATTGGAACATATACTACACAACCAAAAATTCTCAGATGGAAAATATCTGACTCTTTACCATAAACAAGTTGTAATGGGGAGTATTTATGATATTTAGTAGGCTTTATGCGAATAAGTGCTACAACATGTAATATGGCATGTCCCCAAGCAGAGCTAGGCAATTTTGTTCTCATAAGTAAAGGCCTAGCAATTAATTTCAACCTTTTAATAAAGGATTCTGCTAATCCATTTTGAGTGTGCACATGAGCAACATGATGCTCAACAGTAATCCCAATTGACATGCAGTAATCATTAAAGGCTTAGGATATAAATTCTCCTGCATTATCCAGATGAATTTTCTTGATTGTATAATCTGGGAATTGTGCTCGTAATCGGATTATTTGAGCAAGGAGTCTCGCAAATACAACATTGCGAGTAGATAATAAGCAAACATGTGACCAACGTGTTGATGCATCTATTAAGACCATAAAATACTGAAATGGTCCACATGATGGAATAATAGGCCCACATATATCTCCTTGAATTCGTTCTAAAAATGTAGGAGATTCAATTGTAACTTTCATTGGGGATGGCCTTATAATTAGTTTTCCTTGAAAATAAGCAGCACATGAAAAATCTTTGGACAAAAGAATCGTTTGGTTTTTTAAAGGATGTCCATTTGAATTTTCTATAATCCTTCGGATCATTATTGAACCTGGATGACCTAAACGGTTGTGCCAAACAATAAAATTCCTTGAATCTTTGGATTCTTCGTTCATCACCACATAGGATTCAATTGGATCTATAAATGTATAATACAATCCAAAAGAGTATGCTGGTAGCCTCTCCAATATTTGTTTCCTTCCTGAGACATTAGACGTAATATAAAGATATTCAACGTCTCTTTCATTTGTTGTCTCAATATGATAGCCATTACGACGTATATCTTTAAAACTTAGTAGATTTCTTTTTGATCTACTAGAATACATAGCGTCGTTAATCATAAACTTTGTGCCACCAGGTAATAATATATTGGCACTACTAAAGCCCTCAATGAGATTTGCAACACCAGATATTGTACTAACATTAGCTTCAGCTAATATAAGATTGGAAAAATATTTTTTATCTTTGAGAATAGTGTGTGTTATTCCACTGTCCACTAGGCAAAAGGCTTCATCATTAACTTTAATACCGGTGGAATAATTTTTGAAATCCATGCCTCTTCATGAAAAATAAAACAAAGAGATAAGAAAATAATATACTAAACACAATCTTTTTTTTTAAGAAAATATATGGAGATTACAAAACATAATAAAATCACACCTAAATTACAACCAAACTAAAATAAAAAAATTTGAAACATACTAAAACTTATGGTCACACCAGAAAAAAAAGGGATAGATTGGTGGGAGAACATCTTTTCAAGCCATATTGATGTTTCCCTCACTAATTAAATTCTCAAAATTTCCATTCTCAAAATTTCCATCATGATTCTCAAAGAAATCTGCAACGTCCAAGTGCGTAAAATCTATGGGATCATGGCGTTCAGTAAAGTTTGTCTCAACAAAGTTTGTCTCTGCACCTTTTTCTTTCTCCTTTAAGGAAGCTTGGTAAAGATCAACAAAATGTTTAGACATGCGACATGTACGTCTCCAATGTCCTTTCATGCCACATCTATGGCAAGTATCTTCATTGTTCTTAAGGGCTTTATTCTGAAAACCCTTTTATTTTTGTTTCTCCTCATTCTTCTCCCATTTTTGATGGTGATATGCAACTTTCTTGAAATTTGAGGAGTTTTGGTTATAGTAACCACGACCACGACCACGTTCATGACCACGACCTCGACCGCGACAGCGACCGCGACCATGTCCACGTCCACGTCCACGTCCACGTCCACGTCCACCATGCCGACCATGCCCAGGATCTTCAACATATGCCGCATTCACTTCAGGGAATGGCATTGATCCAGTTGGGCGAGATTGATGATTTTTCATCAACAGTTCATTATTTTGTTCGGCAACAAGAAGACATGATATTAATTCAGAATATTTCTTAAAGCCTCGCTCTCGATATTGCTATTGCAAAAGCACATTAGAGGCATGAAAAGTATCATATGTTTTTTCTAACATGTCTTCATCAGTAACACTTTCTCCGCTTAATTTTAATTGAGAAGTAATTTTAAACATTGCTGAATTATACTCGCTCACAGTATTAAAATCTTGCAGCCGTAGGTGCATCCAATTATAGCGAGCTTTAGGAAGAATTACAGTCTTCTGGTGGTCATACATTTCCTTTAAATTATTCCAAAGGACATATGGATCTTTTACCGTCAAATATTCAATTTTCAATCATTCATGGAGATGATGACGAAGGAATATCATTGCCTTTGCACGATCTTGTGAGGATGCGTCATTTCCTTCTTTTATTGTATTACCAAGATTGATAACATCAAGGTGGATCTTAGCATCAAGAGTCCATGCCAAATAATTATCGCCAGAAATATCAAGACCAACGAACTCTAGCTTTGTAAGATTCGACAATGTGCAAACTAATATACGATAAAATAAAGTCAATAAAAATTACAATAATTTATTCTTAATTAAAAAAAAAGGACAAAAATTTACAATATAAGAATACCAAATATCATGCACGTGTATAGAAAATAAAAAAATATTGTAATAAAATTTTCATTGAAAATCATGTCATTAAAAGTAATTGAAAAAAATAGCAAATTAATGATAAAAGAAAATTTAGACAATAAATTCATTTTTTAAATTATATAGTTATTGATGATAAAAGAAATAATTTGTTAATTTAATAAAACAGAATTAATAATATAACAATTAATTATAACAAAGATAAATTATACAACTACTAACCTAAAAGCAAATGTAATACATCAAATAGTTAACACTACACACATGTATAACATATCAACAACATGATGGATGGTGAAATTGCTAGAATTAATTTTACATGAGAAAAAAAAAATTTAATGAAATGATCAAAAGCCAACAGAAATACCAATCTCAAAGAAGGAGTGTGCAATTGATATAAAACTATATTCAATAATAGATAAAGTAGACATGTCTTTAGAATTATAAGGGAGAATGGCTATACTACGTAAACATTAGTGAAGATATAAGTACAAAATACCTTTCAAAAGGAGAAGTGATTGAACCAAAGAGCAATCAACACTTGTAAAAGCTCACAGACAAGAGACTCGTGCTGATAACGTGTTATGAAATAAAACAAAGTATAACAAAAGATTAAAAAGAACAATAGAGAAAGACAAGAGAAAATTGGAGACAAAACAACTTTCTATACTTTTACTTGTGAGGGATGAAACTTACAAGCTTAGTACAACTACTATTTATAGGCCAAGTTATCATACTAGAGGTAATGGTAATAGACATAACTTACATAGGTTTTGTATACAATTAAAGGAGACATAATGCACAATATTAAGAGGGATTTAATGAGATGATAATGTGGTCTAAATGGTAATAAAATGTTTATATGTAATTCATAAAATATCAAGTGGTGACATCCACACATACTTGATTCATAACAATATTGTATTTTTTGCTTGAAATTTTTTTTCTTTATTTCTTTGAAGGTGTACGTATATGTGTGCGTCAGAGTGAGAGCAAAACATCATTTTACCATTTTACCACCCAAAAAGGAACAAAAAAGGAGGAGAAAACGCTGACATCATAACCAATGACATGTATTGCTAGAATAAGGTAGAGACTAAAAAAAACTCCTTATGACAACAGCAAACCAAAAAACAATGAATAACATTCTTCACTGTACAAAACAAGCATATCTTCTAACATTACAACATGGTTAACCTTACAAACGCAAAAAAAAAAAAAAAAAAAAAAACAAACTAGCATAAAAAATGATTTTATGAAAACTCATCCTCTTCCAATTTTCATTTTAACGGAAAACCCATTCAAAATCTATTGAGAGGTTTAATGATTTCCTCTTCCTTTTTCTCATATTTTCACCATCATCAGGAAGAACGCCGCCTCTTCAACTTCCTCTTCACCAGCCTCGGATCAATGCGCAATAAATTTGTCGATTTTTCGTTTCAAGTTGAGAGAAAACTGAAATTAGGGAAATCCTTAATTCTGGAAATGGGATTAAAACAAAAAAAAGAAATAACGAGAAAACTCATGCGCATGAGAATGGGGACATTTGAGTAATTTTGTAATAAAAACAACAACCTGACGCACACGTGTATTTTTTCGTTAGAGTTTCGCTAGTTTTTGACAGAAATTCAAAAATTGTTAAAATAATTGAAGATTGTTTTATTAAAATTAAAAAAATTAAAATATCATATATTAAAAAGTTAAAAGGTCGTAACTACAAATTACTTTTTTAAAAAAAGAAAAAAAATTTCTAGTGGTAGTGCTTTTTTTTTTTTGAGGATAAAAGGACTTTTATTTTATTTTATTTTATTTTCCCGTCCTTTCCTGCACTACGAAGTAATCTAGGAACACACCGCCAAAACTAAAAAAAAAAAAAAAAAAAAGCAACTGGGGAGCGAGGGAGAGTAGAATCCGCCATAGATATAGAAATAGATAGAATAAGAGAAGAGAGACACTAATGGCGGCGGTGGCGGCGGCATTAGCACCGGTGTCTTCTTCTCTGCGGTTGAAGTCGTACTTGACTATCCGGTTGCTCTCCTCGTACTCCAATCGAGCTCTCCTTTTCCCGGCAAATCTCCGGCGTCAATATTCGCGATGCTTCTGCAGCGTGGCGTCAGGCGTGGGAGAATTGAGGAAGAAGCTGAGGGTTGCGGATATTAAAGGTGGGCCCGACCAGGGATTGGATCGATTGGGGCAGACTCTCGTTGTGAAAGGCTGGGTTCGGACTCTTCGTCTTCAGAGCACCGTCACTTTCGTTGAGGTAAAAACACTTGACATTTAACGCTTACCGGAGAACTTTGTGTTCATTCATTCATTTTGTGGAGAAGATAAAGTTGCTAGCTTTTCAAGTGTTTATAATAATAATAATAATTCTCAATGGCTATTGAACTTAACTTAGAGATGATTATCAAGTGTTATACTTATTGGTAAAGATAAGAATCTTTTGTGTTTAAAGTTAGAGGATGAATCAAGTGGCATTGCGTTGTTGGATTGTTGTTAGGTCAACGATGGTTCGTGCCTCTCAAACATGCAATGTGTTTTGGACCCCAACACTACTCAAGGTTATGACCAGGTAAGGTATCACTCGCGACTTTTATGCAACGGGAGACCAAGGACTTTTTTAGAATGCCTCAATACCGTCTAAAACTAGCGTACAATGTAACAATGAAGATTTAGGCTAGCATAGATTAGAAACACTATTTTAAAAATATTCAAGATTGGACGTAACAACATTCTGTTTTCACTTCGCAAGTGACGTTGTGAGCAATAACTTGTTCCTTTTCTTCTTCTTTTTTTTTTTTTTTTTTTATTAATATTGCTTTGGAGGTAAGGTACGATAGATTTTCTGTTTACTGTTTATTTTTGTATGTCTTGGGAATATGTTTGCGTACCTAGTTGTCATTTTCTGTGTGTTGCTTCAAATTTTGAGGTTATTAATAGGTAGAATCAGGGTCAGTCGCTACGGGTGCCTCGATATGGGTGCAAGGGATTGTGGTCAGCAGCCAAGGGTCAAAACAAAAAGTGGAGTTGAAGGTCAACAAAATTCTGGTGGTCGGTATCTCTATTCATTAATCTTTGTTGCAGTACCTTTTGCGTTATTTTGATGTAATGTTATAAGAATTGGTGATTCAGTCACCTTCCTTTGGCTTTGCTCAATTTTTTCATTGATTGATCCACTATGTTAAAACCATTTTGGGTCTTCATCAAGGTAGTAATCACGATTTACTTGATTTACAATCAAGACCGGCAGTCTGTGGTATTAATGATACAAAGGTGGCATCTCAAGGCTCGGCCTTTATAGAGTCAACTTTTTTCAATTACGCATAAAAAATTTGAACCATGGCGTCAATACAGCATGTCTTGCAATTGGAATATAGTGTGTTTAACTTACTGGAAGGCTGCAGTGAGATGTACGTTACTATGACTAGGATGTTTTGAAATTTCTTTCTCTAACTTGCATTTTTACTACGAATGAGGTTTTGTGGCTGTTGATGTGCTTAACCTTGATGATTCCCTGGCTTGGTTCTTCTGTTCAATCTAAGAGTCTGAACCAAAAAAGGCTATCATGAACCAATAATCTGCAGAAAAGGAGTATAAATATTGTAAATTTTGAACATTTTAGGTTTCCCTTTTCTACATATCTAGCTGCATAGGTTCTTTTACAAATAAAAATTGATTGTATTTGGTTCCTGTGTTCAAGATCGGGAAAAGCGATCCTTCTTTTCCCATTCAAAAGAAAAGGGTAAGCAGAGAATTTTTGAGAACTAAAGCTCATCTCCGTCCTAGAACAAACGCGTTTGGTGCGGTAAGGTTCTGCTTCTTTGCTTTCTGTGTTCTGGTTCTTTAATATTAGATTAATGTGGGTGATGTGATGGAGAATTGTTTGACATGTTCTACTTATGCTATGGGTTTAAGGTTGCAAGGGTTAGGAATGCGTTGGCCTATGCCACACACAAGTTTTTCCAAGAAAATGGGTTTGTTTGGGTCTCAAGTCCTATTATTACTGCATCAGATTGTGAAGGAGCAGGTGAACAGTTCTGTGTGACTACTTTGGTATGCATCGTGGCTTGAATATATACTTTTTTGTTTCTTAAGCAGATTTAAATTTGCAGCAACATGCCTGTTTTCTTTGCTAAATGGAGTTTTTGTCCAAAATGTTGAAAATATAAGTAGGATGTATTATATGATGCTGATTTCAATTGTCTCCTGTCTTAGCTGCTTTACTCGTAAATTCGACTTGAATGGTAATTTGCCTTATAAAGAAAATGTCATGTTGCATTAATTGATTTCAGTTATGGATATGGCCTTTGAAAAAACCACCATTGAGAAAATATTTCCCTTCAGTCTCACGTTGAATGTAAACCTTCCTGCTCTTTTATTTTCTTTATTTTAGTTTAGTTTTTTATGGTACAAGCTTTTGAATTTACAGATGCCAAGCTCCAGAGATGCCGTTGATTCTCCCGTGGAGAGCATTCCAAAAACAAAGGATGGTTTGATTGATTGGTCACAAGTGAGTCCGGCCTTCTTCCTTTCTTTCTTTCATTTTTTTGTTTTTCATCATTCATCTTGTGCAACTGGCAAGTTACTGCTGGGTTGATCATTAAAAATGTTATGTTTGTTGGGCTCATTTTCTGTTGTTTCTCTCTTTTCTTTGGTCTTTTTGAAACTACGATAGTTGCAGTTTACACCATGCATTTTGCTGGGTATCTAAAAAATTGTAAATTTTAGATTTTTTTTTTTGGCTTGCGTCAGGATTTTTTTGGGAAACCAGCATTCTTGACCGTCTCTGGCCAGCTTAATGCTGAAACTTACGCCACTGCTCTTTCTGATGTACGTATTTTGTGAACATGGCTGATGTTTGTCTTTTATGAAGGTGTCCCTAATTATATATTTGCACAAAATTCCTTGAGTGCTGCCATCTAAAAAACGACTCTTTCAGGTGTACACATTTGGTCCCACATTCCGCGCTGAAAATTCAAACACTTCTAGGCACTTGGCTGAATTTTGGGTAAGCGTTTGTTCTTTTGGTTACTAAATATGCCTCTTTTACAAGCTTAGGTCATCGGTTTCAATAACAAGGACCTTACAATTTCTTTTTCTTTCCCTTTGGTTAAGATGATTGAACCTGAACTTGCATTTGCTGATTTAAATGATGACATGGCTTGTGCAACTGCCTATCTCCAGTACGTAGTACGTTGCAATCCCACAGCTATTTTCATTTTGACGCTAATTTTTAGAATTTAGTGGAAAAAATCAATACTAAAGGTAATACATAAAATGTTGTCATTTTCACTCTATTCTAGTAACATCTACTTCTATGTTTGAAGGTGAAATATGTACTTGAAAACTGCAAGGAGGACATGGAGTTTTTCAATACATGGATTGAGAAGGGCATAATTGATCGATTGAGTGTATGAGCTCCCGGTGTAACTTGACCTTACTCCTTTCTGTTCCCATTTAATCTCCTTCCACTTTTTTCTTTTTTGAACTGTCTTTTCCTTTTCTATTAATTATTATCATCTTTCTTTACTTTTGTTTTTGTCCAACAGGATGTTGCTGAGAAAGAATTTGTACAGTTGACTTATACCGATGCGATCGAACTTCTTCAAAGAGCAAAGAAGAAATTCGAATTCCCTGTACTACCAGCTATTTGAACTTCTCAAATATCTTGCCTATTTTGTGTTGCTGAATCTTAATTGAAAAAATCCATAAGGCTTCAATCTTTATCAATCCATAATGCATTGAACTGATATGTTGTCTATTAGTATGCTTGGAATCCTTAATCATTTTTTGTACCGGTTAATTAATCTTTTCCCCTGGATTATTTGGGCCATATGATAGTTATAGTTCCCCAGTTAGAGTTGGTTAAGTTTGAATCCAAAAGAGGATCTGAATTTAAGGAGTTCTTGTTATAAAGGATATCACATATTTTCCTTTTTATGTGGTAGTGCACTACTGCAATGCTACTCTTTTCCTTCACCATTTACCTTTCTGAATGCTTTTTTTTTTTTTTTCCTTTAAATGTATAATTCAGATGCTGTTCTCTGATTATTTCTTGAATGCCTATTTTTAGGTTGAGTGGGGATGTGATTTGCAGAGTGAGCATGAGCGCTATATAACTGAAGAGGCATTTAGCGGATGTCCTGTAATAATTAGGGACTATCCAAAGGTATGTGTCCCTCCCTCTCTTTTCCTTCTGGCTAATATTGGTTTTTCTTTTTCACTTTCAAAATTTCCATTTAGTTTCAGTATCAACATTTCAGGAGATCAAAGCATTCTACATGCGGCAAAATGATGATCGAAAGACTGTTGCAGCCATGGATTTGCTGGTGCCTCGGGTACTTGAAGCATTTCTTTTTTCTTTTGGTGTTATGTAGCTATTCATTACATACTGAAGTAGTTTTAAGCGGGTGAAGTCTGTTGGTATGTTTGGCCTAATATTGACTCTTTAGTTTGAAGAGTCATTTATGTCATGTTGGGTTCTGTTAGATAGAATGATGTATACTCATCAAGAATTGAAAATGAGGGAGATTAGAATATTGTAAGAGCACCAGAATGTTGGCTGTTTTAGGCAAGAAATGCAATCAATCAACATTTCCATGATGCCTAGTTGTGGCCTGGCCTATATGGTTCCATGGCGGCACTCATGCTTTTTTTCTGCCCCTCGTTATCATGTGAAAAATTATCTTATCAATCCATTTGAATATAAACTTGGCCATTCATATCTTGTGACGCTATTTTCTGATGTTCTGTCAGGTCGGTGAGCTTATTGGTGGAAGCCAAAGAGAAGAGCGGCTTGAATATCTGGAGGATAGATTGGATCAACTGAAGCTGAATAAGGACAGCTACTGGTGGTATCTTGATTTGCGTCGATATGGTTCAGGTCATTACTTCTTTTCTCAAACGGTTTTTCTCAAGTAATATGCCTGCTTTTGAATCTTCGGTCATAGGCGATTTAGAAAATCAGGTTTTTATAATATATTCAAATGGGATTTCACAATCCCAAATGGATAAAAAGTGTTGTCTGCAATTGCGTATTATAATCTTGGGTTTTGTTGTTGTTTCAGTTCCTCATGCGGGTTTTGGGCTGGGGTTTGAAAGGCTTGTACAATTTGCAACCGGATTAGAGAATATAAGAGATGCAATCCCCTTCCCCCGGACACCTGGTTCTGCAGAATTTTAAGTATCACTTGTGCATGCAACAACTTACATGGTCCAAAGGAGCTTCTCTATTATTGGATCTCAGTTTTCTCTTTTTCTCCATTTAATTGAATTTCCCAAGAGTTGAGCCTCTACAAATAAACTTGTTTGTATCGTCTTATTTGGGAATTTCCATGCTAGGAATAGGATGGATACCCTGCTTTCAACGTGTATTCTTTTGACATTTGATTGCATTACATCGACAACAAACAATATGCAAGTTTAATGAAAATCTATGAAATTTTAGTTATTCAAAGCCTACCGTAGAATTCTCTTTTTTCCAAATGCATCAGTCTCAGAGTCTCTTGTGCATTGGAGAGATGACCGGTAAGTAGTCAGGAAATGAATACCGAGCTAATTAACACACTGTACACTGTAGTGTGAGTTGCAAGATAAAGATGCATCACACAACTAAATTAGCAACAATAAAACGAGTTGCTTATGAAAAAAAAAAAAAAAAGAATCTTACAGAATAGAAGCTGAAACCAAAAGAAGAAAAAAAAAAAAAGTATTGAACGTAAATCAAGTATGCGTAGATCGTCACAAAATACAGGTAGGGGGAAGAACTTTTTACGCAGACATACAACAATATCCAATGGACATTCAAGCAAAATTGTGGTAAAAAATTATCTTTGATTTAACTCGTTGATGCACTGCAGACAATCGGAAAAGGACACATGATTATTTATTTGTTTTTGTTTTGTTATCTCTTTTTTTAAACTCAAAATATATTATCATCTCCCCTGGGAAGATCTATAGAGGCCTCCTTTTGTCTAACCCCAAAGGACGCCCTCTTTTTTGTTTCCAACAAATGAATCAATGAACTGTACAAAAAGGTGCCCACGCTCAACCAGGCCTTCAAGCCTCGGACATTTAGATAAACCTAAGGCTTAATAAGAACATTTTTAAAAAAAAAAAACCGCGCCAAATTCATCATATTCATGGCGCAAGTTGGGAGGTAGGCAAAGGAAACAACATTCCTTTCTTCTCATATAAAAGCCCATACCCACTATTTTAATTTTCTGAGAAATGCACGAGCAGGAACGTCACCCCAATGTATTGTATCGGTCACGACGAACAAAACTCAATATGTACATCTTCATGACTCGCTCAGAGTTCCACTTCCTGAAGGTCATCTGCAAAATTGCCACCATTCATCTGCTTGCGCCTCAAAGGAGGATCACTAGGCATAAACGAAGACGGGGACATGCCCAATGCCTCTCCTAAAGGTTTTACTTCGGTTGCTTTCGGTGGGGGGCTAAATGAATCACTAAAACTTCCGCTCCATGAGGCGGTTCGTCGCGAGTGCGATGAAAGGGAGCTATGCCCGTTTGTCATCACTCTCTGGCTTGGAATGTTATCCATGCTTGGGAACCTTTGCATGGTTGATGACGGTGTTGGAGTCTGGAACACAGGGTTCATAGCAGATGTTGAAGCATCCCCGCTAGTTGGAACCTCTCCTTGCACACTTTCTGCTATAGCCTCCATTGTCTGATCACCTGATGTGGGGGCAGGAATGAAAAACTTTGCATTTGCAGCAAAAGCAGGCTTAATAGACGGTACAGAAGGTGATTGGAACGAGCTTGCCGGTCTTCCACCACCCTGGTTGAAAGTGTCAACGTATCTGCAAAAAGTCCAGGGCATACGGTAAAATATGTTTTCCCTCCATTTGATTAAGGCATTTAATGGGGAAGTTAGAAAGTAGTTATCCACATAATTATTGCCAAGGCCAAAGCTATACATGCACTCATTGATGAAGCCATTCATAATATACCAGTTTTGATCGCTATAATTTTGAAAGGCCAACCAAAGGAGAAGGAAAGAAGTTGTGTACCTTGATCGAACGCCCATCCGCCCACGAGCTGAAAATTGATTTGAACTGGGTGGAATAGGTGGCATCCCTGAACCATATTCTGAAGGAATTGAACTTATTAAGTCCGGGCTTCCATCAGAAGGAAATGCTTCGCTCTTCAATGAGGATTTCAAACTGTAATCGGACATTCCATTTTGGAAGGCTGCAGTTGTTGGAGGAGGTGGCAGGGCAGCTTCTTCAGTAGGCAGCTCAGCACCTTGTTCTACCCATCTCTTCAGCTTTTCATCATAATAGAATTTGTTCTCTTCGCCCAATTTAGCCTTCGGTAGCAATGCAAGATAAAAACCATTAGAACGAAGCATCAAGATAAGCATTATCTACAATCCTTCCTCAAGGAGATGGGGCAAAAAAAAAAAAATATAAAAATAAATAAATATTTTGTCATAATACCTGTTTCCCTGGTCGAGGCCTTAAAACTAGGCCCACGGTCTTTTGCAACAGCTGTGACCCAAAACCAAATCGAGAAAAGCGAGACGTTCCCCCTGACACTGATGCTTTGCCTTGTGCATCAGCTGAGGTTATTTCTTTTGATGAGTCAACCTGATAGTTATCATTAGTCAGCAAGCTCTTACAGATACTGCATAAAATCCGAGTGCAGATAAATAAAAAACATAGCTGGACATACAGGTCTTGTTAAAACACGTAGACATTAAAAATGCTGATAGGTCTCTAGTAGTGAATTAGCACGAAATTAGTTTGGTGTTAGTTAATAATAATTGATATGTACTACTGTTATATCTGTTATCTCAGTGAAGAGTGGTTAGAGGGGTTGCGAGGGATATAAGTAGTAGGAATTGAATTAGAAGAGGTAGGCAATTAGTGACAGTGAGCTTTGCTCATTGGGTGAGTCTCTCGAATACTTGCAACTATCTGTATTTTTCTTATCAAATTCATCAATTCAATCTGAGTTTGTCTCTTCTACAACTTGGTTCTTATCAAATGCATCTAGGATTGTCTCAAAAAAAAAAAAAAAAAAAAGGCAATCTAAGAGCACTTACACACCTGTCTTGGAGTTCTGCCGAAGTCAGGCTCTGACACACTTCTATTAGACATTGTCATTTTATTGCCATCGGCAGCCCACTCACTTATGGGCTCCATTGAAGCAGAAGGCATTAATGATGACATTGCCATTGTTGATTGACTACTTGATACTCTAGGAGCCATCTGATGGTGAAAATATTCATTAACTTGGACAGTTCCCTGTGACATAGACGGTGCCGGTGGTGGTAGTCCCCCAACAACACGGTGTGCAGTACTGTCAAAAAAGTTTAGCAATTTGCCGACTAATTTTGCAGGAGCCAAATTTGTGGCGTATCCGCCCTGCAAATCGAATTTCATACAAAGGTCTCAATCTTGATTATCAAAAAGGTGACAACGTATACCTGATATTATGGAAAAAAAAATGATAATAATATGTGAATAATAGTAATAAAGATACCTGTTGATGAGTTTTAATCCTCTCCTCGAGTGATAATACTAGCTGTTTCCACGTTCCTACTTCAGGTGTTCTACCAGTTTTCAAAGACTTCAATATTGCTTGACAGTATCTGAAAAGAATCACTTCAAGTTAAGGCTAGTAGAGAGGTGGTATGAAATATCAATGACGAAAAGGATATATATATATATATAGAGAGAGAGAGAGTGTACTTCAGAGAATCTGAAACTTTTCCAACTTCAGCAAGCATGTGCGCATAGATTAGCTTATACGGCTGAAACGGTAACAAGATAAACTGAGAGTTCCCAAGAACCTTTGAGTATTCGTATAACTCAGTCCTCTGTCCAAACACCAATTAGGTTACATTCAGTAAAAGCAGCCAATAGCGCCTCATTAGTAAAACAAATGAATAATGTATAAAAAGTCTGATCGCTTGAGAGAGAGATAAGTCGGGGTTTACACCGCAAGATAATTCTGAGCTTACATTAATACCAAGAATACAAAACATAGTAAATAGGTAAGTACCCAAAAAAAAAAAAATGCTCGTAGCAAATATTTAGACCCCAGTCACAACTTAAAAACTAAAATTAGGACAGCTGAAATAAGCTATCTGACATTAACAAGCACAATTTAGGATCAGAGGTGAGGAATGAAACCTAGCAAGCACATATAACTTAAAAGCAAGCAACCTGATAAATGCAAGCACAACATTCATTGACAAGGAACTTTCCAAAAAAAAAAAAACGAACAAGAGAAAGAAATTAGGAAGAACCTGAATAGCCTCTGGACTAGCGTAGGTCCGAGGAAATTTCCAGTGATCTGCTCCGATAAGACACATTCTTGCACTGTCTGAATACGACTCAAAGTTTGCTTCAGCAACTAAATAGCAAATATGTGCTGCAACAATCTGAAAGATCTCTCATGTCAGTTCACAAAAGGAAAAACCCTTTAGAAAGCTCTACAGCAGATAAGTTGCATGAGACGCATTGTACCTCACTTCTTTCCTTCCATAGGCAGTCTCCAAGATGAATGATTACCAATTCATCATCTTTCGTTCTGTTTGCAGTTATTATGGCCAGATTCTCCTCCCAGTCATCAAGCATATTACTGGCACCAAACTGTTGCAAGAATACAGAGTTTCAAAACAGAATATTACAAAAATTGGTAAATATTTTAAAAATTGTCAGGGAGACAACTGAATCAAGGCTATTAAAAGAACGCAATTAATTAAAAAAATCACAAAACGGGAATGGCAAAGTTTGCTTCATTTATTTTATTTATTTTGGTACTGATATTGAAGAAAGGGAGGTGAACTGACAATATCGAATAATGGTAAAAACTGAAATCCTCAAGACAATCCTGACAGTAAATGAAGCATTTGTTTTCAATTAATGGATTCTCTGTATTCTATTCACATCCATGTGAGTCGGCTCTAAAACCGGTAAGTTGGATGAATATTATCCAACATGTAGCACAAACCTGCCGAAGAGACAGTTGTTAAATCAATATCTCACCTGAGTAGGCTGTTTAGGCATCAAAACGCCGCCTGGAAGGTTGCTATCAGTTGTGGTGTCCACAGAGAACACCTCAGCTGGTTGCCCTGCAATAAGCAGGCACAAAGTCCGCAAAGGGGATCCTGCAACCAGCTGGCGAAGTGCCATTTGCTTGATAGTGTCGACGTAGAACTGGAGTGGTTGAAACACAAGATTCCAACCAAACAAGAAAAAAGGGTGAAGATCGTATTACAAGATAATAATTAATAAAATTAACAGCATAAGTCACACGTGCAAGTAACTGAATTCAGTTTGTCAGATCTCAGATGCGTCAAATTGGACAACAAACCTGATCACCTAGTTGTGAAGCAAGAACAAGTGCAGGGCCCCACAGTTGACCTTCTTGTGCACATTGTAAAGCCTCTTTCTTTCTACCAGAAACTAGAAGATTTTGCACCTCAGAAGCAGTTGCCTACAACATTGATCCAACTTATTGCAAAATGATAAAGATTTCCAAATATGGTGGGAGGAGGTAAGGAAAAAGCTAAAGAAAAGTTTCCATACCCTTATTTCTCCTTCAGAAGGCAATTTCTGCAAGCAGTGGCTAAGAGCACCATAGTCACTGAATTGTGCACCATTCCTCTTTGTAGATGCAAAAAGTTTAGCAACTGCTGACTCTGGGGTATCAGTTTCCTATCAAAAAGACAAATCTAAAGAATTAGCAGAGGCATAATTTGTCAAGACAGCATTGCATGGATGAAAGAGTGAGAGCCCATTTATGCATGTCAAGCTAAATCCCTCATACAGGATCATGGCATGGAGAAGGAACGAGCTCAAATAATTCCCAAAAGCCAGCGTCTCAAAACTAACCATTAATTAACCCATCCATTGAAACATGACGTAAAAAAAAATGGTTCGAAAATATGACCTGACGTAACTTCTGAAACAGGACATTATGAAAAGAATGTGTTATTGTGCTAAAACCCCCCAAGAATAATACATTACTCTTGCAACAGGACATGTGTTCTTTTCTTTTTCGTTTTTTATTTTTCAGGTAGTCCTGACCAGTGCCTTCACACTTTGCCCTTTCAAAGCCACTTCACACAAATAAAAAGAAAATAAAAGGGGCAAGCGGGGGCTACAGAAGGTAGTATATCAAACTTATCCCTTCTATCACATTAAGGATCATGATGGAGTGGTGATTTGCCATCATCTCCAATGCAATAGTAATTGTCATGATTTGAACAGATTGTTAAACGTGGATTAACAGGAAAAAAATGAATATAAATATATATAACAAGAGATTATCAAACTAGCGACAAAAAAAGTGACTTACTCTCAATACAGCATCAGAACCAAAAGGTGAACGAAGTTTTCCATAATGTTGGCAAGCTATCTTAAGTAACGAGAGGAGCAACTTTAATATTTGAGCTTTCCTGTAATCCATGTCAGACGACTCACAATTTGAGATTCTCTCATCTATCCATTTGTTCAACTCTTTGCTTCCAACACTTCCACCAACCAATGGACCCAGAAAGGATTGTTGGCACAAAGCACGAAGGTAATCCTGGCTTCCACTAGTCGAAACATTAGAATTCCCGGTCACGACTTCTTGCAAGTTCAAAACAGAAACAGAGCTTCCAACGGGACCCTTCACATATTGCAATAAAAATGCCCCATTAGCTCTTTTATAAAATCAATGTAAAAAAAAAAAAAACGCATGCTCCGTTTATGGCCAAATTTCACAAAAGAAAATAGGATTGTACGACCAAAGAAGCAGAAACATTTCTGAACTCAGGCCTAAAGCAGACGCGTGACTAATATATGTTCAAATTCATACAACAACAATTTTACCACCATTTAAATTAAAAATCCCTTGTTTCTCTAGTTCCCATAGGAGGAACAATTAGAAAATCAATAAAAAGGAGAAGGTTCTAAGATCTAACCTGGCTTCCAAATGATGAGTTCCCAAGGTTACTATTATCTTTCATTACTATGAGTTTTCCACCAAACCCAAAAGTTACTAAGGCATGCGGAGGACGCCCGTCGGATGACCTTCCGACATTTTGAGAATAAGAAAACTGATTGCCACTCTGAAAAGATTGTTGAGCAAAATTTACAGGTTTTTGACTGGTAAAGTAATCGTTTGAGAATTGCATTTGATCATTCTGCTTTGCATTTGCTTGATGAAATGGCTGCAACTCAGCGCTGAAGCTCTGGTAACCCAGAGCCCCATTGGCCTCATTGTGTCCCTGATTAGCTCTGCCGTACGATGGAACTGCTCCAAAAGAGTTAACAGATTTCTGCTGATCCTTGTTCACAGAAAAGTTTGAACCATACAAACTATCCAATTGCTGATTTCCACTAAACATTGTTGACGCCACAGTCTTAGACGCGGCTTCAGCTTGCCACATGTTAAAATTCTTTTGATTATCACTGCTATAAGATCCGGCCCAGCTTCCATCCGGACCTTGGCTACCAAGGCCACGTGACATATAATTTTCCGCCTGACTATATTCACCGTATGAACTACTTTCGTTCTGAGAATAAAAATTACTCGAAGCAAACCCATTTTGATTCTGCTGACCATAGTCATTAACTGTTGATTGAACCATGGAAGCATAAGCATCCAACGAGCGCCATTCTTGGGCAATTGTGTCGTAATACCAACCGGGATATTGAGGATCAAAAACCATATGTTCAGGATACCCGTTGTTCACCTGTGATACCTGATTCCAGTCGGACACGCTCTGACTTGAGCTGGTCTCAGTCGCAGTTCCCACGACAGAGTGTGATGTTTGCTGCATATAAGAAACCTCAGTTTTTACATCATAAGTGGCACCAATGTCATGCCCTAAATGCATGCCAGAGCCGCCTTGAGCATTAGCTGTCGAATCAAAACCGTCTACTTGGTACCATTGCCCAGTGTTTGCATCATATTTCCATCCCGGATACAGACTTTCCCAGTACTGGCTGCTGTTTAGATCCTGGCCATTAGTACTTTGCTCTGCCGGAGCTACATAGTCCTGGCCTTCCTGATATTGTGTATAGTTAACCACACCATTCAGACTATCATTTCTATGCTCTACGTTACCCGATATAGTTTTCTCTTCACTTGTCGAATTCTCGGCCACATTCCCAGGAAATTCCCCAGAAGCATCACCATCCAATTCATTGAAAAAATCCGAGTAAGATCCGAAACCATGATTACCCCCATTCTGAGCAGTATCAGCATGAAATGAACTCCACCCCACCACCTTGAACCCCGAAGAACTGCAGGATTCGTTACTCTTTCCACCGCCGATCATGGAATCAGAGGTAGATTCGGATCCTGCACAGCCTTCATTCATCTCCGCAACGCCATCCAACACGGCTGCGTTGGCTGAAATCGAAGAGTTCCTATCATCCACATCAGAATCCTTGTCAATTTTGGGTTCGAATCTAGTCGAATCCTCGGCAACTTCGGCGATGCTAAGATTAGCAAAGGCCTTGGCGTCGTCGGAATCATTCGGTTGGGCGGATTTCGGGGCCGATTCCGCAGGCCTCCCCAAATCAACATCATCATCATCGTCATCTACCAATTTATCGAAGAAGTCCTCGTCCGTTTGATCCTCCACCTCAAATGGAGGAAGCTTAGAAGCCATGAATTGAGCACCTAAAAGCAAAACCTAATCAGAATAATTCACTCTTCTCGAAATGGGATCTCACCCAATTCACCTTGGAAGGATTATACCAATCAAGATAAGACCTTGATTTCAATTTTGATTTTTGTTTTTCTCCTCAAATTCAAACTCTCTAGGAATTCGAGCTTGGGCGTCGAGATCCAGACAAAATTCGACCTCAAAAGCAGACAATGATGGAGATCTAGAGTTTTCCGAAGTGACTGCAATTGAGGAACACAGAGCAAGGAAAGAAAGAAAGATCGAAAATGTTATTGTGTTCTGCTTGCTTCCGAAGCAATAAAAAAGAAAAATCAATGTTTCTAACAAGAAAAGATGAAAACTTTACCTTACAGTTACAGATCGAGAGGAAAATTCACAAAGAGGATCGCAAATTCGCAGTCCCAGAGAGACAAAGAGAAGAGAAGAGAAGAGATGGAGAGAGAAAGAGAGATCGGAGCATAGGAGAGCCCCTCGTTTTTTATTTTTTTTATATTGAGCTTTTTAGAGTCATAAATTGTGATTCAAGTGTCTTCTCCCCTGGCCTTTTACAATTTGTGTGTGAACTGTGAATAATTGCCGTTACTATTGTTATTACTAATAATGGATTCCTTTATTCAGAAAATAATAACAATAATGGAATACTTTCAAGTCTCAATTGTTTCTGCCAGCGGCGCTCTTTTAATCAAATAACCCAAAATTCTCTTTTCAATTTTACAAACAAGTGGGATGTAAAATAATTATCTTGACCCTAGTCCCTTATTATCTTTTTCCTTGTAAATATTTAATAAGATACATTTTTTTCCTTTTCTTTCCCTCTCCACTATTTTGTTTTATGCGCCTTTATGTCACCTCTCCTTTCATATCTATTTTTCGATCCTTAATAAGTGACAAGCCTCGTTTGGCTATCAGATTAAACATTTATTCTCCTTCCATTTAGTCTTCTTCTTCTTTTCCTCTTGCTTGCCTGTATTTCTACAATTCTGACTTCTGAGTACTGAGAGTAAGAAAAGAACACATTTTTTTGACGCGCTTCACTTAGGCCATGTTTATTTTACATCAAAAAAGAAAAAAAAAAAAAAAACAACTCCAAGTAGTAATTCTTTTTTCCTTTTAATGAGATGTTTACTTATAAAACTAAACTAGTAATAAGAGTTTTATAGGTCTCATATAATCTAAAAAATAGAAAAAAAATGTCACTTTTTAAATCTCTCTTAGTATTGATTTTCCGTCAAAGAAAATAGAGGGTAAGATTCTGGATCGGTAAACACGTGTTTAATGTTATTGAATCGAAGGAGTTGCATATACAAGAAAAATATGTTATGGACAAGTTTCAAATAGTCACATCTAATTGTGTACGTTAACGGTTTCCTAATTTTAGTTTTAGTATTGCTTTACTGTCACGTTTAAAGTACTTCCAGAGTCGGAGTCTTGCTGATGATGTGTGTAATGTTGTCGGATATATGTTTATATTTATAAAAAGATTTCCCCTTTGTACGTGTCTCAAGGAGCAGAGCAAAGCCTTTGGTGTATGCCAAGAAAAGAACATTCTGATTGCCACGACATCCTCTTCCATCGCCCGCCTTGGCGCTAAATTTAACAGTGCAAACTTATAGGGTGTTTGACTTTGAGGAAAGGGTAAAAAAAAAAATCTTAATAGGAGGAAAGTTTTCTTTTTTTTTTTTTAGAAAAAAAACATGCTTTTTTAAGCAGTTAGAGTGTCTCAATTTTTTAAGAAAAAAGACAAATTTTTTTAGGTAAAAAAATTACCCCAAAAAAAAGATCATTTTGCCAAAATCAAATTTTCTTAAGTCTACTTTTCAAAATCCCCCGTTTGAAATTAATTAGTTTTAATTAATTTTTTAATTTTAAATAATATAAAACTTTTATATATTACTATAAAAGAAAAAAATGTTACAATATAAAGTTTTTAAATATTAAAATATTTACAGTTTTAACCACCATACCAAACGTCCAATTAATGCTTCAAACAGCTGTGCATTGTCTTGGACGGTGGTTCACCTGTAAAGCATAAAAGCAAGGACCTCAAATAATTTTGCCTGTCTAAATATCATCACTTTGATGTTCATTTCAAACTACTAGATATGGGGTAAAACAGAAAGGGAAAGGAATTAAAAACAATAGCCTAACGAAAATTTTATTTTTAGCTTCTTTTTTTTTAATTTTTGTGTTGTGTTGTTTGGTCTTCTAAACCTATAATTAGTTAGGAAATAAGAACAAGTGTGTCCAAGTGCTTGAGCTGACCGTCTTGTATACTTTTAGCTAATTAGTTGAAAACAAGAGAAAATTGTGTCTTCGTAGTTGTTATTTTAAATCTTATTTTAATTTCAACAAGCTTAATACGACAAAATGTTTAAACATTCTAAAAAATCAAAATTATGCGTTATACTTGTTCCCAATTAGTTACGAACAAATGTGTCAAAGTGCTTGAGCTGACCATGTTGAATGTGTTGGGGGTGTGCTCGACATTGTCCGTCGAGGAGCAAGTCCTCGATGGTCGGTAATGTGATGATCCACCTCTTCAGACAATTATTTGACTTTTTTTAAACATCATTTTTTAAACATTAATCGTACTTACTTAGTAAGAAAAATACTGAAATAAATTTTTTTCTTTAATTATATGAAACATTTCGTAAAAGAAAATATAATTTAAACTTTGAAAACATATATTAAAACTTTGACTTTCTTAAAGTTTGAAAACACTATATCAAATAGTGAGAAAACATTTTCTTAAACTAGTGGAAGCATACTGTAGTGGTATCCATACCCAAGTCTTCGCAATAATCTTCTACAGAACCCAGTTCTTCTAATAGGTTCAGGTTCTACTGGTCACCCATAGGACTACCTGCAGCATGAAGAAATTTTTAATGAGCTTTCGTTTAGTAAGTTCAAACGAAATCTCATAAATAATTTTCACATGCTTTAAAAGCTTTTCCCATAAAAATCTTGTTCTTAAAACATTTTTCATGAATGTTTTTCTTCAAACATTTCTAAAATGTTTTTCATAAAGCATTTTTTAAACATTTTTCTTAAAACGTCCTTCATAAACCTTTTCTTGAACACATAAAAATATTTTTCATAAACATTTAATGTAAAACATTTCTCAGAATGTTTTTCATAATCATTTTACATGCACACTTCATAATAAGGAATACAAGCAAATTCATAATGGATGATTCCATTTATCCTCAATTATGAACTTTCAATTATGAGTGTCTTATGAACTTTTTTTCTTACTTTAACTTTTTATCTTTGTTCCTTAACTCTCCTTATCTTGTAAACTTTAGTGTTCGTACCAACATTATTAATCATGAGATCATAAACATGATGCCTCCCTTGTGGAAGACTTGAGACCATTGAACACCGAGGTCATGTATTTTATATCAAGGAGGTCAAAACTTTAACTTTACTTGTGCACCTCATATCAAGGAGGCTGGTACGACACTTTCTTTTTATTTTTACTTTACCTTCTTATTAACTTTAATGAGCATATCAAATGCAACCACATCATATGTAAACACATTTGCAAACATAACTTGTATTGTAAAACTTATTGCATAACAAATGCAACATAAAACTTATAACTTAAATGGTAAAACATTACGCATTAACAAAATGCAAACATACTTTAAACATAATTATTGTAAATACATTGCAAACTTTTACTTAATCTTTAAAACTTTATGCATAACAAGTGAAAGCATACGTTAAAAGCAACTTATATAACACTTGCAAACACATTTGCAAACATATAAAATGCATTTGAAAATCATTTACTTCATACTGTATGTGAGGTTTGAAACTTACCTGATCTTAGCTCTAATGCTCTCGTTTCCTTTCTTTTCCTTTCATTAGTTGGCCTCTGTGTCCTAATCATATGACACCTAACTTATTAGTTAATTTTCTTTTTATCAATCTACTCGATTGATAATAAAACTTAAACACTAACCGTTCTTTCCTTTTAACTTAACTTGGTACCCTATTGGTTAACCCTTCTCTTTACTTTGTATCCTGTTGCTTTTAACTTTGTAACCCACTAGGTTACTGTACCTTTTACTTAACTCCGTAACTCATTGGGTTATCATTATTTTTACCTAACTCTGTAACCCATCAGGTTACCTTTTTTCTTTACTTAACTTTGCAACCTATCAGGTTATCTTTCTTTTACTTGAACATTTCCTATTAAATTTCCCATCTCATACGACAGTTTCGTTACTTAACGTATTATGAAATATTTTCATGTAAGATCATTTTGTTAATTCAGAGTGTTCGACTTTGCTTTAATTGTTTTCTTAAAAATGATGATTTTATCCTTAACGGGTTTTTCGTCAATTTCGTAACTTATTAAACTTTTCGCTTAAATTTTCCTTCTCATTTCTTTACATGTTACAGAAAAATTCCTGCTAAGTGACGTTTTCCAACATCGGGCGTTTGAGGTCCGTTTTGACCATTTTCATAAAATAACCATTTTGCCCTTGACGGGTCTTTAAAAACTTTCATAACCCATTTTAAAACTTAACTTTCTTTTCTTTACATCTCAAAATATTACAGAAAACAAAAACAATGGTTTTCCCTTCAATTAAATCTATTTTGTCAAAACTTTATAGTTTTGACTTGTAATGCAAAAATCTTAACATTTTTGCCTTTAACGTTTTTCTTTTATTCTTTACTTGAGTAAACCCTTAATCTTTAAAAACATAAACCCTGTGGTTAATTACTGTCCACAGAAATGCAAGAACTTAATATTCCTTTGTGAAAACCCGATTCACACAATTTTATGGTTTTGGCCTAAAACACAAAAATCCTTACATTTTTGCCCTCGGAACCAAAAACAATCATTTTGTACCAAAACATCCAGTTCTTGGTCAAATTCAAAACATTTCATAATATTTTCATTTCATGAAATTTTGTGCTCAAAATTTTGTAAAATTCATAACTCCTCAACTAAGTAGAATTTTGAAAAACTGTCCAATAGTCTTAATAGTTTCAATGCATTCTACAACTTTTATTTTTTAATTTTCCTTAAATTCCAACGTTAAGGTGAACTTTTTGGCTAATTTTTAAATCTGTCGAACTTTTACAAAACTTTGCAATTTAGTTCTTTTGGAATTTTACAAAACCTTGTCCACAAAAGTTGTTTCCCTCACTATTTTGGCAGTTCCTATACCATATTTGAAACATAAATTGGCCTCTAAGGCTCTCACAACCCTATTCTTTTGAAACTAGTTAAACTTCATATAAAATTCAAAGTTTAACAATTTTCTACTTTTAAACATATAATCCCCTACTTTCCTTCTTTTTTTCATCATCACCATTAACAAAAAAACATAAAACAATCATGTCATAATGTCCATTGTAATGCCCCCTTATGGACATCACAGGAACCGTTAACTTACATCGTTATCTCTTATTTATTTGGTGAGAAGACCTAAACTTGTAAGTATTATCTATTTATTATCCTAGGAATTTTGGTGTAAATTTTCTTTATATATTATTTTTTTATTTAACATTACCATGTGAACATGTAGATTTAAAATTTTGAATTATTTTATTAAACAATTGAATTATTTCTAAGTATGAATTACTAGTACTATTCAAGATCGCATCTTTCAAATAAAATCAATACTTACTTACCTTAAACTGTTTTCTTCTTCGGTTAGCCCGACGGAATACTCAAGGTATTCGGCTAACCGACTACCTGCGAAAATAGTTAGTTCATAATAAATATAAAATATTAAGGTAAATTACAATCCATAAATTATTACAAACCAAAGTCTATAAAAATATCTCCTAACGTGCGAAATTAAATTTAAACATAGCAATATTAACATTTTATTTCATGTCGTAACTCTATGATCCAACACCACCATCCTTGCATACACATCTGTCTTTCCACCCTCCATCCATAGCTAAAGTCTTACCCTTATCTGCAACTTGATTAACTTATGTAAGCGTTAAGCTTGGTAAGTACATTATGTAATCTCACAAAACACTGTAAAAAATTTAATGATGACATGAATCATTTCATCATTGATATAGTCAACATAGTGCATATATCACACTTTGTAAGAACATATCTTTTCTTTTCCTTTTTCCATATTAAAAAGATTTATTTTATTCTTTAGGGTCCTGGCGTTGCACCATTAACATCATTAGGGCACGCTGTCATGAGAGAAGAGGGGTAGCTATTCTCAAACCAAACGTGACAAGTCCACCTTGTAGGACAACATCATTATCATCATCATCATCATTGGGTATGCAACACCTTAATTATGTGATACATAGATATACACATATTTTTGTGAAAATGTCATATGCATCATGAAACAAGGATGAAAACATCCATAAAAAGACATTCTTCATAACCATGGTAAAAGAAGCCTTTTGAATAAGAAATGCATAAACTTTAATAACATAATAAAACAGATAATTTCTCAAAACTTTACATAATTCTTAATCATGTTGTAGGTGAAAATATATTTACCTGAGTTGTAGAAATTCTTACTCAACCTCTTGCAAGTGGATGGTTTTCTTTCTATTTCCAACGACTCAAGTTCCTCAAACTTCTTTAATTTTATAACATGGTAATCAAAAAAATATTCTCGGTATAAGAACATACTCAAAACATCACATTCAACATCATTATAACAAGGAATTCCATACTTGATTAATTAAACTAGCTTATACTATTATCACCGTTAAGACATGTTCATAATCTCAACCCCATAGCCAACACTCCACGATTTTTATAAAATTATAGAAAATTCCAATAGCTTTGAAATTTTTACACAATGTTTCTAAAATGTACATATATCATCAGAATAAATTTCATGACATTTAATTTAGTCTAAGCACCATTTTCATATTTTTTGATACATAACTTAGTTTCTGGATAAGTAACCTGGACAACTAATATTCCATGAATTTTTAAAATTCATACAAAATTCAAAACCACTTGAAATTTTTATCACATATTCTCAACATCCATAAGAATCACCATATTTAATTTCATCACAAAGGAATTACTTTTATGCTATATTTTATGTTTTACAAATCATGACTCTGCTGATGGAATTTTGGTTTAGGCAATGACAATCAACGAATTTTAGAAAAATCGCCAAAATTCCAATGGCTTTAAAATTTTTACAGGACATAATAGACATATAGACCTACCACCAAAATTTATTTCATCAGGTTTGAGCGAGTATAAATGCTTTTTTTATAATTTAGAATTCACAACAACAATCTAGCACTATAAACAACCTACGGGTAGTCAACAATCAACGAATTTTATAAAATTCCAATTGATCTAAAATTTGAGCATTGCAATCTTAACATCCCAACATACTACTAGAAAAATTTTCATTACGTTTGAATGATTCTATGTATTTTTCAACTATGCTAACTTTTACAAAAATGTTGCAATAAAATTACCGAAACAATGAGTAGTATTTATTCTACGACTTATTTCTTTAATTCTAACATATGCATGTGGCTAAAAATTTGCAAACATAAACTAGACATATAAATGAGCATTCGTAAATTTTTTTAGCATTAAACACATCCTACAATATCATCAAACAAATCATCACATTTAAACACAGTTTAAAGACTGTAAGAACAACATTTAGTATAAATTCTCAAACAATTCAAAAATAGTTTATATGAATCTGAAATTTTTATGGGAGATGCCTAACATATAGATATACAATGCCCAAAAGAAATTCTCTTAAAACCTCATGTCGATTCTTCTCGAAAAATCCCAAAATACATGTTTTCACCTAAAAATGTGATTAAAAATAATTATTCACAAAAATTTTGTTTCTTAAACAAAATCAAACTTTAAATCACATAAAATCATTCTCACAAAAGCCATTATATCACAGCAAAACTTTGGTATAAAAATAGATAGAAAACCAACCTCAAAACATGGTCCAAAAACTCTATTTCGGCCCGGCGACGATTTCGGTGAAACACACCATACTCCTCAGTTTGGCTTCCGGTTTTGAGGGAATGTGTTGTGCTTGACTGGGAAGCACGTGGGAGTGTTGAGAGTGAAGGTTTAGAGGTATGCAAAGGGTGGGGCAACTTGGCCAGAGGTGTGTCCATGTGTGTCTCGGGTTGGTCGTGAGAAAATGAGAGGGAGTTATGAGAAGGAAAGGAAGAAATGAGAAGGGTGGTGGTAATGTGTTTTACTCTATAGTGTGACTCTAAGACAACAATGAACTCAACCAATAGAAGGAAAGCATAAGGTGGTGGTGAAGAGTGTGGGTTGGTGGCGTTTCTCACGGGTGATGGGGAATAGGTGGAGAACGTGGGAGGGAAAAGAAAAAAAGTTGTTCATATGTGATCATGAGTTATGGTCTAGGCTTATCCTTAGCTGAAAAGGAGAAAAAAAAGGAATGAAGACAAATAGAGGTGATGGAGGAACGTTGACGGAATTTCTTTTGTCGGGAATTATAGCATGGAGGTATGGGATAGTGTATGGGCTCATTTTATTTATTAAAATTAACTTTAAACATGGTTAATGGTGTTTTTGATGAATTAACATGAAAAGTTAAAGAGCAATGATTAAAATTGATTTGGAATCAAATGAATTATTTTCTACAACTTGAATCGTGGGAAGAAGAAGCTCCGAACGACATGCCATTTCGAGTTTGTTTTTGGCTCTCAGCCCCCCAAAAATGACATGTCATTTTTAGGGTGGCACTCCCAAAACGACATGTCGTTTTGGGATTTTTTTTAATTTTTTTTGGGAAAATCCAAAAATGTTGAAAACTTTTCCAAACTTAAGCAAAAATGATTTCTAAAGTTAAATAACTTCTAAAAATTAAAATCAAATCTCCCAAAAATTCAAACGACTAAAATGTCACATGCAAACAGGTAAGAGTCCAAGTAAATCACCAAAATAGAACATTTTTCAAACAAGAAATCGTAATAATCATTCATTAGGCACTTTGCGTCATTGGAATTTCCTAGTCCATCCATTGCAAATAAAGTTGTTAGCTCATAATAACTTTCATAATCATAAATATCACATTGAAATTTTCACACAAAATATGCTTCCAAGTCACAATTTCATTCATGTGATGCATAAAATCGTCAAACGTTACATAAAGCTGGTTAAAGAAAACAACGGTTGTTACAACCCTCCCTTTTTTATAAAAGCTTCGTGCTTAAAAGTTAGAACAATTAAGGGTATTTAATTCTCATTTCTTCTTCTCGTTCCCACGTAGCCTCTTCTACATTGTGGTTACGCTAAAGTACCTTGACCAATACAACCTCTTTATTCCTTAGGGTCTTGACTCTTCGGTCTAGAATTTCAACAGATTTCTCCTTATAGCTAAGATTTTCTCATATCTTGATAGCTTGATGCTTGATTATATGCGTCGGATCTAAGATGTACTTCTTTAGCATTGAGACATGGAAGACATTATAAATAGTTGACATATATGCCGATAAATTCAATTCATAGGCTACATTACCAATCCGCTTCACCACTTCATAAGGTCTTACAAATCTTGGGCTAAGCTTGCCTTTCTTCCCAAGTCTCATGACTCTTTTCATCGGTGCCACTCTTATGAATACAAAATCTCCGACTGCAAACTCCAAAGGCCTTCTCCTTTTATCAGCGTAGCTCTTCTAGCGACTCTGAGCAGTCTCCATCCTTTTGCGAATCATTTTCACAGCTTTAGTTGTTTCACTAACAAAATCCATTTTCTCTTTAATTTCCTCTTCCATCATCTTCTTTGCCCCAACTTCATGCCAACAAATAGCCGATCTATATTTCCTTCCATATAGTACCTCATAAATGGCCATCCCAATAGCTGCCTGATAGCTGTTATTTTATGCAAACTCTGCCAATGGTAGCATCTTATACCAGCTTGTCTTGTAATGAAAAGTACAAGCACAAAGCATGTCCTCTAGGATCAAATTTGTTCTCTCTGTTTGGCCGTCAGTATGGGGAAGAAAAGCTTTGCTGAAATGTAACTTCATACCCAATGCACTTTGTACACTCTTCCAAAAATAGGAAGTAAATATGCTATCACAGTCGGAGATGATGGACTTTGGAATACCATGGAGACTCACAATTTCCTTGACGTAGAGTTCTGCAAGCTGTTCCATCGAGTAGGTGATTCAAATGGGAATAAAGTATGCTGTCTTAGTCAACCGATTGACTACTACCCATATAGAGTCATGCCCATTTGTAGTTCTTGGTAAGCCTATGATGAAATCCATTGCGATCTCCTCCCATTTCCATTCAGGTATCTGAATGGGTTGTAAGAGACCTCCTGGTCTTTGGTGTTCAGCCTTAACTTGCTAACAGGTCAAACATTGCTTTACATACTTAGCCACATCATGTTTCATGCCAAACCGCCAAAAGCCTTCTTTCAAGTCCTTATATATCTTCGTTGCACTTGGATAGATTGAGTAAGGAGCATTGTGGATTTTGGATAGGATCCTTTCTTTCAAATTGTTGACTTTGGGAACACATTTGAAAAATAACGTTATGTCTTCTGCTACTTGAAACCCTTCACATTTTCCTTCCTTAATTTCCTGTTTGATCCTTAATAGGCTTGC
Organism: Artocarpus heterophyllus; assembly: GCA_025403435.1. NCBI lineage: Eukaryota > Viridiplantae > Streptophyta > Magnoliopsida > Rosales > Moraceae > Artocarpus > Artocarpus heterophyllus. The sequence continues at coordinate 1,172,581 of CM046344.1, forward strand.
ATCTCTTCCTTGTTTACCTCAGATCTCATCATGGAAAGTTGGCGCAAGAGTTAATGCCGATAGTTGTCCTACAATTAATTCAAGACCAAAGTCTAGAATTTCTTTCCTTAAAGGTTCAGACGTTTCCTGTATCGACATCAAAGTTATAGAAGACTTCCTACTTAAGCATCCGCCACTCGATTCGCCTTCCCTGGGTGATAGCAGATTTCACAATCATAGTCTTTAACTAATTCTAACCACCTTCATTGCCTCATATTCAATTCTTTCTAAGTGAAGAAGTACTTCAAACTTTGATGATCGGTGTAGATTTTACATTGAACTCCATATAGGTAGTGTCTCCAAATCTTTAACGCAAAAACTATCGCTGCCAATTCAAGATCCTGGGTAAGATAGTTCTTCTCATAGTCCTTTAGTTGCCTCGAAGCATATGCAATCACTCTACCGTTTTGCATTAGTACTGCATCGAGACCCATTTTTGAGGCATCGCTGTATATGACAAAACCTTCTTCGCCTTCCGAAATTGCCAAAATTGGAGCCGAGGTTGGCCTTTTCTTTAGTTCTTGGAAACTCTTTTCATATTGGTCTATCCATTCGAATTTCTTTACTTTGTGAGTCAGGTTGGTGAGTGACAAGGCTATCTTAAAGAAACCTTCTACAAAATTTCAGTAATACCTAGCCAAACCTAAGAAGCTTCTTACCTCACTCGCATTCTTGGGCTACTTCTAGTTGAGAACAACTTCAATTTTAGTCGGATCCACCGTAATTCCTTCTTTGGAGACAACATGACCCAGAAAAGATACACGGTCAAGCCAAAATTCACACTTAGAGAATTTCGCATACAACTGATGCCTTTTTAAGTTTTCAAGCACAGTTCCTAAGTGTTCCTCATGCTTTTCTTGACTCTTTAAATACACAAGGATGTCATCAATAAACACTATAACAAATTTATCGAGGTAATTTTTGAACGCCCGATTCATCAAGTCCATGAATGCTGCAGAAGCATTTGTTAGGCCAAAAGGCATAACCATGAATTCATAATGACTGTATCTCGATCTAAAAGCTATTTTTAAAATGTCTCCTTACTTTATCCTCAATTGGTGGTATCCTGACTGCAAATTGATCTGCAAAAACACAGATGCACCTTTTAACTTATTGAATAAATCATCGATCTTGTTCTTTATTGTAACTTTGTTCAGCTCCCAATAATCAATGCAGAGTCGCATAGATCCATCTTTTTTCTTCACAAATAGTACTGGAGCTCCCTATGGAGAAGGACTAGGCCAAATGAAACCTTTTTTTGAGAAGCTCTTGTAGTTGAGTGTGTAGTTCCTTTAACTCTACTAGGGTCATTCTGTATGGTGCCTTAGAATAGGATTTGTGCCTGGGTGAGCTCGATTTCAAATTCAATCTCTCTTTCTGGAGGTAAGCCTAGTAGATCTTTAGGAAATACTTCTCGAAATTCCTTAACCACTAAAATATCTTCAACACCTACTTTTTTGTTTTGGCTCTTATCGACAATGTTGGCTAGATAACCCATGCATCCACTAGCTAGTAACTTCTTTGCCTCTATAGCTGACAGGAACATTATTGGCTTCTTTCTTGGTTCACCCACAAACACGAACCGCTCTTCACCTTCTGGTTCAAAGATCACCCTCTGTTGTTGACACTCGATTAAGGCGTTGTATTTCTCCAAGAAGTCCATCTCAAGGATCACATCATAGTCATGCATGTCGAGTATAATAAGGTCACTATAAAGTTCTCTATCAGAAATTCTTATTGGAATGGCACATAAGAACTGAGTGGCATACATCACTTCCCCCGAGGGTAGTGAAACAATAAACCCATGCCCCATACATTCCCCGTTTCTTTCTAGATTTTTAGCAAAAGATTTAGATACAAAAGAATGGGTAGCACTCGTATCAAAAAATGCATGAGCATTTTTAGTTTGTATAGGGATTTAACCTGCGACAACATTTGAGGTTTCTACTACAGCTTCTTCCTTGGTCATGGTGTAGATTCGAGCATTGGCAGGTGGGGCTTCCAATCTTCCTTGGTGGATAGAAGGTCCTTCAAGGGCTGCCTGCATACTATGGAGTTAACAAGAGGTGCTTTTTGCTGGTTTTGAGGACGGGTGTTGTTAGGATAGTTACCAACGATGTAGCCCTCACGACCGCAAGTGAAACACTTGTTGGTGCCCAGACGACATTCTCTTGTATGCATCTTCCTACATTTGGCACATGGTTGGATCTACTTGTTATTATAGTGTTGTTGTTGTGTTGCCCATTGCCTTTCTTTTTATTGTTTTAACCCCTCTGATTTTTAAAACCACCCTTTCTTTTATTACTGTTCCAGTTCCTATTGTTGTGGTGGTTGTTGTTTCCCTGTGGTCGATGGTGATTATTTGAGTGATTACCAGACTGTCTGTGTGATGACTGGTTTTTTCTATCTTTTGGTAAATACTGTTCCACCTAGAGTGTCGCACAAACCAAATCCTTCTGAGTACAGGGGGTCATTGGGCTCCATCGATAACCATGGCGATTTCAGGTCAAAGGATTTTAATTAATCTTCTTACCCTCTCTTCATCGTCTTGAACTATCTCAGGGCATAAGCAGGCAAGTTGATTAAATTTTCCCACTACTTCGATTACAAACATATCACCTTGTCGTAGATTTTCAAGTTTGTCACAGTGCTTGCGAGTAATGTTCATGTAAAAGAATTCCTCATTAAAAGCCTTAACAAAATCATCCTAGGTCATCTCACTGACATTCTAGCTCTGCTCAATTCTTTCCCACTAGATGCGAGCTTCCATAGTAAGACAATATGAAGCATGTAGGACTTTCTCATTATCGGTGAATTCCATTAGTTTGAGAGTAGCCTCTATTGTCTTTAGCCAACCTTAAGCAACCAATGGATCGTTGGTACCTTCAAAATCTATAGGTTTAACATGCCTCTACCTAACCAGTAGAGGTTCCTAAGCCACTAGTCTTTTTGCAGCTTGAGTCACCGGGGCCGAGGCTTCTCTTTCTTGTTGTTGAGGGATAGTTAGTGCGTTTTCATTTTGTCCTTCCCCTCCTTGACCATTGCTTCTAAGTTCTTCTATCTCCTTTTGTTGTCTCAAGCCGTTTCTGAAGATGCGCAAGTATTGCCATCAGGTTGGCATTGGTCGTAACGTTGGTTTTGGCCACAGCTTGTCGGCAGGGTCTACCTCTCCTACCTCGACCGGTCATATGTGCTTCTTGCTGGTACATCGTTGATTAGGGGGTTAGGGATATAATCGCAACTTAGAATGGAATAAGCATCATACTAGTACATATATGTATAGTTAACATTATATATTATGTCCGTCGACATCTATATGTAAATTTTACTTACTTGGAGGATTTAGGACAGATGTGTGGTGATGTGTGTTGGAGACAGAAACCGCTCTAATACCATATCTGTGACGCCCTCTTATGGATGTCACAGGAACCGTTAACTTACATTGTTATCTTTTATTTATTTGGTGAGAAAACCTAAATTGTAAGTATTATCTAATTATTATCTTAGGAATTTTGGTGTAAATTTTTTTATATATTATTACTTTTATTTAACATTACCATGTGAACATGTGGATTTAAAATTTTGAATTATTTTATTAAACAATTGAGTTATTTCTAAGTATGAATTACTAGTACTATTCAGGATCGCATCTTTCAATTAAAAGCAATATTTACTTACCTTAAACTGTTTTCTTCCTCGGTTAGCCCGACAGAATACCCAAGGTATTCGACGAATTGACTACCTGCGGAAATAGTTAGTTCATAATAAATATAAAATATTAAGGTAAATTACAATCCATAAATTATTACAAACCAAAGTCCATAAAAATATCTCCTAACGTATGGAATTAAATTTAAACATAGCAATATTAAAATTTTATTTCATGTCATGACTCCATGATTCAACACCACCATCCTTGCACACATATCTGTCTTTCTATCCTCCATCCATAGCTAAAGCCTTAACCTTATCTGTAACATGATTAACTTATGTAAGCGTTAAGCTTGGTAAGTACATTATGTAATCTCATAAAACATTGTAAAAACTTTAACAATGACATGAATCATTTCATCATTGATATAGTCAACATAGTGCATATAGCATACTTTATAAGAACATATCTTTTCTTTTTCCTTTTTTTTCATATTAAAAACATTCATTTTATTGTTTAGGGCCATGGCGTTGCACCATTAACATCATTAGGGTGCGCCGTCATGAGAGGAGAGGGGTAGTTAATCCCAAACCCAACGTGACAAGTCCACCTTGCAGGACAACGTCGTCGTCATCATCATCATCATCATGGGGTGCAATGCCTTAATTATGTGATACATAGATATACACATATTTTTATGAAAACGTCATATGCATCATGAAATAATGATGAAAACAACCATAAAAATACATTCTCCATAACCATGGTAAAAGGAACCTTTTGAATGAGAAATGCATAAACTTAATTAACATAATAAAACATATCATTTTTCAAAACTTTACATAATTCTTAATCATGTTGTAGGTGAGAATGTACTTACCTGAGTTGTAGAAATTCTTACTCAACCTCTTGCAAGTGGATGATTTCCTTTTCTATTTCCAACGACTCAAGTGCCTCAAACTTCTTTAATTTTATAACATGGTAATAAAAGAAATATTCTCAGTATAAGAGCATACTTAAAACATCACATTCAACATCATTACAACAAGTAATTCTATACTTGATTAATTAAACTAGCTCACACTGTTATCACCATTAAGACAAGTTCATAATATCAACCTGGCAACCAACACTCCCTAATTTTTATAAAATCACAAAAAAATTCCAATAGCTTTGAAATTTTTACACAATCTTTCTAATAGGTAATATATCACCAAAATAAATTCTCAACATCCATGAGAACCACCAAATTTAAGTTCGTCACAATTGAATCACTTTAAGCCATTATTTCATGTTTTACAAATCATGACTCTGCTAGAATTTTGGTTTAGGCAATGACAATCAACGAATTTTAGAAAAATCACCAAAATTCCAATCACTTTGAAATTTTTACAGGACATAACAGACATATAGACCTACCACTAGAATTAATTTCATCGAGTTTGAGTGATTATAAATGTTTTTCTTACAATTTAGAATTCACAACAACAAGCTGCCACTATGAACAACCTACGAGTAGTCAACAATCAACGAAATTTATAAACTCCTACAAAATTCTAATTGATCTAAAATTTTAGCATAGTATTCTTAACATCGCAACATAGTACTAGAAAAATTTTCATTATGTTTGAATCATTCTATGTATTTTTCAACTATGCCAATTTTTACAAAAAAGTTGCAGTAAAATTTCTGAAACAATGAGTAGTATTTATTCTACAATTTATTTCTCTAATTCTAACATATGCATGTGGCTAAAAATTTGCAGCCATAAACTAGACACATAAATGAGCATTTATAAATTTTTCTAGCATTAAACACATCCTATAATATCATCAAACAAATCATCACATTTAAACACAGTTTAAAGACTGTAAGAACAACATTTAGTATAAATTCTCAAACAATTCAAAAATAGTTTATATGAATCCGAAATTTTTATGGGAGATGCCTAGCATAAAGATATACAATCCACGAAAGAAATTTTCTTAAAATCTCATGTCGATTCTTCCCGAAAAATCCCAAAATATGTGTTTTCACCTAAAAACGTGATTAAAAATAATTATTCACAAAAAATTTGTTTCTTAAACAAAATAAAACTTTAAATCACATAAAATCATTCCCATGAAAGCCATAGTCTCACATCAAAAATTTGGCATAAAAATAGATAGAAAAGCAAGCTCAAAACGTGGTCCAAAAACTTCATTTTGGCCCAATGACGATTTCGATGAAACACACCGTACTCGTCCGTTTGGCTTCTGGTTTTAAGGGAATGTGTTGTGCTTGACTTGGAAGCACGTGGGAGTGTTGAGAGTGAAGGTTTAGAGGTATGCAAAGGGTGGCACAACTTGGCTGGAGGTGTGCCCATGTGTGTCTTGGGTTGGCTGTGAGAAAATGAGAGGGAGTTGTGAGAAGGAAAGGAAGAGATGAGAAGGTTGGTGGTAATGTGTTTTACTCCATAATGTGACTCTAAGACAACAATGAACTCAACCAATAGAAGGAAAGCATAAGGTGATGGTAAAGAGCGTGGGTTGGTGGCGTTTCTCATGGGTGATGGGGAGTAGGTGGAGAACGTGGGAGGGAAAAGAAAAAAAGTTGTTCATATGTGATCATGAGTTATGGTCTAGGCTTATCCTTAGCTGGAAAGAAGAAAAAGAAAAAAGGAATGAAGACAAATGAAGGTGATGGAGGAATGTTGAAGGAGTTGCTTGTGTCGGCAATTATAGCATGGGGTTATAGGATAGTGTATGGGCTCATTTTATTTATTAAAATTAACTTTAAACATGGTTAATGGTGTTTTTGATGAGTTAACGTGAAAATTTAAAGAGAAATGATTAAAATTGATTTGGAATCAAATGAGTTGTTTTCTGCAACTCAAATTATGGGAAGAAGAAGCTCTAAACGACATGTCATTTGGATTTTTTTTTTTTTTTGCTCTCAGCCCTTGTCGTTTTTGGGGTGGCACCCCCAAAAAGACATGTTGTTTTAGGAGTTTTTTTTTTTTGGGAAAATCTGAAAATGTTGAAACTTTTCCAAACTTAAGCAAAAATGATTTCTAAAGTTAAATAACTTCTAAAAATTAAAATCAAATCTCCCAAAAATTCAAACGACTAAAATGTCATATGCAAACAGGTAAGAATCCAAGTAAATCACCAAAATAGAACATTTTTCAAACAAGAAATCGTAATAATCATTCATTAGACACTTTGCGTCATTGGAATTTCCTAGTCCTTCTACTGCAAATAAAGTCGTTAGCTCATAATAACTTTCATAATCTTAAATATCACACTAAGATTTTCACACAAAATATGCTTCCAATAATTTCTTTCATGTGACGCATAAAATCGTCAAACGTTACATAACGCTGGTTAAAGAAAACAGCAGTTGTTACATCCATATTACATGCCATAGACCAAATCTTACATCAAATACTTGGTATATATAATAAAACATAAACTTTCAAGTATAAAGTTTAGAAATTTACTCAAACTTTACTAAGCCTTTTGATCCCCCTTTGCCAAGCTCAAAACCTTGTTTTGCCTTCTTCAAAAAAACCATGGCAAAACCTCATCAAAACCCTTTCAAAGCTTGAAGAAAATTACCAAAACCCAGAAGAGAAAGTTTGGGATTTTACCTCCAAAAGCACCAAATCTTGAATCAAACCCTTTGAACTTGCTTTAAACATAATTTGGAGGCTTGAATTTCATCAAAATTTGAGAGAGAAATGCTTAGAGAGGGGACGGTTTTGGAGGAGGAAGATGAACATTTTCTTCATTCTTATTTCATGAAACAATGATAAACACAACTTGATTTTTATAAGCTTTGATGACTCACCATCATCATCATCACTTATCATCATTTTTTGATGGAAAAGTTAGCTTAACTTGGCATTATTTGACTTGGCCACCTCAAAGGGTGTTTTGGTAATTTGTGGACCAAACTTGATGACTTACCAACATTAGTCATCACTTGACATCATCTTGCTTAACTTGGCAATGTGTAATTGGGCCACCCAAGGGGGTGTGGTGGCAAGTTTTCATTCATTTTGGTGTCCTATGGTGGGTCCCATAAAGACTTTTACACAGTTTAAATTTATACTAATAATATTTTTCCTATACTGCTGGTATTCTTTTCCATATAATTTATGAGGTCTCACAACCTCTCATACTTATTTTCATCCATCACATAATGTAATTCCAATATTATCTAACTTTGTACAGTCTAAATTTATTATGATAGTATTTTTCTTATACTGTCGGTATATTTTCTATACCACTACAACATTCTTTATTCATCCATATTCTCCAAACAATATTATTCCATACTACTTTAGTTTAAACAGTCTAATTTATGTACTGCTTAACCTTAAACAGTCCAATTCTTACACTGTATTACTTTTACAGTGTAATTTTTATACTACATAACTTTATCAGTGTACTTCCTTACACTACATTATTCTAATACTGTATAATTTTTTATATTATTATAGAGCATTTTTCTTAAACTGTATTTTTGTCTTAGCATTTGTAGCAATATAATTTGCAACAATTAAGCTTTTCAGCCTATTTCTATATCATTCCTTCTTTATTTAAAGCTATGGCATGATTTTTACCCCTTAAAAATCTATTTTTTACTTTTATGGACTTTATCATATAACTTGGATTATATAATAATCCTTGTGACATATATTTCTACTTAACATAATTCTTAAGTTATTGCATATTTAACGCATTAGAAATTCTCAGGTGTTATAGGCAACTTGCTCGGTATTGTTTAACGGGATGCACGACAATGACCCCCCAAAAGCTCGGCTGTCAGGTCGAGGTGCTCCACACGGCCCCCATAGGCCGAGATACAAGTATTGCCACCTCGGATAAGATGCATGCTCGGGTAGGGTCATTGGAGCCTGCAAACAGGCAGCCACTCGCCACGAAAAGCCTCCAAATGGCCACAATCTTGCCGTCAGATAAAGGCTAATCCACCGGTGGGGGCTTTGGCACGTGTGTTCCTGCCCTCTGACAGGCCTTGATGTGACACACTGGTCGTGGGCAAAACCCGCCTAACACCCGGTCCAAGTGGCAGCCTATAAATAAGGCGTATTTGCTGCAACTCAAGGGGAACGTGCTCTTTCCCAACTACTAGCTCCTGTACTTTGCTAAGCAACACCTGCCTTGAGCGTCGGAGAGCCCTTGCCCGGCACCTCACCGGTGTCCCTTTTCTCTTACCTCCGAAGCGTCCCTCCTCTTGTTGCAGGTGTGTTCAAGCAAGCCAAGACAAGCAGGGATAGACTGTCTAAGCAACGTGTGCAGCAGCACGTGGTGTTGAATCGCCACCATCCACTAGTAAGCATCAACATTTTGGCGTTAGAAGAAGGGCGCCTACACCTTTACTTAAAATAATCACTAGCCATAACCCGCCTTGTAGTCCAAGCATGGTAATACGAGACAATACCCGGGATAAGGGTGCCCAATAGGAGGGGTCGAGCAAAGCCTGAAACTAAAACCAAGACCAAAACATGCCTCGCGGTCGTCATGGGCTACGCAATCTCGGTCTGAGGGTCAGGGCAGCACGGCAAAGGCTGAACAAGTGAACGACTTGGTTACTTAAGATCCGATTCGAGAACTCACAAACGTTATTCAGATACTCACATAGCAAGTCACGCAGCAACAGGCAGAGCGTCAACAGGCTTCTGTCCTCCTTCCCTCAGCCTAGGCAGATTAGGCCAAAGGTCGAGCAGGGCAGGTGGCCGAAGGAACAAATGAAGCCGATTTCGAGCACTCTAGGCAATCCACAAGAGGAGTCTTAGCTAATAATAGGCTTGTCCGAGAAGGCCGACTTGGGCCACAAGGAGGCCGAGGACAATCACTATAGGGATCCCGAGCATCGGTCTTTGATCAGCTTGAATGTCAAAGAGACGCTCAACAGGACCAGCCACCTGTCGTAACAATAGATTTAGGCTCAATGAAGGTGGCATGCTGGACCCACCATTCACTGATGCCATTATATAGGCCCCCATGCTGCCAAAATTTAAGGTCTCGTAGATTAAGACCTATGAAGGGACGACAGATGCAGACGAGCACATGGAGCTCTATCGAGGCCATAGGTTCCTACAGAACGCTAATGACGTAGCTATGTGCAAGACCTTTTCCCTGACATTGATTGGTCCAACTAGGCAATAGTTCAGGAGGATCGAGCCAAGAACCATTACCTCATTCTAGCCATTATCCAATGCCTTGTCTTCTACATTCTCGACGACCAAGACTAGCAGAAAGGAAATAACTTAACTTTACGCCGTCAAGCAAAGGAATGGTAGTGTCAAAGATTACATCAACCGTTTTACCCGAGTAGCACTAAAGGTGAGATACATCAAAGACGAGACCTTGAAACATGCCTTCGTCGGGGGTCTCTAAGATGAGAAATTGGCCTGGTCGCTCGCCTTTGAATAACCGAGCATATTTTCCCAGATGCTTAACTATGCACAGAGGTATGCTTACATGGCAGAATACATGAAGAGTCACCGAGAAGAAGGTAGTGGTAGTGGCAGCAAGAAAGAGAAGAAACAAAAATTTGCACCTAAGTAGCTAAGCACCAGAAAAAACAAGAGGCAAAAGAAGGAGAAGAAAATTGAGAAGACAAAGGTGCCTACTGGGAAGTTCTAGAGCTGCACACCCTTAGTCGCCAGCATCAACGAGGTGCTCACCCAGGTGTGGTAGAAACCTATTGGTTGATCTGCCTAAGGTGAAGGGGAGCAAAGCTAAGAGAGATCAGAACAAGTACTATAACTTTGACAAGGATGTAGGACACAACACTCTTGATTATATCAAACTCAAGGACTAGATCAAACGACTAGACAAACACTTGCGAGAATTCATTGAGCGAGTCCTAACCCCTTGACCAGCCGGCTAGGGCTGCATAGACCCGACCACTCGAAGGTGGGAATGCCTCGGAACCCCCAAACATTGTTCACATAATCTTTAGCGAGCTTGTCACTAGGGACACTTCAAGTGGTCAGTGGGCTTACGCCCGGGAAGCTTAGTTGGTCAAAAGGGGCGACCTCATGAATATGTCCAAACACATTAACAGATTTGCCGACAATAGGACATCTCAATCGCCTTCACCAAAGAAGAGGCAGATAAACTTGTTTATCCGCACAATGACGCCCTTGTGTGTAAGCTGCAGACGCCAACAACATTGTCCAGCGCCTATTGATCGACAACGGAAGTTTGGCTGACATCATTTTTAAGCAGGCTTATGACAAGTTGAAGATCAGTAATGCCACACTCATCCTAGTCCAAACACCCCTGTATAGCTTCATAGGAGAGTGTGTCCAAGCAGTTGAAAAGATCAGCCTGCCGGTCACTTTCGGAGAAGGGCTACTCTGGTAACTCGCACTGTCAACTTCCTCGTCATCGATAAACCCTCTCATTACAATGTAATTATCGAGCGACCAACCCTAAATGCCTTAAAGGCTGTGGTCTCCACCTACGATTTGGCAATGAAGTTCTTGACAGAGAATAGGGTTGGAGTCATCAGGTCGCGGTAGAAGGATTCCCAAGACTGTTATACAAATGTTGTCTAGGCAACCTCAATGACCTCGACTCAGCCTCTGAGCATCTCGGCTATCTATAAGGTTAACGAGATACCACTTCCAACCGAGCCAAGGCCAAAGGTGCTGTCTAACTTGGGGTCCTCAGCTTCCGGAAGAGGAGGTGAGGGCCACACCCATGGAGTATTTGGTGTCGTATAATTTGGACCCCAAACATCCCGACCGCATGGTCCAACTTGATTTTTAACTAAAGCCTGAGATTTGAGCCGACTTAGAGAGGTTCTTAACGAAATATCGGGATGTACTTTTGTGGCCCTATGAAGACATGCATGACATTGACCTTAGTGTAATCTGCCACCGCTATCAAGGTGTGACCAGAGTATAAACGGATCATCCAGAAACGAAGAGCTTTTAACCCGGAGAGATACACTGCTATCAAGGAGGAAGCGCAAAAGCTCTTGAAGGCCGTATTCATCCGGGAAGTCATGTACCCAAAATGGCTTGCGAATGTAGTTCTCGTTAAGAAAGCCAACGGGAAGTGGTAGGTCCACATCGATTACACCGACCTTTACAAGGCCTGCCCTAAGGACTACTTTCTACTTCCTTGGATAGACTAGCTCGTGGACGTGATAGCCGGGCATGAGCTACTAAGCTTCATGGATGCCTACTCTAGCTACAATCAGATTAGGATGGCCAAGGAAGATCAAATCAAGACTGCATTCACCACTGACCAAGGGGCTTTTCTGCTACATGGTTATGCCCTTTAGGTTGAAGAACGCTGGAGCAACTTACTAGCGCCTGGTGAATAAGATGTTTGCTCAGCTGATCAGCAAGACCATGGAAGTATACGTGGATGACATACTTGTCAAGTCTATCCGAGCAACAGATCACATCGTCGATCTTTGAGCAAACTTTGACGTTCTCTAGGAATATAGGATGAAGCTCAACCTAGCCAAGTGTGCTTTTGAGGTCTACTCCGACAAGTTTCTTAGGTTCATGGTGCACTAAAGAGGGATTGAGGTCAACCCAGCCAAAGCTTAAGTATTAATCGACATGCATTCACCCTGCACTATCAAGGAGGTATCAAAGCTGACCGACATGGTAGCAGCTCTGTCTAGATTCATGTCCCGGTCTACAAACAAGTGCCATCTATTTTTTTAGGCATTCAAGGGGAGGTTTGAGTGGAGCAAGGAATGTGAAGAAGCCTTTCAAAACCTCAACAGATATTTAGCCATGCCCCCACTCCTATCTAAACATTTGTCAGAAGAGATATTGTATGCCTACCTAGCCGTGTAAGAAAAAGTTGTGAGCTCGGTCTTCATCTGAGAAGAAGATGGTGTTCAGAAACCCATCTACTAAACAAGCCATGCATTTTGGGGTGCCGAGGAGAGGTACCCTCTGCTTGAGAAACTCGCATTTGCCCTTGTCATCTCTGCTTGAAAGCTTCGACCATACGTCCAAGGCCATACGGTCTGTGTCCCAACCAACTATCCCCTACGACAAGTCCTCAAAAGTCTGGAGATATATGGACAAATGGCCAAGTGGTCGGTGGAGCTCGGGCAATACGATATCCATTTTGTTCCCAGAATAGCCATTAAAGCGCAAGCCCTGGCCAACTTTATTGCCAAATTCACCAATGTTGCGTAGAGCACTCCGTCCGTTGAGAAGGCCCCTATAAAAGATCAAGGCTTCCCTAACAACAAGAAGGAGGGCAAAGATTCTAAGCCTAAGTGGAAACTCTTCATGGATGGATTATCCTACGCCGACGGGTTAGGCGACGGCCTGGCACTAATTAGCCCAGATGGATATAAAGCAATCTACGCCTTTTGCTTCGACTTCAAGGCCTCCAACAATGAAGCTGAGTACGGAGCGGTGCTGGCTAGCCTCAGGATTGCAAGAGACCTTGAGGTGGACCATATATCTATCCATAGTGATTCCATGCTTGTCGTCCAACAAGTTATCGGGGGATTCCAAGCTTGAACAAAATCCATGATGGCGTATTTGCAAGAAGTCAAGGCACTATTAAGGCAATTCAAAGCTTATTTGTTCAATCAAATCCCCTGATTTGAAAACTCCGAGGCCGATGCCTTTGCTCGACTGGCCTCGGGCTTAGGCGACAATAAACTTACATCAGTCCCTATCGAGAGATTAGCAGAGCCAAGCATCATTAAAGAAGTGGCTAGTGTAGCGAAAGAATAAGAGGCCACTTGGATGGACCTGATCATCCGATACCTGATCACAGCTGAGTTGCCCGACGACCAAGAGTAGGACCGCCGATTTGTAATAGCTTGGCTCGGTATTCGATGATCAGGGGAAAGTTTTACCATCCTTGGGACTTGGCAGTCTTCAAGCACCATCTCACCAGCTCAGGCTAAATAATTCCCCCAGCAAAGAACCACTCAAACTTCCATAGCTTGTCCAAGTCGGGGTTGCCCAGTATGAAATCCTTCTTGAAGCCAGTGAAGTAGTACCATCTTGACTGCCGAGGAAGCCTCTTCATTTTATAAACTTGCTTGAATGCTTCTCACGACATCTTGGTTGCCTGGTAATACCTTCAAAGCACGTACATCCCGATCATGGAACGATAGTAGTTTAGATTGAGCTGAGCAGGACATATGTTCAGGTAATTGAATGCTGGTCGAAGAAAGGCAAATGAAGCCCGGCTCAAAAAAACTCAACGTAAAGCATAATATATCCATCCGGCGAGTTGAACGGTGAGTCTTCATCCCTAGGAAAGACGAGGTCGATGTCGTCCAGGATGTCATATTCTTGGTGTAGCGTCTCAAGCCAGAACTCCATCAATGCACTCGTATACCCAGTTGTAGATGTTTGATCAGGTCGAGATCTTTTGTATGCGACCACTCCTCGGACCTTGGTGGCAACGGTCCACTCTTTAGCCTCCTCATCTCAGGCAGCAGCCTGCTCAAGCTCTTCATCCTCGGCTGGCCGATCCTCACTGGAGACATCCGCGGTGACTTAGCCTGCGACGGGAGCAAAAGCACCGGCACCTAGACCCTAGGTGCTTGGTACGTCGGCAACTGCAACCAAGCCGGCATGTTCCCAGGCGGTAACTTAGGATGTGCTAGCAGCGGCTGCCTCGATGTATGGGTCTTCCCCTCTACACGGCCTGACCAAGTGTCTTTTTTTTATCAGATCCCAGAACTCCTACTTGAGTACCATCCTGGCACTGAGGCTTAGTATTGCGGCTAGCCAGGCTGTTCCGTCATGTCTAGGGGACACTCCCTCAATGTCCACCTCCATAGTTGTCGACTAGTCGTTGTGGGTACTGCTGTTCAACTAGAAGATGTTTACGTTATAGGAGTCGCTAAGGTTACTCATGTTTATGTGTACTTCTCAAGAAAATTACCTACTCGGGTCTATAAAAGCTCAAGAAATTCTAAAGGTTCTCGGGTCACGACCTAGAAGCTCGGTAGCTAAAACTCGAAAGTCACGAAGTCCAGTTATATTTGCAATATGAAAAATTAGGAAACTAATTACTTTTTATAGCCCCAACTTAGGTGCAAAACTCAGGTGCGGAAATCGAAGAGGCACTATGATTACGCTTGTCAGGGAAACACCCAGTCATGTGTCGACACATGTCCTACCGAGCTACGTCTCACGTTTCTTCATCTTTCGTCTCCTTGAGACCTCGCCCGGAAGGCTAACCATGCCTGACCACACCCACTCGGGTCAGTCCACGCGGTCAAGCACCGACCAGATGCACCAGGGGGCTATTATTGGGGGTGTGCTCAGCATTGTCCACCGAGGAGCAAGTCCTTAGTGGTCAACAACCTGCTCGGTATTGTTAACGAGATGCATGATAATGACCACCCCAAAAGCTCTGCTGTCAAGGCAAGGTGCTCCACATGGCCCCCGTAGGCCGTGATACAAGTATTGCTACCTCGGATAAGACGCGTGCTTGGGTCGGGTCGTTGGAGCCTGTAAACAGGTAGCCACTCACCATCAAAAGCCTCCAAATGGCCACAATCCTGCCATCAGATAAAGGCTAATCCACCGGCGGGGACTTTGACACATGTTTCCTACCCTTTGACAGGCCTTGATATGACACACGGGTTGTGGGCAAAACCCGCCTAACACCCGGTCCAAGTGGCAGCCTATAAATAGAGTGCATTTATTGCAGCTCAGGGGGAACGTGCTCTTTCCTAACTACCAGCTCCTGTACTTTGTCGAGTAGCACTTGTATTGAGCATCGGAAAGCCCTTGCCTGGTACCTCACCGGTATCCCCTTTCTCTTACCTTCGAAACGTCACTTCTCTTATTGCAGGTGTGTCCAAGCAGACCGAGACGAGCAGGAAAGGACCGTCCGAGCACCGAGCACAATCGCACATGGTATTGAATGTTTTTGGCTAATTAATATAGAAGAAGTAAAAATTACGTACGGTTTTATAGTTGGTATTTTAAATCTTATTTCCAACGAGGTTAATGCGGCAAATTGTCCTATACACTTTCTTTTAAGCAATAAATATATCACAACACAATTTATAAAATCTTAAAAAATTTTAGTACAAAGTTTTTCTTAAAAGAGTGATTTTGAAAACCACATTTTGTAGAGCTGCTTTCTTCTATAAGATGAATACTTCCATGGATTGCGAGCAAAAGCGTTAAAAACAGCTTTTCGAAACCGCCATCATAGTTGTTAGTCGTGCATTACATCCATCATGGAGCCAGTACCATGTTTTTATTTGAGAAATTTTAAGAATTCTCAAAAAAAAAAAAAAAAAAAAAAAACCTCATCTAAGCTTCATGCCATAGATATTAGAGTTCTGAATTTGCGTCACATAAATAGACTAATTAAGGTTTATCAAAACATAACTATTAAAATGGCCAAACAAGGTAATACATATTAATGATTTCAATATAAACTACACGACTGTTCCAATATAAGCACTAATTTATGTCTCACTTAACAGTTTAAATGAAAAAAAAATAAAAGTAAAAAAATAATATTATAAATATAGTCTCCGAAAACATACAAAAGTGCATCACGTATGTGCATGTAGAGTCAGCATTAGCAACCACCCAACTATTCGATTAGGAATGGATTAAAGAGGATAAATCATAAATATTTACCTGTATCCTTTAAAAAAAAAATATTTACCTGTACTAGTCTTATAGATAGCTTAGAAAGAAAAACGATGGTATCTTTAACGGATCTTACTATCTTATTTTTACTATTTAAAAGGCACCAATATTCGTATTCCCGTGTTCATGAAGTCTTCCCTTTTAAATGCATTAATGATATATATTCATTAAAAAAAGTGTTCTTTTTTTTTTTTTTTTTGTGTTGCTGGAACCATAAATAAAACAAAGTTGATTACTATGCATTAACGCGCAGTCGCGCACAGACTTTGAGCCGTCCGAATGCGCCAACGTTATTTGTAGAGTAGTTTCTTGTTTAATTATAACGTAAGGGGGTGTTTTTAAAGAATAGTTCTTATAATAAAAAGTTCTAATATAAAATTTTTACATATTATGGTTTTTAAATTTAAATTTATGATTTAAATTACTCTTTTAAATATCCTATAAATCCCATTTTAATTTTCACTAATCCAAACAAGTCTAATCCTTTTTTTTAGTTTTTTAGTTTTTTCGCTTGAATTTAAGTACTAATCCTAGCTTTCAAGCAAATTTTGAGAGTATTTGAGAATTAAACTAGAACTTAAACGCTGTGTCATGGAAGAATTTTACACAATAACATATTTTTACTTTACATTGTAGTATGTGAAAAATTTACATTATAGCAATTAGAACTTTAGGGTTCGTTTAGTGTATAGGTTCAGAATGATATGACTTAGAACTTTATAGTTTAAACTGTGTGTTTTAAACAGTGTGGTTTAAACTGTAGTTTTGAACTGGCATTTGGAACATTTAAAACGAGAATAAAACATCACATCAAGTTTAAAACAAGAACTAATGCTTGAAAAACTATGGTTTATTGAAGAAAACGAGAATAAGAATGGTTTTTATTGTAGAAAATAGTTCAAATTATGTAAACTTAAAAGGGGCTAAAGTTTGGATTTTGGGGGTTTTTGTTGGTTTAAAACTGCCTACATTGTTTGAACTAGCCTCAGTTATTACTCCATCAAACGCGAGTATGAGCCGCCTTCGTAGTTTAAAGTGGCTTAAAAAGTTTTGAACTTACGTACCAAATAGCCTATTAGTGTTGAAATTTGGTTTTCAAATGCTCTAACACTTTAACTACGTATCCAAACGTCATTTTGAATAACAATTCAAATCACACAATTCATATTTTTCCTCCATTTAGTTTCTTGGTTTGGATTATGTTAATTTAAACTAAAAAATTTAAATTATATAGTTTAAACAGTAATTCAAACTGATATTTAGATATGCAATTAAAGCATTAATTTCAACGTATAGGAAAAGACATAATCGTTTACAGGAAAAAAAAAAAAAAAAAAGAGAGTGTTATATCAAATATAAAAATTAAAACATGAGATCACTAATACCTGATGCAACGTGTAATGTAAACCATGCAATAAAATTGGAAATTCGGCGAATGGAAATTCAAAAATAACTACAGCTGTAAGGAAAAATAGAGAAGTCAACTTAAAAACATGCAATAAAATTGAAAAAAAAAAGGTTTATAGAAATAACTATATGAATAATATAGTCGAAATATACGATAGGGGTAAGACTGGTATCACACGTCTTATATTTTTAAAATTTGGATGTGTTTATATTATTGTATAACAGTAGACATTTTTAGACGCAAAGTTCCTAAAGTATTATTCTATCAAATCCACATCAAGCAAATTAAAGGCCCAAAGTAGGGGAAAAGAGGTAAATAGCATAATTAGAAGGATCATTAAAAATTAATCACATAATGTTTTAATAGAGTTACTATATATTATGATATTAACATTTTAAGATTTATCATACAAAGAAAATACCAAAAATATCTTCATCTACTCCCTTCTCATACTCTCTCTCCTTCATCTCTCTTACTCTCCCTTTGCCCTTCCATCTCTCATTGTCTCTCTCACCTTGCTCCTCCGTGCGACTCCTCCGGCAGTGACTTGCTCCTCAGGCGACCACGACGATACGCTTTGCAAAAGGCAACGACGTCAGGGACAGGCGCGACTCTAACGATGTCGCCTATTCCTCGCGCAATTTTCAACGACGAGACCTGCTCCTTGCGTGAATCCAGCGCCTGCTCATCGCGCGATTCCGACTACGATGGATGCAACATCGGTGAGGATGAATGAAGAGAGAGAGAGAGATTTGTGGTCTGGGAAGTGGGAAGGGAGGGATGAGAGGGAGGCAGGAGATGAGGAGAGAGGTTTGAAAAATAGATTTAAAACAAGAAAAAAAAAATGTTATACTACATTTATTAACTTAAATTTGTTATTTATTTTTACTATCTGAAAAAACGCTGTTGACATGGACTGCTTTTTATATATATATGAAAGAGCTATATAGTCTAATTTCTGTACTGGGGCTAAAGTGGAAAGAGAAAAATGACGCATAAACGACATAATAATCTTGAAACAACATTCAGCGAGAAAACGACAATGTGATTGGCAAGCTGGAAAAATAACAAGCTGAGAAAACAAAGTTAAAAGAAAAACAATGCTACTGTACAGACAATAGGAAAACCACAAACATCTCAAAACAACAGAAAAGTGTAAATAGACAACAAAAGAATGAAACGACAAAATATGAAAACATAACTACATAAAGGACCTGATAATTAGAAGAACGACAGCAAAATGGATAAGCCATTTCTAGATAATCGAAAATGCAACTGGAAGCGCTAGGAAAACCACAACATAGCTTGAAAATAAAAAGATAAATGTAAAAAAGAAAAAAATTAAAAAAAAATCAAAAAGACAATAGCTAAGGTTATTGACGACAAAACTGAAGGACGATTCTAAAATTGTAAGTCCGCCTGAAACGTAAAGGTTATGACAAGAGAGCTAAGAAAGGCAAAATGATTACAATAAGCCAAGCAGATCATATAAAAAGACAATAAAAAGGACTAAAAATAGGCAGGCAAGGACATAATTAAAATTAAGATAAATTGGAAAATGACAACAAAAAGTAAGTGATTAAAAAAAACTGTGACGACGGTAAGAGTAGAGCCTACAATTTTGAACACAACACAGTGATATGATATGAAAATAGCATGAGATAAATGGGTTTGGCCGCATGTTTATTAATCGGGTCGTAATAGATTGACACAAATAACACGAAAATAAATGAGCTAGATTTGTGTTAGCCAGTTTAACACGCTTTAAAGCGTTTAATTAAATAGGTTATAAACGTGCCAACATGACACAGTACGAACTAACTCGTTTATAAGAATATCTTCAAGAGTCTACATTAAAAGGAGATGAAAATGTCTTCTCTCAACTTGTCTATATAAGAGCTATCTGTTTTGTTTTCTCTTCACATATTTGTGTTTGAACATAGACTTCAATACAGTTTTCTTTTTTTTCCTAATTTTGACTATACAAATAGTTAAAGATTGAAAGAGGAAAAAAAAAAAGAAGTCAGTTTAAAAGTTCTTAGTATTAAAATTAGTGTGTTTTTCATACTAAAAATTTGAAGCCTTAAAGCCTAATAGGCCATTGCTTTATTTGGCTTTATGAACTTTTTTTCCTCTAATTTTGACTATATTTATAATTAAAATTTTAAATTTTTTAGTTAATTAGGTCATAATTGTATCGGTTTTTATTGTGTCACCCCTAATAGGAGTGCCCCGCTGTCGATGCCTGCAATTTCTGCCACGAACTTCAACTTTACATACTGAACATCAAGCTCCTGCTTCCGACTTCGTTACACTTACAACATTCATGTATAAAAATTGTAATAAAAAGATGAAGTCTTCAATGGCTTTGAGTAACCATTACGGGACTCATGTCAGCCACAAAAGATGCCTGAGATGTAGAAAACGTTTTCGAATTCACGAAAAAGATCATAGGAAAGAATTGTCAGATTATGATGCAAAATCACATGTCCTACCTAGCTTTAGAAATTGAAATTGTTTGAATATGGTAGATGAGACTGTGAAAATACATATTTCTTAAGGTTAAATATCATTATTTTGTATTAATATTTTTCGTTAAATCTTCTAATTAATAACATTTTTATGTTAATTAGTATTTTTGTTTCTTAGTATGTAAATATATTTGAAAATATATTTTTAGTGTGTTTTTATGTTTAATAATATTTTTAGTAATTTCTAGAATCAGTTTTACATGTAAAAGATTAGTTTAGTTTGAAATTAGTTAAAACCATAAAAATAATTAGTGGTAGTTTTATTTTGAGTTTTTAAATATTTGTAAATAAGTTTAAGTCTATAAATATGTTTCATAATATTTTTAGTAATTTTTAAAAATATTTTCGAGTCATAAATCATATCTGTGTCAGACTAAAAGAGTCTAAAATTGATAAATTTGTAATTATATTCGTATGTTTTAATGTAAAATAAATACTTTCAAAATTATTATATGTATTATGTTTGTAAAATAATTAATTTTGTTTGAATTATTTATTTTTAGATTTGAATTCTAAAGCAAAAAGGGAGCAAAATAGCGCAAAAAGAGCAAAAATAGACAACAAATACAAATAGTTCTTATATCAGTGCCTCCATCAATATGACATTAAAAAAAAAAAAAAAAAAGAGAAGTCTTGCATACTGTAAGTTGGACTATAGCTTGCTAAACAAGTTGAAAAATATTAATAATATAATATAACATTAAGCAATAAAATAATAAATAAAATAATAATAATAATAATAATAATAATAATATTATTATTATTATTATTATTATTATTATTAATGAATAATGAAAAAGTTTCACTATAAAGAGGCGTTTCTCCCTACATGGGCTCACTAGAAAACTCCTCCTCCTTTTTTTTCTTCAGCTGACTACTGCTAAGCTTCTAGCTCAGTAGTCTCCCCCTTTTGAAGGAGATGCTATTAAAGCACTCCTCCGACCTGATCAAAGATAATAAAATAATGTCTAAATTAGTGTAAAAAGTTTGGTGAGACAAAGAGATGATCTTATATGTATAATACTCTAGTATAGATTTTAACTCTACATCTGTTTTATAATGTTTATATTTTTATGGAATAAATAATATTTTTGTATGTTTTTAGTCATTATTTGTTGGTATTGTTATGCTGCTCATTTTTACATAAATTCAGTCATGCTTTCTTTATATAATTTAATTGTGTTGCATAATTAATATTAATAATCTGAAATCATGCATGCTTATTTAGTTGAGTTTTTGCTGCAATATGATATGAACTGGCACAGTAAATACTTGTTAATGCTTGATTTATTGTTGACAGAGGATGACGTAGTGTATTCTTAAACTATTTATAAGACGATGTGCTACTAGAATTAATGCAATAATTTATTCTATTAAAATATATTAATTTTGATTTCGTCATTATCTTTTTTTATCTCAAAATGATGTTAATTATAATTATAGTGGTAGCGGTTATAATTTTACTACTTTGTGTACCAAATCATCAGTGAGAGATGATTATTTTACTACTTTTTATAGAAAAACTTTTATTGCATTATAGCTTCCTATATTGTCTCTTTAGGTTGATTTATAGAAATAGTAATTATGCTTGCAATTGATGAGAAAAGATATCATAAATCAAATGCTTTAGATAATTATTTAGAACTAAAATTCCATTTTAGTTACGAAACATACAATAGATTTTCAAAACTTTACCATTTTAATTTTATATTTAAAAATTTTCAAAAATATTTGTTTTCTTTTAAGTTTTGTTTCTTAAAAAAAATCCTTTTTCATTTTAAACTGTTAAATTTTCAATCTTTTAAATTCCACCTTTTTGTAGATATGATAACCCTTTTTTATACTACAAATGTCTACGTTTGAAGAACATTTTAGGCAATATAACAACAGACTATAGGTGATAGCTTCAAAACAACAAGAATATACAAGATTAATATCTCATAAGTTTATATCCTCAACTTATTCTAGCATTGATTGTGTGCATTATTTCAATTCTTCTTACAACGTTTATTGCATCATATACACACAGATTTTGAAAATTCAAATTCATTCGTTGAGTTTTACCGAATGAAAAAGCAATACTTCTAACACTTAAAATATATCGGTCGTCATATTGAGTATAGGCTTTAACAATGTCAAAATCAAGTTTATTTGAAATAAAAATGGGCAAGATGTGCTGTTCAGGTCAACCTACAGCAGTAAAGTTTTAAGTCTGAACCATCCAAGGACAATGTTGTTGGGCTTGTGAACCTGTAGTGTTCAAACAGTCAAAGTTCTTACTGGTTCAAAATAATTTCACACTCACTCTTGAGCCAGACTGTTCTTTGAACATTCTCTTCGGTTCAAATCCACGTGTCTGCTCAATTTGTCCCATCCAAACTAATCTATCAGATTAAATTATGTTGGGAGACGTCTTGCATCAATTAATTGATTGAGAAAATCCCAACATGAAATTTTTTGAATTGACTTACAAATTGAGCATTTTTCGATCTGCAAATTCGAAATTTACGCATATATATATATAATTATAATTTGTCGCACATAAATATGTAATATGAAAGAAATACATTATAAGTTTTATTAAATCTAGTTTGTCATAATTAATTAGATTGTAACAAATTGGATTTTATTGAATTATTTTATGCTATAGCATGCTTTTCTAATTCCTCGTGATGAAAAAGTGAGTGAAAATTTTAAGTTTTTGACTTTAAAGTCCTAATCCGTGGAGTCCCTTGAATCCAATCCACCAAATCCGATAATTAACAGAGTCGATTGAATTGGATTGGGGAACTTTTAGATTGATAACGGAATGGATTTTTTCAATTAGGAGAATGAGAAAAATGTAAGATTTTTGAAACTTTTTAAAATAAATATCATATTTTAAAAGTATTTGTAGTAAATATCAAATTTATAACATAAACAACTTATTACTATATAAATAAGAAATATTTACATTGTAAATAAGAAGGTAAATACATTATTTACACCATAAATCTATTTATTGTGTAAATAAGAATTATTTACACCATAACAAGGAGATAAATTAATTACATCATAAAGTCGACATTTACTACAAATATTTTCAAAACATGAGACGTTTCTTATAATTTCCATTTTCAACTTAATAATTTTGGATTAAATTGCGGATTAACTCCTAAAATGTAGGATCCAATCCATGAACATTTCCTAACTAGTCCCTATTAGAATTAATCCAATATATGGGCTAATATATTAAATAAATGTGTATTAAAGGCTATCAGATAAGGTTGCCTAATTAAAAGTAATCAATTTAGGTTTTGAGCTTTTAATCAATCATTAAGTGTGGGTCTCCTATGTGTAGAGACCGAAATATAATTACTGATTTTATGATGGGCTAAATTAGTAATTAAGGATAACTGTTAGAGTTTAGCAGTTATATAAAGAGATTGTGGTCCTCAAGTCAGTACGTACGTTATTTTTCTGTTATCTTCCTACAGAGAAATTATAGAGGCATATTTTGAAGGAGGACTTATGTATTAGACTTGGAAGATCCTCAATCTACAGACTCGGGAATCACAATTCTATCTTGGACTCAGGTTAACTTCCCTATCTTATTAATTATCTCAATGATTTAACATGAGTGATCTTAGTGATGATGGTTTTCATCACAATATTTTCTTCTAACAGTCCCGTCATCAATTTGGTGGGGTTAGAATAGCCAACATCCCCTGTTTTGATATTTTTAAAATATTTTATATTTTTTAAGACAATACAAAATAATACATAAGCTTTTTTTGGTATCAGATGTCATCGAACATATTGTATTAAGTTTGAATTTCTTATTACATTGTACATGTATGAATGTTGCTAAACAATGTCCCATTTAAGACCGCTTGTGATGCAAATGTAATTTTTAATAGTTATTTACGAATACGCCATTTTCTTTCCTTTTTTTTTTTTTTTTTTTTGGTTCCTTGCACTAATTTCTTGGCATTGAGGCTGATGGAAGTGCCAAGTCTCTTACTTGAGTGAGTACATGTATATTCGGATTTGTTTGGTAAAGCCAGCATGATAGATTCCAAACCCTTGCTTACTCCAATGGCCCTCGTCTTTGTATGATGGTGTGCTTCTGGATGATCCTAGAGGCCTGACATCGGTTTTGCAACCAATAAAGTTTGTCAAATTCATCTCCCTTATTTAAAGGGTTCTTCTCAATTTGAGTTGCTTCACATTTGCTAATTGGGCTACTTGCCCTGACGATAGCCGTAGTCATGCTCATGGTTTCTACTCTTGTTTCATGGCCTTCTTCCAAACAAAAACTCGTCCCTCCAAGCAGTGCTGAGTCCGAATAGCATATCGTCCTTTGGCGAATGCTGTGGCTTAGATTGATAATGCTTTACTTTGTCCACTCCTTCTCTTTGTGATACTTGTTTGGGTGCAAACCCTGTGATGCATGCTCTCACTGCTAAACATGTGGAGATTGATTACCATCATTCTATGCCTGTTTAGTTCACGCCCTCCGACGGGCAACGGGCTCATGCGCTCCCTTTCACAACGGGTTTTGGATTTCAGGAGCAAGCTCACGGTCTTGCGTAGACCCATGTGCTTGAAGGAGGATGTTAAGTAATGATTAGATTTAGGGAAAAAAAGAAGAAGAGAAATTCAGTATATATATATACATATATATAATCAACTTATGCAGCACATGCCTAATACTAGTTAAATAAGAAAAGAAAAAAATTGAAACGGAGAGAATTTACCGTATAGAGAATTTACTAACAAATTGTTTAAATGGACAATATAGTCCTTTCAACTCTCTCTATACAAACAACATGAAGGATTTCTATAGTCCCCTCCATTATTCACATTCTTTATCCCTCCAACTCTCCCCATCTTTATACTTCTCCATCTTGCTTATCAAAAGGAGAGTGTTAGTATTTACTGACATGTAAACTTATAATGATGTGTCAATATTTGACTGAGAATAACAATGGAGACAACTATACTAGGATAACACATATGCACTTAAAAAAAATTACAACGCAACTATTTCTTAAACCTTGCCCCTTTTTTTTACTTTTTTTTTTTGTTTTATCTTTTCAAAATTTAGGGCGGCAAAAAAAATTACGTTGTGTAGTTGCATGTTTATTTTTTAAAAGAAATATTACCTTAATATTGAAATTTACCTTCAAAAAAATTATTTCAATTTTAAAAATTTTAGAGGGAAACAACATGTATCCACGCGCTTTCAAGATAAGGAGTTTAGAGGAATTTAAATTCAAATGACAGACTTAAGAATTTTGAATGCTAAAACGATCATAGGGATAGATGAGAGAGAGATGTATTTGAATTTAAAGACTCTAGAAATTGTATTTCGACTCGAACACAAATTTGAGCCTCGAAAAGAAGTGATACTACTCTCAATTTGATATATATATATATATATAAACAGGATCTGAGCTCCTTAACTAATCAGTTTTATGTTTCATGTGCAAGTCCTCTTTTCTCATCAAGATTTGTCTAGTTTTATGAGATAACAATGGCAGGTATGTACTCATCCAAATATCTCCTTAACAATTTAATTTTATTTTTTTCTTATGACAAAGTCTAATACGTTGAAACTTTTTTTGTTTTGTATCATTCATTCATTCATGATATTGTTTGGTTTTCTGATCCGGCGTTGCTTCTATAATCTTTTTTGTCATTAATTAATTAAATTCTTTCTCTCTTTGCTACTCCATATGACAACTTTGGTTTAAGAAAAAATAAAATAAAATAAACCATCCGTTATACTGCAACACGTAAACGTGAGAGTATTGAAAGATAAAATTCTTGAATAATGTTGCCAAAATGCCAACTAAAAAACCAGCAAGTATTTATGCGTTCCACCATGAGCGAATAGGTTGGAACTTAGACCTTAAATTGAACATGATAAAAAAAAAATCATCCTTAAATTAAGCTTGCAACTACCACTTTTAATATTATTTTTCTTTACATAATCAAATAAATAAGGTATAAGCTGATGAAGATGAATCTTTCATCACAAAATTATACCATGAGTTATTAATCGGACACAAAATCCAACAAGCTCCTCCTGTACAAGAGAAAGCCTTCTTTTTTTTTTTTTTAATTTCAATATTATATATTTGTTTCTCACTCGTTTCAAGCAAGAGAGGTATAAGGTACAGGTTCCAAATCAGAAAATAGTAGTAACTAAAATTAGGTGGGTCGGGTGTAGTTTCAGTTGGCAGACAGCATATAACATTTGGTGTACGAGGATGACGTATTAGGTTAATTAGGTTAATTAAGTTAATTTTTTTTAATTAAAATAAAAAATATTTAAGATAATAAAACAAATAAAATAATGAAGTGGGAGGAAAACGTATTGGGTCCCACCGGACCCACAACTTGTACACACATATAGTATCGACAATATTTGAATCACAACCATAATCCAAAATAGAAAGAGAAGTTAAAATAATATATGCCTTGTTTAAGTTATACAAAAACCTATCCAGTATTCCTCTACTGCTCGCAAGTCCGGTCGACGGACTCTTCGTTAATCTTAAGCTGAATTCCACCTGAGGGGAAGGTTTGAAAACAAATAAAAAGTAAGTGAAAGGCTCAGTAAGACTATGCTTTAAAACAGATAAACAATTTAAATATAAAATTTATCTTACAAGAAAAATAATTAGAAAACAGAATTAAATAGATAAAATTCATTTAAATTAATCTTATCAAAATCATATCGTCCAGAAAGTACCTTTTTATCTTTCTTGGGCAAACCATAATTATCACTACCGTAGTGGCTCAACTGAGTTTCAGGACCTGCTCCCAAGGTTGCATGCTACACGATCCGATCTCTAAATATGGCATCATGCCCATATATGTATTTCTATAGTTATTAAAATCTCATTTACCAAGTATTTTCATTTACACTCATCATGTGATTCATTATGAAAATCATCTCAATCTACTGTTTGTGAAAACAACCAATAAAAATCCTTTTTCAATCAATCATTGAAAACATTTTGATAAAAATCCTTTTGAGGCCAAAAATCATTTAAAACTTGGCTACTAAGAAAGGGTGTAGAAGTCCTACATCAATACTAGTGCTTATGTCTCCGTTATACGTTAACTCCACGGAACCACAAACAACCTTAAATAGGAACTAGGTTTATCAGTACCTAACTTAAAATATCCCATGTTGCTAAACTATCTCATGGTGTCCTAGTGTGCCATTTGTATTTATAAAATCATATTATAAGGCTAAACTCTCGTTTCTAGGTTTAAAATAGTAAAAATGGGTGAAAAATGACGAATTTCTACAAAATCTGGTCGGCCTGCTGAATTGTCCGTACCGGCCTACCGAACTGCACAGTTTGGCCTACCGACGGTACGAGACCGGCTGCCAAAATTCTTCAGGTTCGGCCCGCTGGATGTATGGGTCCGGCAAGTGAATCCAGCCTTCCAGGATCGGGTCTTGGCTACTAAGAAAGGGTGTAGAAGTCCTACCTCAATACTAGTGCTTATGTCTCCGTTATACGTTAACTCCACGGAACCACAAACAACCTTAAATAGGAACTAGGTTTATCAGTACCTAACTTAAAATATCCCATGTTGCTAAACTATCTCATGGTGTCCTAGTGTGCTATTTGTATTTATAAAATCATATTATAAGGCTAAACTCTCGTTTCTAGGTTTAAAATAGTAAAAATGGGTGAAAAATGACGAATTTCTACAAAATCTGGTCGGCCTGCTGAATTGTCCGTACCAGCCTACCGAACTGCACAGTTTGGCCTACCGACGGTACAAGACCGGCTGCCAAAATTCTTCAGGTTCGGCCCGCCGGATGTATGGGTCCGGCAAGTGAATCCAGCCTTCTAGGATCGGGTCTCGGCCTTCCCCGAGCCCAATTCTCATTTTCACCTGTTTTTCTTAATTTCCAAGCATAAAAAACACTCATAGATGATAGAAAAACGTAATAGAACACCTTTAAGCTAATTTAAATAAGATTTACATAGAAAAATTCAAGAAAATCTAAAAATGAGAAAAATAGAGAAAAATAAAAAACTTAATTCGAATTCATTTTTCATCAAACTAAGCTTAGATTATAGATATTTTAGGTTCCTCTAACTTAGATTCAAGGTTTTCTAAGCTCAAAAGGGCTCGGATTACAAAATGCTAAGAAAATTAAAAATTTTTAAAAAAGTTTAAAACTTGAAAACTAACATTGATTTAATCTTTGAATCGAGTTTGTAATTGTTCAAACGTGTTCTCGAGCTTCCAATCCGCTGAAAACCGAACCTTGGGCTTAATTTGGAATAAAAAATTTGAAAGAAAGAGAGGCAGCAAGAGAGAAAGAGGAAGACCAGAGAGAGTGTGTGTGCTGATAGTGAGTTAGGGAAAGAGAGAGGGAGAAATTAAATAAGCAAAAGGGAGGGTGGTTTCCAACAAGGAAACCGAGTGCAGCACACATGTTTTAAACGGGATGTGTTTGGTGTTTGACAAATTGTTTTGTTTCAAAATTTAAAATAACAAATAAAAATAATCGAAAGTAAATAAAAATAATTAAAATAATTTAGATATAACTCAAATTTAGAAGTATCACAAGATAGTCAAATTAGATTTAAAAATAACATCATGACACACTTATTCACCGTTTTATACACTAATAACACTTAATTAATTTCGGGACGTTACATGTTATATATGTACATCATTCATGTCTATGTCTATGTCTATATACACACTCTACCATTAAAGCATACTTACAAAAGGGTCTGTAGAACCAGCTCAGTCACCAAAAAAAAAAAGAAAAAAAGCGTGCTTACAAAAATTGTAATTTAGCAAATCATGATATATTCACACAGTTTGTGTTCTTAAATGAAAACACAAATGCCGTATATCCACATTTATCAGAATAATGATTAAAGAAAACATTGTTAATTATAGTTAGCAATATTGATATAATAATTGCTCATTTTAAATAAAATTTACATGATTAGCTTGATTATAATTTTTAATTCGTGCAACGATTATTTTTTACTACTCAACGACTTTGATTTTTCTTAATGTGTGTATATGTAAAAGAAAAAAGAAAAAAGAAAAAAAAAAAAGAAAAGCAAAAGAAGGGGAAATAATCTGACATGGTTGGTGGTGGGGGTTGGATGGCATCGCAAGGAACAAGGATACATAAATTGGTGACAAGGACTCTAGAAAACATTAGAGTTTGAGAGGTACCATGATGGACAGAAAGTAAACTGTAGGATGCCGATCCAACGGTTTTTAATTGACTGACTATATCTTAGTCCTCTGTTATTCAACTATTAGTGGCCTACGGTATCATTTTGCCTTTCATTTTTTATTTATTTTTCCCCCCTTGCCTATGTAAATTTAAATGGTTGCGGCTGACGTCTAGAACGTCCTAACAGAGAAAAAGTAAAAGAAAAAAAAAAAGTGGGAATTGATTAAGATGGTGGACATGCAAGGATATACACGATATAATAACCAAGTAATATTTTTTTTTAAAAAAAAGTTGTGAAGAGTTTTACTACTAAAACAGCTGTAAAAGCATGGGTAGTTTAGGAAATCAAGGACGAAAATAAATGACATACCATTTTTATGGGTATAAATATGTAATAAAATTGTAAAAGTGCTAAAGCAAAAGTAAATTTAGAATTGAGGAATGAATAAAGATGTTAAAGAAAGAGCATGCAAAGAGAGACGACAATTTTCCATGGCATGACATTATTAAGTTCTGGTTGGGTCAAAGGAAATGCAACATAATTAGTCCCATTTGAGGTTTTGTTTTTGGTTTTGGTTGAAGAAAACTTA
The DNA here is from genome assembly GCA_025403435.1 of Artocarpus heterophyllus. NCBI lineage: Eukaryota > Viridiplantae > Streptophyta > Magnoliopsida > Rosales > Moraceae > Artocarpus > Artocarpus heterophyllus. The sequence continues at coordinate 1,202,673 of CM046344.1, forward strand.
CACACAAACACAAAGGGAATCAAGGTAGCACTGCTACTAATCATATATTACGGTCTACGGAGAGACAGGGTATCCTCAATGACCAAACACCATTCACATGCAAATCCTAAAAACCGTAACCAATTCCGCCGTTAACCTACATATTAATAATCTCTCTCTTTTTTAACTACTGTAATTAAACAAACGAATTCTCTTTTCTGTTTTCAATTTTTTTTTTATAACATATAATAAAATGTTGGTGTCCTTCGCTTGTTTTTGACCTTATTCTTCAGTGAAATTGTTTCCTTTTTTTTTTTTTTTAGAACAAACGTACACAATAATAATGGGAATTAATTTGATATATATGAATAATTAGATATCATTAACAGGGGAGCAATCCTATTTAATCCGGTTGGGTTATAACCCCGTTAATAACAAAAAAAAGTTGAGACTCAGTTTAAAAAGTACACTACACATTAGACTGAATTCTGTAGTTTTATGAATAATGAGGTTATAATCCCATGGGAATGAAAATAATTTTTTAATAGAGTATTTGGGAGAATAGTTTAAACCATCTGTTTGGATTTAAGAGCTGTACCATATGAGAGCTTTATATTGTAGCTTTTTATTGTAGGATGTAAGGGCTTTACATTGTTTATAGTTCAAACCATTGGTTTGAAGATTACTCTTCCAATTCCAAACACCTATAAAAGTTTAAGCGGGTGGAATTTCTAACTTTAAACCGATAGAGATGGAAAGGAATTTTCATAAATTATATATGAGAAGGAATTAATTGAGTCTGACCGATTCTTCGATAAGAATTGATCAAAGGTAGTGCCTCCTTTTGGCCGGATACTTGGTTCATTTTAAGGCAGCACAGGCACAGCAGATCAGATGAGAACAGAATCAAATGCGTTGTTGTGTAAATTTGGGATCTTCTGTTTTCCCAAGTTCTAACTCACTCCACCTGAAACGAAATTAGGTGCTACTTTCAAGGGTATTTTTGTCAGTTAAATTTACATTCTCTTTTTGCTTCCTCCTCCTCAATTCAATAATCATTGATTCTATGCTTCACGCTACAACAACTCAACCCAAGCATTGATGGATAGTCATAGAACAAAAGGGACAATGAAAGCAAATATGTGTGTGTGTATATATATATATATATATATTAAACAGTAAACTAAATAATAATTTGAAAAAAAAAGTGTTTTAAAGAGATGGGCTTTGTTGTTTACAGAAACAGCTGGCTGGAACCTTGGAAAACAGAAGAATTGATGATCGGTATGTACTTTCTGAGAGACCAAACTTCTTGGTCCACAAGCAAACCCAACCCCAAAAGAACTTTCACTTTAATCACTGCAATTGTTGTGAGTGACCAAACCCATGGTTCCCCTGCATATCTTCCTCTACTTAAAATTAACACTTTTGAAGTTTTTGCCTGCCAATTGCCATGAAAGAATAATACTTGACAATGCTATAGTTGAAGAATAATACTTGACAAATGCCATTAAAGGGGGAAAAAAGATAAAGACTTTGAACTTGACAATGCTATAGTTAAAAATGAAAAAGAAAAGGGAACATTTTGAATATTTGAAGAAAGTAGTAAGAATGAGGATGAATATATATCATGCGTCAGAGAGGACACTACTAAAATCGTCTTGATCATCCAAAGGAGCTGGTAAGTTGAGATCGATGAAACCCAAGTGGTGCTGCTGCTGCTGCTTGACTAAACGTGAATTGTTGGTGTTGGTGTTGTTGAGTTGGTGAGATCTCTTGTGACCACCCAAAGCCTGTCCTGACCCAAACACTTTCTCACAATAAGGACATTCAAACATCTTCTCATCATCTTCGTCTCCTAAGTTCCTTGCAAGCGTAATCCTATTGTTGTAACAACAAATCTTGGAGTGCCCACACATTGCTTGGTAAGATCGAAACACTTTGTTGCATTGCTCGCACCGATGATTCTTGGTCCTGCTACTACAAGCAATAACTTTTTTCTTCTTGTTTATAATCATAGATGCAGATATTTTGTTTGTGATCCAAACATCCCTGGAAAGCATCATGAGAGAAATGGCAACATCTTCTTCGACGGAAGAAGTCACCGTGGGCGAAGCGGGTTTTGTTAATAATGTCCTCCTGCTGCGCTTGGATCGCGGGCGAGTAGTAGTTGTGTTTTTGACGGTTTTGGAGTCGGTGTCGCTCTCTGTGTCCTGAATGAGAATGATGGACCCACAACCACTGGAGAAGTCAGGATCTACAAACCGGGAACTCTTCGTGGGATTCTCTCTCAGCCCGTAACCATAACTAGTATTGTTGTTAGAGTATCCCTTTTCCATTTCAACAACTTGTTCTTCTTCTTCAACAGTATTCTTTGGGGGAAGAGGAAGAGGAAGAGGAAGAGTAGCCAAGTGAGCTTTCATGTGACCTCCAAGAGCTCTCCCATTTGAGAATCTTCGGTGGCAAAGCTTGCATCTGTGCGTGTGCCTCATCTCCTCCTCCTCCTCCCCCATCAGTAACACCCTTCACTCTCCTATGAGAGACACAGACAACCACACATATTCAAAGCCTTCGCTTTTGGCCCCCCTCTCTCTTGCTTTCTTTCTCTCTCTAAACCTAAAAATAACCCACTAGCTTGTCCCTTGGGCAGCATAAAGAGAGATTGGGAACTTAAAAGGAGTAGGTTACAGGCATTCCTCCACCAAAACACACACAACCCAAAAATCTTATTATTATTTTTTATATATAATAATAAGAAGAAAAAAAACAGTTGTTATTTTTTTTTTTCAAAAAAGAACAAATAGAAAAAAAAAAAAAATTTGATACGAGCAACATGTAATATGCAGACCTTTTTTTCCATTTCAGCAATAATAAACTTTCCTTTTTTTTTTTGAACATACAACCGCAATTCCATAAATTAGACAATTTGGCAAATATTAGAAATACTTGTTAATGCTTGGGTATTAACGTTATAACCACAATTTAGTATTTATAATATAATAAATAGTTTTTAAATAGAAGGGCAATCGTAATACTCGATGCTAGGAGGTATGGTCATAGATGATCATGAAAGGGAAATCGCAATTCCATTTCATGCCATATTGCTTCAAATGATCTTAATATGTACTTCCATCATTTTTTTTAATTTCTTCTCAAGTTTCAACATTTTATGGCCGCATTAATGAAGTATATTCTGTTCCCCTTCACAACTCTTTTTCTTTTATAATTATAATAAAATTGTTATCATCTTTAAGGCCACAACTCTTCCTTGGATTTTCTTTAGGATTAACAAGAGAGCAAAACGCGAGTTAAGTGTGACCATTTTCCCTTTAAATTTAAGACGATTTGAATCCAATTTAAAACATGAAATTGATAGTTAAACCCAAAAAGTTGTGGGTTGTGGGTTGTGGGCGTCTGGAATAGAAATACTACAATTAACATTTACATTGCCTTCTAATCCACTGTCACGCCCCGGAGTACGGATTATTTAAATTAATTAAAAGAAGAATTTAATTAAAATCAAGAATTTAAGGGTTAAATTAATTAATAAAAATGTAAAAGTTCAAAACAATATTTTATAAAAGAATTCATAAACACTGAACATGTGAAATCATTAAGTGAATATTAAAAATAATAATAAAGAACTGCGAGTATGGGTCCCACTGACCCACAATTTGTACACACATATAGTACTGACAATATAATAATAATACCACCACAGTCCAAATACAAATAGAGTTAAAATATTATATGCCTTGTTCAATTAATACAAATAATCTACTAGTTCTCCTACTGCTCATGAGTTCTGTCCGTTAAGTCCTCTTTGAGCCTAAATGGGAATCCACCTAGAGGGGAAAATTTTAAAAACAATGAAAATATGAGCGAAAGGCTCAGTAGGACTATATTTTAATAAATCGTTTAACTTAAAGAAAAGTCTCATTATTCTGGGAATTATTTAAAAAAAACATTGAATAAATAAATAAATTTAAATAGAACCGTTCTTACCCAAAACAGTTTATTCGGACGATCAGAAATATCATTTTCTTTTTCCTAGGCAAACCATAAGAATATCACCACCGTAGTGCCCCAGTTGGGTTTCGGGACCTGCCCCCAAGGTCGATCGCTACACGACCCGATCTCTAATATGGCATCATGCCTTTGTGTTTATTTTCATCATCATTCAAAACTCATTTACCGAGTATTGTCATTACATTCATTATGAAGTTCATTTTAGTTTACGGTTTATTAAAATATAACCGATAAATTCATTTTTAATCAACCGTTGAAAACATTTTTACAGAACCCCTTTTCAAAGCCAAATCATTTTGAAACTAGGCTACCAAAGAATGGGGTAAAAGTCCTACCTCGATACTCGTGTCAGTGTCCCACACCATAATCTCGGTCCGCTATACGTTAGCTCCGCGGAACCACGAACGGTCCTAGATACACACTAAGTCGATCAATATCTAATTCGAGACATTCTATGTTACTAAACCATTTCATGATGTCCTAGTGTGTCATTTGTATCTTTAAAATCATTTTACAATGTTGAAATTTCAATCGGGGTTCAAAATAGTGAAAATGGGTAAAAAATCACAAAATTTCCTATGCTCTGCCGGCCTGCCGGACGCCCTGCTTCGGCCGGCCGAACTGTGCAGTTCAACCTGCCGAAAATCAGGTCCGGTCGGTCGAACATTCTCCAGGTTTGGCCTGTCGAACGGTGCAGTCCGGCTTGCTGATCCTTTGAATCTGGCCTGCTGAACTGGAGAAACCCAGAAATCCCAGCCACGGGTTTTGGTTCCCCCAAAATCTAAATTTTGATTTTAACATGTTTTTCTCAGATCTCAGGCATGGAAAACAATCATAGGTGATAGAAAAACATAATAAAACACTTTTGAGCTCATTTAAACAAGATTTAAACACAAAAATCTCAAAAATCCAAAAATGAGTGAAAATGGAGAAAAATGAAAAATCTTGAATCTAATCCGTTTTTTCTTCAAACCAAGCTTAGATTCTAATTGTTCTAAGTTCATTCAACTCAAATCAAGAGTTTTCTAAGCTCAAAAAAACTTAGATTTCAAAAATGCACAAAATTTGAAAATTTTGAAAAAGTTTAGAAATTTCAAAACTAACCTCGAATCGAAGCTTCTATTCGCGTTCTTGGTTGCCAAATCACATCCCCGAGCTTCCTTCTTGCTAACCCGAAGCTTGGATTCGAATTTTGATTCAAAAATTTGAGGAAAAATTGAGAGAGAAGAGAGAGACTGAGAGAGAACGAGAGAGAGAGTGATCACGGGTGGGAGAGGAGGAGAGAGAGAGATCAGAGAGAGTGAGAGGAAGAGAGTGAGAGAGAGAATAAATAGAGAGAAACGGTGAGCGGTTTTACTGTATGAAAACTATGTGCCACCCACGATTTTGTAAAACGAAATATTTTTAACATTTTACAAACTGTTGTGTTTTAAAACTCAAAACATCATTTTAAAACAATAAGAAATCATTTAAATTTATTAAATTAACAAAACAACCAAAAATTTAAAATTTAACCAAATAATCAAATTAATGTTGAAACATTAATTATGACATACTAATTTATCATTTTACATTACAATAATATTAAATAAATTTTGAGGCATTGCATCCACTATAACGAGACTATTACTACCAACATTGTATCATTTCGTGATTTATACTTGGCGAAATAATTTACGTGATTCATACGTATTCTCTTGAGAATGGCACAAGAAGTAGCTCTTTTAAGAGGCGTAGTTAAAAGTAATTATGATTTAAAATATTATAACAACTGTAAATAAAAATTTTATATTATAATAATTTATTATAATTTTATACTATTTATTAAATAGAACTAATCGGTGTCAAGCGAAGTTGCATCGTATCTATATAATAGGATTATTTGGTATCTGCGTAACTTTCTTTTGTTTTTTTAATGGTTAGAGAATTAGCTAGGTAGCTAGCTGGACTTGGAGCGATATTCCAAGATTTTAGTGAAATTAAAAAAAAAAAGGGAAAAAGAAAATAAGAGATTCTATTACTTTTTTGTGTTTTAGAGTGTTCCATGAGCTCCAAGCGTCGGTCGGACCATGCTTTTCACGGAGCGTTATGGTCACGCGTCTTCCGCGTCGCTGCATTACAACCACACTCCCAAGCGCCTTATTTTAGTTTTATTAGTTGTCGTGACAGGCTCCTCTCTCTCTCTCTCTCTCTGTATCCCTGTCTCTCACTGCCAATGGTAACTGGTAAGTAAGTGGTAACAACAACAGAAAAGAAGAGAAAAGAATATCACTTTCACATCAAAGAAAGAAAGCGTACGAGACTCAGTCCAAATAATTAATTCCCCTCTTTTTGCATTACTCATCTTCCTACTTTTGCACTCACCTGGGCCCTGCTTATTTTTTTACCCTTTTTTTTTTTTCTTTTTTTTTGAAGTAAGACTATGAAATGAGAAATTAAAAGCACGCGCTTGGTTGGGTTTGTGAAAGATTAGGGGGAATTGACAGTAGCTTTGGGTGGGCCCATTTCCCCATGATTCGCTTGGAGAGAGAGTTTGAGTTTAGACCTTTTTTTAAGACTTTAGATAGAAGTTTTTCTTTTCTTTTTTCTTTTTTAAATATTAATTAATGTGGGTGTTGGTTGGTCCTGTCACTCAGGAATGAGGATAAGCAAAGCGGGTCGGCCCCAATTTGGGTTGGGTAGTTGTGGCCCAAAGAAGACAGAGAAAGACTGGTGGTACCGCTGGTGTAAAAGACTGTCATCCCATCTTCACCCTTTATCTTTTTCTTTTTCTTTTCTTTTATTTCTTTCTTCTCCCCCTACTTCATTGAGATTATTTAACCAGCAATCCTCTTTACTATCAATAAAATAGTCATGGCATGAACGATTCATGTGGAGAAAGGCCGACCAATTTTACCAAGAAAAGGTACAAAACAAAAAAACAAAAAAGAGAAATTTTCATTAATGACATCTTTTAACAGTTATTTTTTTTATAAACACTATACATGTTTATTTGTAGCATAACTTAATATAATATGAATGATAATGTAATATAAATTATTTTAGGTATAACATAAATAAACACAACTTGAAAAACGTGGGATAACATATATTTTATCAACAGTAAAAAGGCTTATACACCAAGTGGGGCCCAAATGAGAATTGTATAAGGGGCCCATTAGCTTTGGAGGTGGATGAGATGGAGCCCATATCAACAGCCCCACCGAAATTGTATGAAAGTATTAAAACGAAACTGTGCGGTGTCAGATCAATTATCCGTATAGCCGTCCCTCAGTATCCACCGTAACTGAATCGTACCCTCTCTTGTCCAAGTCCCAACCAACGAATACTAATAATGCAATGTTGTATGTATCTCTTCTTTTACAAGATAAATGATTCTCAATTTTCTTATTTGGATTTTTTGAAGTGTATTGTCGTAGATATTCACAATTTTGTATGTATATTTATCAACGGATTATATAAATTTTCTTAACGTTATGGACATTGTTTAGTGAGTAATATTTAGATATTGTTGTGAATATTCGAATATTATGACCTTAATGAGCAACATTTCTTGATAGACACAATTACAATCAAAGCAAAGCCTGCTTATCTATGGGTTGTCTTGCTTTGCTCTTAGGATAGATAATGAGTTTGTTTTCAGTCAACTAATTAATTGCTGAGGGACCAAAATTAGTTAAAACCCTCTTAGTTTGACTAACAAGTCTACATGATGGCCGTTTTATAGCTGATCCATTAAACTAAAAAAGCCTTGATAAACTTTAATTAGGTCCAGATATGGCAAAATAAAATCTATTATTAGTCATTGAGCCGGTATTTGTTATGCATATCAATCGCTATTTGATGGGTTCACAGATAGAAATTGCTAAACTTCTACTAAATTTTCAATTCTCTATGATTGACCAAAAAAAAAAAAAAAAAATTCAATAGATACCATAATGAAACAGAAAAAGGAGAAGAAGAAATTACTTGTGCAACGGTTACACTATGCTGATCCTTTAAGAAGAAGAAGGGTGTTTGGAAGGGTGGTGGGAACCGTTGGTTAGAACCACTTTTATTGTAGCATGTGAGAGCTTTACATTGTAACAATTTTTTTTTATTATTACTGTAGCATGTGAGAGCTTTACATTGTTTATAATTAAGTTTGTGGTCTCAACCAAACAGTCATGAAGAAGTTAGAAACCTAAAACAGTTTGGAAATGCTGGCGACATCTTGTTCCTAAAACAGGAATCTTGTCAGCTACATTTCCATAGCACAAAAAAGCATTTTCAAAATTTCCTCAAGTACCCCAACCCCCACTTCATTTGCTCATCTCCATATTCTAAAATCTTGTTTCCAATTTCCAATTAGAAGACCAAACGATTTGCAATTCTCACCTCTAAAATTTAAGAGCAGTCCATGATGAAGAAGTCCAGCTCAAATGTGGGACAACACCATCAATTTTCTGTCAAAAAAATGAAAATAATAATAAGTTGAGATTGTTCATGCTAGCTTTTCTTTTCCTATTGGTCTGGAACGTGGAACGCAGATATTATTACAAATAACTCTCTGCTTTTTGCATCATAATAAACATGCGTCTGCGCAACACCACTCTGCTTTACTCCTGTCCTTGTAACTAGCTGAAGGCTAAGATTGGTAAGCCCTAGGTATGATGTCTAAATTGAAAAACTCTACAAATAATTACATATCATACATATCAACTTAAGAGAGGCTTCTCTGCATGAACTCACTTACAAACCCATCGCCATCGCCATCGCCATCGCCATCAACGTCTCCCATCCCATTGTAACCCTCCTTGCCTTTGGCCCATAGCACAAAATACAGCCCCGTAAACATGAGCAACATACCCGCAACACTGTGCATCATTGCAACAAAAGGGGAATTACTAATAGAATTATTTATTACCAGACAAAGATTCTATTGTATCAGTCATCAAAACTTTCTAACTTTTTTTTTTCTTAGAATAATTTGGATAGTTAATGCTTAACAGACAACATAAGGAGAAATTACATTTGATCTAAATAATTGGCCCCCAATTGCTGAAACGAAAAATTGTTAGTAAGTTCAAATCAGACATAGCCAAGTACCTTCCTAGAGTAATGGTATCTCCAAGAGTGAAAACAGAGAGAAGGACAGAGCAGAGAGTGCCAATGGGGCTAAACATGGAGACCAACACCGGCCCTCTTTTTTTCATGGCCCATCCGTTGAAGCTTACGCAGTCTCCGCTCACTGTGCCTCCCTGCATATGCATTTCATTCATTATTTTTTTTCCCTAATGCATCATAAGAAAATGAGAGTTTTTCATTTCATTATATGTTAGAATTTACCAGGAGAGAAAATGCAATCAAGTCAGAAATGGTGAGAAGTGGCCGGCCCGTCTCCAGTCGGTGGTCTTGGAGCAGTCGCACAGCCACTGTCACAAACACACCAATCAAAGACGTTACTGCACATAACGACATTGGCGCTGGAAATTCCTTCAACGTTGCAGCCTGTTCATAGTCACAAGGACATTGTTGTTTAGTTTAGAGAAAACAACAACGACAATAAGTAGAGGCTAGGATAGTAACTAGTAATTAAATTACCTGCAAGACAACATTGGTGGACAAAACGAAGACAGCAGCGAAGAGAAATAAGCAGCCGATGATCTTGTGGTTGTCGAATAAAATATTATGAGTTGGGGAGTGGATGTGATCAAGCTACGTTCACTTGCAGTTGCGGAGGTTGCAGCGCTATGCATAATACTCATTGTTAAAGCCCCTCCCACACACACCATTGCTCCCACTATCTTGACTTTGCTGTACGTGCAACTCAGTTTCACTTTCTCTGATCTGCCCACCATTTTTTGTTTTGTTTTAATAACAAATCAGTTAAATCATTTCGAAGAAAATAAATACTATTCATAACAACAACAACAACGTCGTAAGGTCACCTTAAAGTCCAGGCAATTAGAAAAATAAGGCCAGGAGCGAGGTTTGGCATTGCCGTTGCCATTGCCATTGCTGGCGAAGTTAGCTTGATTCCCTTCAGCAATAAAGACTGGAATAGAGTTACCCTGCATTTTAAACAAGGATCTAACAGATTATGATTTTATTAGCTTTTATTTTGCTAGTTAACATGATTGTTAATCATTTTCATAGTCCTCCGACACCTTACTTTCTAGTTTCCTGGCAAATTTCGATGGAAATCCAAACTTAAATGAAAGAAAAGATGCAGGGAAACTATACCCTCCAAAGGCTATCAAGAGAAGCCGGATCAAGAGCTTGAAGCTGAATTTCTTGGGCCATTTGTTCCTGCGAAACAAACAAAGATGCATAAAGAATTAGAGATAGAGATGAGAAAGAAAACGAATATTACAAAAGGAAAAATTGATCAAAGGAGAGAAAGAGAAATGGGTACCTCTCAAAATAGAAAGCAATGGGAGAGAGAATGAGAAAAGTGGCAAAAGTGGAGAAGATGATAATGGTGAAAGGGTTAATGCCAACTGACATTAAATAGCTTTGTAACATTGAATTGCCTGCATATACAAACTGAACTCCTATCAACCCTCCTATTATGCCCACATCTTCAATTACTGGTCTCTTCATTCTTCCTTATTTTCCTCTATTAATACTAAACAACGAGTGATTCCTCTTCCTTGTCCTCGTTTTTAATCGATCATCTTCTCACTTCTCATCGAAAGTTAGGAGGATTACACATATTGTAATGTATTTTAATTAATTCTGTATTTGTATTTCTCAAAAAATACAGAATTAATCTACCAGTCTCTTTTATTTGAGGAACAAGAATATTGTTGATTACGGCCTTGTCATCAACGTCGTCTCTCTATCTCTCTCTGCATGTTTAGAATTTTTGCCTCCAAAGCTCATCAGCTTAGATTGTTTCAATCTCTGTTTCCTCAACTTTTGCACGACAAACAACATACGCTAGATTGTCTCCCTGTCTTTCCTTAACTTTTTTTGCTGTCCCTACGTTACATCATCTCTGTCTGATTTTTTTTTTTTCTTTTGGTAGTAATTTCTTTGTATAGGGTAATGGGCTATTTTTAGTTTACGTTCTGGACGATGGAGCATCTTTTTTAAATTCTACCTAACATCTAGAATCCAATTTGTATATTGTCTTTAGAAAAAAAGAAAAAAAAAAAAGAATGGATGATGATGATTAGACAGAGCAAATGGCAAAGAGAAAACAAATCCACGGTTGCTAATGCTTAGATTTGAGAAACTGATTAATGCACGAAAATGATTATCATATACAATAAATGGCCGTGGGAAAAATGCATCGCAACCCATTATATTGTAACTATTTATAAGTTTATAAACCGACTAGAAAAGACACAATTTCTTGCTTTGAGTGTATCTAATATTAGGTAGTTACGATCTCGCTTCTCTTCCCGTCTCTCTATTTCCAATGCCCTTATTCGCTTCTCATTTCCCAAATGGTGCCCACAAAGTGCTTGTTGATATTCCCCAACCTACTGTTGTCTCTTGGAATTCTCTGATTTCCGGCTTCTTGAACTGTGGTCATTCTCCTCAAGCACTCTACGCTTTTCTCCACCTTGAAAGGTCTGAGATTTCTGCAGACTCGTATTCATTGACGCCCGCTTTGTCTGCCTGTGGCCACCTGAGCCTTTTGCGGTTAGGCCGCTCTATTCACTCCAAGGTTGTTAAATTAGGTGTTGAAAGTAGCACTGTTGTTTCAAACTGCTTGATTGACACGTATGGAAAATGTGGCTCTGTTCAAGAGGCAACTCTTATGTTTGATGAGATGGTTGTTAAGGACGTGATTTCTTGGAATTCAGCCATTGCAGCCTGTGCGAGAAATGGATGCTTAAAACCAGCTGTTTGTTTTTTGGAGCAGATGCCAAATCCTGATACAATCTCATACAATGAGCTGATAAGTGGGTTTGCTCAAATTGGACACATGGAAGAAGCAATCAAGATTTTGTCAAATATGCCAAACCCGAATTCATCTTCATGGAATTCTATCATAACGGGATATGTAAACAGGAACCAAGCATGAGAAGCTCCAGATATCTTCTGCAAAATGCACTCCAAGAATATTGGAATCGATCAATTCACCTATTCAAGCATTTTAAGTGGAGTTGCCGGCCTTTCAGCTTTAACATGGGGAATGTTGATCCATTGCTGCACGATTAAAAGCGGTTTGCATGTGTCTACTGTTGTGGGAGGTGCTCTAGTTGATATGTACTCGAAATGTTGAGAGATAAAGAATGCGGAATTGATTTTCCAAGCACTAAAACATAGGAATTTGGTCACTTGGAATGCAATGCTCTCTGGCTTTGTTCACAACGGAAAACTTTCAAGAGTGATTGCCCTTTTTGACCAGCTACAGATGGAGGAAGATATAAAACCAACGAAATCACATTTTTGAACGTTTTATCTGCATTTTCACATAATCGAATACTATTAGAAACTGCGTTTCAGTATTTTGAACTAATGGTCAGGGATTATGGGATTGAACCAACCGTTGAACACTGTTGTTGTATTATCCGGCTAATGGGACAGAGAGGGGAGTTGAGAAGGGCAGAGAGGTTGATAAATGAGCTGGGTTTTGGGGCATCTACGCCGGTTTGGAGAGCGTTGCTGGGCGCATGTGAAGGTTGTAAAGATTTGAAGGTGACAAGCATTGCAGCTGCAAAAGTGATAGAGTTAGAGGGTGATAAGGGATGTGCGCACATTATCGTTTCCAACATATGTGCGATTTATGGAAAATGGGAAGACGTTAAGGCAGTCAGGGTGACAAGGGACAACCATATTAGGAAAGAAGCTGCTTGCAGTTGGATTGAGGTATAAAATATTGTCCCAAATTCAGTCTTTAGATGATGCAACTAGTTTCAAACTTGTAACAATAAGGAATTGGAAAACACTCCAAGTTATGATCTTCCTTCGGCACTTTCTTACCTTTGCAAATTGCAAGGCAAGGATAACAACTACATATGGTTGAGAATAACTCGGAAATTCTGACAAATGAATTTTTTTTGATTGTTAGTTTCGGTTCTTGAAATAGCTCATCTTCATAATGAAAGTCGCCTTGGAACTGACAAACCAAGCTCTGAAACAGCACAGAATAATTTGATTTTGGATGAGAACAACACCCCATTTTAACTCAACACATCCTTTGAATGCAAACTATTCAGGGACCACATGACTCCAATCTCATCAAGCAATCAACTTCACGTGAACTTTTATTGATAACTGACAAATGTGATTATTCGTAATTTCTCAAAATAGATGATGTTTTTTAAATAAACACCACTGTTTTTAAAAGCTAACTTGCTTCACTGGACAGCAAAGCTACAAATGGCTTAGATAGAGACTCCAATAATAAAGAAAAACAGATTTTCTAGAGCAGTTCCAGTTTAATGTTGATGACGTGGTCATTAGTTAGTGAGTCAGAGTCTAGTTGATATGTTGGCATTATTACTGTTGCTGACTAGATTGTAATAACCAATTATGTGATTGATTCCTTTTAAAAACTGTGACGGTGAGTGTAATAGAATATATAAGGATCTTATAAATGAGAGAGAGAGAGAGAGAGAGAGATAGAATGAAAAATAAGCCAAAATAAGGCAGAAGACTTCTTGTACGTAAGAAAGAGGGATAGTTCTGGTTTTGGGTATTCTTCTCATCAATAAGAGAATTCATTCAATTCTCGGTTATGTTGTTCTGTTTCTTTTCTTTTGGTGTTTGGTAAATTCTTATTGTGGTTGAATTCATGTCCTGGGAAGTTCACAACAAATTGGTATTAGAGCTTTGTTACGAATCAAGGATGGGCTCCACAAAGTTCGATATCGAGAAGTTCATAGGGAAGAATGATCTCGGGTTTTGACGACTCAAGATGAGGGCGATTCTGGTACAACAAGGATTGGAGGATGCTTTAGGTGGTGAAAACTCCCTCTCATCGAATCTGACGGATGTGAAGAAGAGGCAAATTCTTGAGAAGGCACACAGCTCGATTGTCCTCTGCCTAGGTGATAAAGCCTTGCGAGAAGTATCGAAGGAGAAATCTACAGCAAAGGTATGAAGAAACTAGAAAATCTGTATTTGATGAAATCCTTGGCGAATCGACTTTTCTTGAAATAAAGGCTCTACACTGTTAAAATGCCTCTTGGAAAAACTATCGAAGAGCATCTTGATGATTTCAATAAGCTAATCTTGGATTTGGAGAATATGGACATCAAGATTGAAGATGAAGACCAAGCGCTACTTCTCCTCAAATCTCTTCCAAGCACATATGAAACCCTATCAGATACTCTGATATATGGTTGAGACTCTCTAACCTTGGAAGAGGTTCATACTGCACTTATGTCTAAAGAATTGAAGAAGAAGACAGAGACAAAGGCGAAGACAACAAGTGATTTCTCTGGTGAAAGTCTACTTGCTCGTGGTCGAACTGTCCGAAGGGACTTCAAAGAAAGGTACAAGTCTTGACCAAAATTAGGACCAAGACTGAAGTGTTTCACTTGTCATCGCAAAGGGCATTTTAAAAGGGATTGCCCTGAAAGGAAGAAAAAGAAGAGACTAACTGAGAAGATACAAGAAGATGGAGATGCAGACATTGTCTCTGAAGGATACGAAAGTGTAGAGGTATTGACTGTTTCAGAAACTAATTTAGAAAATGAATGGATTCTTGACTCTGGGTGTTCTTTTCATATGACACCAAACGAGTCGTGGATGAATGGGTACCAACAACATGAATTTGGACAAGTCTTGCTGGGAAACAATAAATCTTGCAAGGTTCTTGGAATGGGCACAGTGGTGATCCTCATGGCAGACGGTTGTGAAAGAAAAATTCACAATGTGAGGTACATTCCTGAGTTGAAAAGGAACTTAATCTCACTAGGAATGCTTGACTCAAAAGGGTTTCAGTTCAAAGTTGAAAATGGTTGCTTGAAGGTTCTAAAGGGGTCAATGGTTTTTATGAAGGGCTTAAGAGTCAATGGTCTCTATGTTCTGCAAGGGAAAACTATAGTTGGGATAGCTTCAGTGGCTTCAAAAGAACCATCTGATTATACCTCTCTTTGGCATTATAGGCTTGGCCATGTTGGTGAGAGGGGGCTTTAAGAACTCAGCAGGCAAGGACTTCTAGACAGAGGGAAGCTTGGAAAGTTGGATTTTTGTGAACACTGTGTCTATGGTAAGTCCTGTAGAGTAAAGTTTGGTACTGGTAAACATAGCACTAAGGGAACCTTAGACTATCTGCACTCTGACTTATGGGGGCCTTCTAGGATTATATCACTCGGAGGGGCTAAGTATTTTATGTCTATAATTGATGACTTTTCCTATAGAGTGTGGGTCTTTATTTTGAAAAATAAAAATGCTGCACTGGGAATTTTTTATCAGTGGGTAGTGCTAATAGAAAACCAAACAAGAAAGAAAGTTAAAAGATTAAGGACTCACAATGGCTTTGAAAGCTGTTCAGAAGAATTCCACAGCTATTGTGTTTCAAAGGGCATTTCAAAGCAACATACTGTTGGTGGTAGACCTCAACAGAATGGTTTTGGTGAAAGATTTAACAAGAACATTCTTGAAAGAGTGAGGTGCATGTTGTCTGTTTCAGGACTACCTAAATCCTTTTGGGCTGAGGCAGTGAAAATTGCTTGCTATCTCATTAATAGGTCTCCCTCTACTGTAATTCAGTTTAAGACACCACTCGAGAAGTGGTCAGGCAAACCAGGGAGGTATGATCATCTCAAGGTTTTTGGCTGTGTTGCTTATGCACACCAAAAACAAGGGAAGCTTGAACCAAGAGCCCAAAAATGTATTTTCATGGGTTATCCAAAAGGTGTGAAAGGCTATAGACTGTGGAGTTTAGGTGCTAGCAAACCTAAAATGATCATTAGTTGTGATGTAGTTTTCAATGAGACACAATACTATAAAGATCTAAAGCTTACTGGAGAAGTCAGTCCAAGCTTGCAAGCAGATAAGGATCTTGAGCTGGAGGTGGAGCTTGTAATTAGCGATAATGTCATGAATAGGGAGTTAGCACTAGTTCTCATCCTAGTAGGAAGGATGGACAACCTCAGCAACATAATTTGGCAAGGGACAGACAAAGGAGGGAAATAAGACCTCCAGACAGGTTTGGCTATGCTGATTATATAGCATTTGCACTTAATATAGCTTTAGATCTTGTTGACCTGTAATGCCTCTTTTATGGGGGTTAACAGTTTTTAATAAATTAAAATAAAAATCAAAAATAAATGTAAAACTTCAAAAAAATAAAGTTGCCCGGGTCTTAAATGAAAACTCTCAAATCAAAAATAAAAATATAAACGACAATTAAACCACAATTTAATGTAGCACCTTAAATTTAATAATATAAACTATCGTCATCATCATTTCAACCCTCAACGCATTTTAATACAGTCACAGAAAGTAACAATCGATGCTTACATTATCATGAACAACATTCTTAACAATTAAAGCAGTCCCAACGTAATATAGCTACATAGCTTCCTCAATTATTTTTCTCGTAGTTACCTCACACTTAGTGAGTTTTGAAAAGATAAAAATATAAAGGAATAAGCGACAACATGCTCAATAGGGAAAACCATTACTTATCTTTAGGTTTTTATCCTTACTATATTTAAACCGGCATGGTTAGTTAATTCTCATCATTATTCATCAATTTTATCATGTTCAATTCTGGTGATATCTTATGATCATTCTTACCAAGTTTCATACATATATATATATACATATATTAATTCAAGATTCAATTATGCTCATCTATATCCACTGCGCAATAGAATGTCATATCACTCAACACAATGAAACCCAAGTGGGTGCACTTGATCACCCTCTAAACATTCCAAGGGTGTTTCGGTGAGGGGACATCAAGCCCTGAGTCCTCACCAAGTTGATTCCTATACAGTACGTTTTAGGACTTTTGACTCAAGGGAGCATCATCACCTCATCCTATTTTACCATTTAGGGTATTCATGCCCAATGACGTAACCGCTGCCCTTTTCATGTCTCACCATTTTTCTATATTCAGTCGTTATTTATAGAGTCAGTTTTCCCAACCATGCTTCTTAATTTACAATAACATGTGTCAAATCATTATGTTCCTCGTTGTACAATACAAGACGAATTCCACATTATCATGTTATAGATATAATCATATACATTCAAAATATCATATGCATATCTTGCAACATAAAACTACCAAATTTTAATTTACCAAAACCTCACAAAAAATGAGTAATAGAATCCCTACCTTTCAAGCTTATCAACAATCTTTTATCTTGGAATCAATCAACGTTAGCTCCACACTCCCTTGATCATAAGGCATGCATAAGGACAATTAAAACTAAAGCACAACATACAACCACATTCATAAATAAATCATGTATAAATCCATCTCACTAGTGTGCCATTAAAGTTTTTATGCAAATTTCTTTTTGCATACCAAAGTAATAAATCACTTAGGATAGTGTTGGAAAGGTTGCAAGACACTAAGGAATTAGAAGGTGAACAAAGTTGGGTTCTTGGTGTTGGAAACAAAGTGCGCAGTGGAATTTTAAAAATTTTTCATCAGAGTAATTTCCAAAACACAAGTTTGACATGTTATATGTATAAATTAGACAGATCTTACTAACCTTTGTGTGAAGATCTTCCGCAGCCTGTGAAGAGAAGTAACGTTCCAGAAGAGCCTCAACCAACTGGTCTTCTTTGCTATTCTCTATCCACAACCGGAGTGAGTGTGGGCTCACACGTTCAGCTTCTTTCACCGGTGACTCTCCTTCCAACCAATAGAGAGAACCTAAAGCTAGTGTTCGTGATTTGTGAACAAAAGCTCTTAGGGAGTTTTCAGATGCTCACTAGAAGAGTATCACTCTTAATCTCTCAAATTGATCTGAGTAAATCATGAGACTCACTCCCTTTTTATACCTATTGGTCCTGGGGTCAGTCCATATCAAATTAGGTCTCAAAAACTCGAAACAGAATCAAGTTCGGATCAATATCTGATAAGATCCGCGTAAAAAATGCGTAATCTTATCTCTGCTGATCGGCAGGCCGAACACGTCATCCGGCAGGCCGATCTCCCGAGAAAAAATCTCCATGAATCTTTTATTTTCCACCCGAGATTCTAAAGGATAAAGTCTTAGTTTTGATTCAAATAACCCAATAGAGAAGTTATCTGGTCAAAACAAACTTTATCAAGATAATCTCTAAGAAAATAAATCAATTCACAATAATTCTACAAGTTTATCTTGTTCTAATTTGTCCAAAATTAAAACAACCGATAAACAGACAAGAATTATCTGATCGCAATAATTCAACAAGTTTATCTTAAACTAATTTCTTACAAAATTAATTCAACCGATAAACAGACATGAGTTATTTGATTCTTACAAATTTTAAACCAATCTGATAAATCCGACATAAGTCATCAATTATTGGAAAAGCACGCCGTGTCGTTACAGGACTTTGTGAGCTAGCAAAGGGGACCAAAATGGACCTACAAAGTTCAAGCTCATGATAATTATGAAACCCAATATCCCATATATACATTTCACAATTATCAACTCCAACGCTACTCCACTAAAAGCTTGGAGCTGCACTCTCGAACTTTATAAAATTACGAAGCTCGTGTAGCTAAGTCTCCATGACATATCATAGTGTATCGCATCCCCATATGATCATCCATAATCGGCTTAAGGACAAGTTCTGTCTTACCTTCTCGATTATTTTTATCTTACGTTCCATTGTCTCACCATCAGAAAACTTACCATCCAAAGATAGTATACCATTCGGTTACACCTATGTATCCAAATGGTTGAGCGCTCCAGTTTTCCAATTACAGGACAACGCATATAAGAGGATATCATTACTCGTAAAGAGGAGCTATGGATTCCATATCTATGAATAACAAGTCTACTATCAAGAGTCATGCCTCCAACGTACCGGCATGCATACCACTATAGAGATATGGGAGTCACCCATTGGTACATCAAAAGACACAAGTCAAGACAATGGGCCCACTATTCATCTCAGGATTAAGATACAATATAAATGACTGTCTAAAGTGAATCGATTTGCCAAGATAGAATTATTAATCCAAATCAATTCACTTTATGTCCCGATCCAACACATCGTCACCTATGACAACATGCCAATGTTTCTATTCACGGAGTCTAACTCCGATGGTCAAGAAAAACCATCTCCCAAATGGGATATAGACAACATAACAATCTTTACATGAATAAAGCGCCCAACTTTATTCCCTCGATTGCGGATCATACGTTTTAGACCGTCACCTTAAGAATCGTGTCTTCCGCATAATCAATCCATCATATGCCTAATTCTTAAGGTTTAGACTGACAGTCTCAGACTACTGTTTGCTTATCATACATTCAACAAATATGAACGTAAAGAGGACAAAATTTGGTATATATAAATGAATAAATTCTTTAGTGATAAAAAAGCCTCCAAAAACGTATTACATTTTTACTCCTTAGGGCATACATGTCTAACAATCTCCCACTTGCACTAAGTGAGTAAATACAGCAAATTTCGCATCCCCATAGCTTCCACATGCCTCTCGAAGACTCTCCCAGTAAGTGTCTTCGTAAATGGATCAGCTAAATTGCCCTCTGACGCGATCTTGCACACCGTGACATGCCCGCCCTCAACGAAGTCCTTTATCACATGATACTTTCGATCAATATGCTTACTCTTCTTGTGAAATCTTGGTTCCTTAGCATTAGCTACCGCCGCACTGTTATCACAGTACAGTGATACCGCTTTATCCATACCAGGAACTACCTCAAGATCCCCAAGGAACTTGTGGAGCCACACTGCTTCTTTCGAAGCATCACTAGCATATACCAAAGTTGATTCGCACTTCTTTCGAAGCCACATACCTGGCCTCCATCGTTGAATCCGAAGTGCAATCTTGCTTCGCACTTCTCCAACTAATGGCACCGCCACCCAGAGTAAACACAAACCCCAAAGTTGATTTCCTAGAATCCAGAAAGGATTGAAAATCCAAATCAGTGTATCCTAGAGGAGTTAAATCCTCACCCGAATACACAAGCATATACCATCGAGTCCTTCTTAGGTACTTGAAAATATGCTTTACCGCAACCCAATGGTTCGGTCCTGGATCCGCTTGAAATCGACTTATAATCCCGACCGCATAGCTAATATCCGGTCGTGTGCAAAGCATGGCATACATGAGACTACCCACTGCCGAAGCATAAGGCACCTTCTTCATGTATTCTCTTTCTTCATAAGTCTTTGGAGAGTCTTTCTTAGAAAGAGTAATTCCAGACCTAGATGGTTGCCCACCTTTCTTGAAATCCTGCATTGCAAACCTCCTGAGAATTTTATCTATGTAGCCAGCCTGAGACAAAGCTATCATTTTGTTCTTCCTATCCCGAAAGATCTGGATACCGAGAACAAAATTAGCCTCACCTAAGTCCTTCATGTCAAACTGCTTGGTCAACCATAATTTGACCGATGACAACGCCCCAACGTCATTGCCAATTAGCAGAATGTCATCTACATAGAGCAGTATAAAAGCCACCTTCCCATCCTTAATGTGTTTGTAAACACATGGTTCATCCACGTTTTGTGAGAACCCATAAGTCTTGATCACTTGATCAAATCTTATGTTCCAAGAACGAGAAGCCTGCTTAAGTCCATAAATAGACTTTAGCAGCTTACAAACCTTACCCTCTTGACCCGGGACCTTGAACCCGTCTGGTTGTTCCATATAAATGGACTCATCAAGATAGCCATTCAAAAAAGCCATCTTGACATCCATCTGCCAAATCTCGTAGTCGAGAGCGACAGCTATGGACAAGAGAATCTGGATGGACTTAAGCATGGCTACAGGCGAAAAGGTTTCCTCATAATCGATTACTTCCTTTTGCGTATAACCCTTAGCTACCAGTCTAGCCTTAAAGGTTTCGACCTTTCCATCCACTCCTCTTTTCCTCTTGTAGATCCACTTACACCCTATGGGTTTTACCCCTTCGGGAAGATCCACAAGCTCCCAGACCTGATTAGTCTCCATAGACTTCATCTCTATGTTCATGGCCTTTGTCCAGAGTCTTGAATCAACATCCTCCATAGCTTCTGCGTAAGTATAAGGATCCCTGTCATGTTCATCTGGTTCAGCCAAAAAGACCTCCCCATTGAACATATACCTTTCAAGTTAACGCCTGATCCTCCCACTACGCCGAAGCCCCTGAGGTTGTTGTTCAGGTTTGTTTGGTTTTTCTACACCGATCGGAATGGTTTCGTTCGGAACCTCCAGAGTGAACGGATCACCCCTTATCTCCTCAAGCACCTCTTTGCTTCGAGGTTTAAAGTCGTCCATGTAACTCTCCTCAAGGAAAGTTGCATTAGTTGAAACCACGACTTTATTTTCCTTAGGGTTAAAAATAACCCCCTTTAGTCCCTTTTGGATATCCTACAAACATGCAAACTTCCAAACGTGCATCCAACTTATTCGGATCCTTAAACAGGACATGAGCTGGACATCCCCATATGCGAATATGGTTTAAGGATGTCTTCCGTCTTGTCCACAACTCGTGAGGAGTTTTAGGGACCGATTTTGAAGGCACATTGTTCAAAAGATAACATGCGGTTTGTAGTGCATATCCCCAAAAGAATAAAGGCAATGATGAATAACTCATCATGGACCTAATCATGTCCAACAAAGTCCTATTCCTTCTCACTGCTACGCCATTCTGCTGCGGAGTGCCCGGCGCAGTCAAATGGGATAAAATCCCATTCTCTAACAAGTGTCCCAAGAACTCATCAGAAAGGTATTCCCTACCTCGATCAAATTGAAGTGCCTTTATGGGTCTACCCAATTGCTTTTCCACTTCTACCCGAAACTCCCTGAACTTATCATAAGTTTCGCTTTTGTGGTGCATTAGGTACACATACCCATATCTTGAGTAATCGTCAATAAAAGTGACGAAGTACTCATACCCTCCTCGTGCTCGGATGTTCATTGGTCCACAAACATCACTATGCACAAGTTCTAGAACCCCTTCGGCCCTATTGCCCTTAGACCCGTATGGTCTTTTGGTCATTTTACCCTCCAAACAAGATTCACATTAAGGTATAGATTCCACCTTTAAGTGACTTAAAGGTCCATCCCTTACCAACCTTTGAATCCTATTGAGGTTAATATGGCCAAGGCGCAAATGCCAAAGATAAGTCTTATTAGAGTGAGAAGTTTTAAGTCTTTTTGAGTCATTATCATTTATCTCAGCATTAAGCAATAAGTCCATCTTAGGTTTGATAAAATATAGATTATTTTGCATCCATCCAAAACAGATAAAAGATTTATTTTTACGAATCACCACTTTTTCATTAAAAGATACCACATAGGAGTCTTTAAATAAAGAAGATACAGAAATTAAATTCCTTTTAAATTTAGGAACATAAAAACAGTCTCGCAAAATTAAATTCTTATAATTATCAAAATAAAGATGGACATCTCCCACTGCTTCCGCTGAGACCAAGGATCCATCGCCCATCCGAAGTGTTAAGTCTTCACGAAGTAGACTTCTCGTTTCTTTGAATCCCTGCAGAGACATGATTAGTTGCACCGGAATCTATGACCCATATGTCACTGGATTCCTCAACCAAACAAGTTTCTAAATATAGAAGATCAAACCTACCTCCCTTGGAAAGGAAGTCCTTGCAATGCTTCTTTATATGCCCGACCTTACCACAGAAGAAGCACTTAAGCTTCTTTGGGTTCTTCTTCTTCTTCTTCTTGCTCTTGGTAGCATGAGGAATAGAAGACTTCCCACTCTTGGCCCGTTGCTTCTTTCCATTCCCAGAGTTAGGATTGGAACCAAAAGCAGCTACCACGTTGGCCTCACCACCAGCAGGAGACTCCCTGATCAGCAGTTCAAACTCCTGTAACTGTTTCATCAGTTCTGTCAAGGTCATATCCCGTCTATTGCTTAAATTAAAAGTAGCTCTAAATGGAATAAATTCCTTAGACAGAGTCTCAAAGACCATAGTCATCTGAGTTTCAGCATCGATGTCGGCTCCATTGGTTTGAGCCTCAGCGAGGTAACCCATGACCAACATCATGTGCTCCTTTACAGATGTCTCCGGTCTCTGTCTACAGTTTAAGAGTTTCCGAAGCGATCTTCCGCTGCTTCTGTTGTTATTGCTCCCACCTGTCACTACGCCACCTCAGCAGCTGGGACTGGAACTGCTTCCGCATCTGGTACTTCCCAACTTTTTCTATCTATCCTTAGAAGTAGGGCGAGTGTCTAAAGACCGGGTTATCTCTCTGAATCAGGTTATTCACTGGGCTGTTAAGCCATCGAGTCTTCTAGGGTTGATCGACCCGTTTCAAGAGGATTCATCCAAGACTCTAGATCTCGTTAATTCTAAGGAGGAGCCCAGATGGAATATTAATCATTTGTTATCATATATATAGGTCTGATGCGAGACATGCGTGTGTCTTCGTGTTCTCCGGATTGGGGTCATGTGGAGCGCTTTGCCACCGATCTCGATTTGAAGCTCGATGAGGACACCGGCTTGCTGTGTAAGCCTCGCTGCTCGGAAACACCCAGTGCTGACCACACTGAGAGACACGAAAGCACAGGTAACGCCTGTTGGCGAAGTGGCGTTAAGCATCCCTAGCGGTACGAAAAGAGAGGTCGTGATGATATCATCTACGTCCGTACCGCTCCTCGTGGAGTAGATCCCGCATCCAACCAAGTCTTTGACCAGGGAACGGGAGAATTTCCACTACCGCTGGCAGGCCAGCCGGGCCGTGAGCGCGGTGGGAACGGGCTTCCCAAAAAGCCAGCCCCGGGCCGGGGTCAGCATAGAATGAAGGGGACGGCCCTAAGGACGGGAAAGAAGCAAAGGACAGACCGATAGGCACCATCCCAGGTAACCCCTGGAGGTGGGGAGGGCTCTCACCCTCCCATGCACCCTGAGCGTTGTTCTTGAGCGGCGTCTAGATGTATGTGCCAAGGCGACAGTGGGGGTCGATGATATCCCACTGTTTACCCAAGCTATCCAAAAAGGGCAAAGAAACTCCAACGACTGACTCTGGCTATAGGGATGTGACAGAATTCCCTGCGAGAAATCCTCCCACTGCTATTGTAGGGGCTTAACCTTTTTCGATGGCAGAAGCATTGGGTGCCCTTTTTTCTCCAACACTAGATGCGCTTGATCTAGCCCTCCCTTGGAACTATATCCCTAGCTTGGAAAGAAAATCAATCTAAGTCTTTCTGTAATAAATGAGGATTAGCCCTCTGGACTTCAGTAATCTTCTCTGAAGAAGAAATGGTACAGATCTGGCTCCGCACAAGATAATGTCAGAGGCATTATTAGCTGGATTTGCATCTGGAAGGGCATTAGCCTCATAGCTTTCTTCTTCCTCTGCTTTGCCATAGACATAGACATAGTCTAACAGCGAAATTTCTTTTCTTTTGTAAGCTCTCTGTATCGTAAACACCTATCAGATTTAGTAAGACAAAACAATCATGTAAAATCATACAAATGTGTTTATGTGTCAAAACCTTGAAAATATCACAACCTTACAACGATAATTCCCAACTCATAATTCAACAAGCTCCTAGGGGAGTCATGCCAAATTCAATCAGGAACACGGATCCCCTCCTGATTAATATATGCCATCCAGGACCCGTATGATCCAGCATATACTAATAATCGTTTCTTTGGCCATTAATTTTATTAATAGAGCTCCTAGGGGAGGTTAATAATAAAATTAACGTGAGTGTATAACCACCGTTTTAATATTTTATCCATGATTTATAATCACCACCTAACGGTGTGCAACCATAAATCATACTAAAATACCTTATCCTTTCAGAGATCCAATCTGGTACATGATAGAAATCCCTTCCTAGGGGTCGGGACCACCATGTTCTTCCTATGGACCAATGATGAAGGCCTTAGGTCCTCTCTTCGAAAACCTTCTCCCACTCAATCTTTTGAAGTCAAGGTTTTATTTTAAAATCATGCATGAACAATTTTAATATGAGTGGCACTCCCTATCCTATATGACATGTTATCAATATACATGGTAAATCATATTATAATGCAGACAAGCAAAGCAATCAAGCAAAGCTACAAGCAAAATAATAATAACCGTAATATTATGGTTCCACCCTAGAGAATAGAAAACTAAGATTACAAGAGAATAATCGAGACATTTATCGATTCTTCATCCTTGAATCCTCAACTTGTATCCTTCTTCATGTAATATCCATCTTCAAGTCTTCAATCCTATATGAATCGAATACTTCATATTTCCGGTCATATCCAAATTTAATGTTTCTCAGAATCGTCTCAAAAAATAAAATTAAAACTGCATCGAAAAAATTGCACATTTTCTGGACACTTGACAGCTCTCGGTCGGCAGGCTGATTTGGGTGATCGGCCTACCGGTCTTGCTCCATCGGCCTGCCGATCTGAAACATCAGCCTGCCGATCTATGCAGGTTCGGCCTGCCGAACATGAAAGTTCGGCCTGTCGGTAGAGCACCTAAATTTCTGCCCCACTGTCGGCCTGCCGGACCACACGTCCGGCCTGCCGATCTGTGACCTTCAGCCTGCCGAACTGTGAGGTCCGGCATGCCGACCGAGCAAAAAACCCTCAATCCAGAAATACAATTTTAATGCAATTCATCAATTTTATTTTCAACAATTCAAAAACATAAAATTAGAGACTCAGGAAATACCTGGAGGCGCCATCATCAATCTTCAAGATCCGACTTCTTGTTCCGTCTTCTCCGAATAATCATTTAATTACAAAATTCTTACAAATTAAAAATTAAATAACAATTCCTAGACGGAGATGATAGTCCGCCATCTAATTACATGAAAGACCTAGATACGCATTCTAACCTCTAAGGAACCATAACCGGTATTAATTAATTAATAAATAATTAAACAACGATTTAATCAACCATAATTAATTAATAAACATTCACCATATAATCCATAACAACATATATATTATATAGAAACCTAGAGTGCCATCTCTCTATAAAATTCAATTCAAGCATAGGAGAGATTAATATCACAAAATTTATGCATATAACATGATCACAAACTTGCAAATTTATGTAAAAAACTCGGCTCTAATACCAATTGTTGGAAACAAAGTGCGCAGCAGAATTTTAAAAATTTTTCATCAGAGTAATTTTCAAAACACAAGTTTGACATGTTATATGTATAAATTAGACAGATCTTACTAACCTTTGTGTGAAAATCCTCCGCAGTCTGTGAAGAGAAGTAACGTTCCAGAAGAGCCTCAACCAACTGGTCTTCTTTGCTATTCTCTATCCACAACCGGAGTGAGTGTGGGCTCACACGTTCAGCTTCTTCCACCGGTGATTCCTTCCAACCAATAGAGAGAACCCAAAGCTAGTGTTCGTGATTTGTGAACAAAAACTCTCAGGGAGTTTTCAGATGCTCACTAGAAGAGTATCACTCTTAATCTCTCAAATTGAACTGAGTAAATCATGAGACTCACTCCCTTTTTATACCTATTGGTCCTGGGGTCAGTCCATATCAGATTAGGTCTCAAAAACTCGAAACAGAATCAAGTTCGGATCAATATCTGATAAGATCCACGTAAAAAATGCGTAATCTTATCTCCGCTGATCGACAGGCCGAACACTCTGATCGGCAGGCCGAACAGGCCAGTTCGGCAGGCCGAACACGTCATCCGGCAGGCCGATCTCCCGAGAAAAAATCTCTGTGAATCTTTTATTTTCCACCTGAGATTCTAAAGGATAAAGTCTCAGTTTTGATTCAAATAACCCAATAGAGAAGTTATCTGATCAAAACAAACTTTATCAAGATAATCTCTAAGAAAATAAATCAATTCACAATAATTCTACAAGTTTATCTTGTTCTAATTTGTCCAAAATTAAAACAACCGATAAACAGACAAGAATTATCTGATCGCAATAATTCAACAAGTTTATCTTAAACTAATTTCTTACAAAATTAATTCAACTGATAAACAGACATGAATTATTTGATTCTTACAAATTTTAAACCAATCTGATAAATCCGACATAAGTCACCAATTATTGGAAAAGCACACCGTGTCGTTACAAGACTTTGTGAGCTAGCAAAGGGGACCAAAATGGACCTACAAAGTTCAAGCTCATGATAATTATGAAACCCAATATCTTAGATATACATTTCACAATTATCAACTCCAACGCTACTCCACTAAAAGCTTGGAGCTGCACTCTCGAACTTTACAGAATTACGAAGCTCGCGTAGCTAAGTCTCCATGACATATCATAGTGTATCGCATCCCCATATGATCATCCATAATCGGCTTAATGACAAGTTCTGTCTTACCTTCCCAATTATTTTTATCTTACGTTCCATTGTCTCACCATCAGAAAACTTACCATCTAAAGATAGTATACCATTCGGTTACACCTATGTATCCAAATGGTTGAGCGCTCCAGTTTTCCAATTACAGGACAACGCATATAAGAGGATATCATTACTCGTAAAGAGGAGCTATGGATTTCATATCTATGAACAATAAGTCTACGTTATCAAGAGCCATGCCTCCAACGTACCGGCATGCATACCACTATAGAGATGTGGGAGTCACCCATTGGTACATCAAAAGACACAAGTCAAGACAACGGGCCCACTATTCATCTCAGGATTAAGATACAATACAAATGACTGTCTAAAGTGAATCGATTTGCCAAGACAGAATTATTAATCCAAATCAATTCACTTTATGTCCCGATCCAACACATCGTCACCTATGACAACGTGCCAATGTTTCTATTCACGGAGTCTAACTCCGATGGTCAAGACAAACCATCTCCCAAAAGGGATGTAGACAACATAACAATCTTTACATGAATAAAGCGCCCAACTTTATTCCCTCTATTGCGGATCATACGTTTTAGACCGTCACCTTAAGAATTGTGTCTTCCGCATAATCAGTCCATCATATACCCAATTCTTAAGGTTTAGACTGACAGTCTCAGACTACTGTTTGCTTATCATACATTCAACAAATATGAACGTAAAGAGGACAAGATTTGGTATATATAAATGAATAAATTCTTTATTGATAAAAATGTCTCCAAAAACGTATTACATTTTTACTCCTTAGGGCATACATGTCTAACACTTAGTTCAGGTTAGCAGCTGGTATACCATGACAAACTAGCAGTTTACTTTTACAAAAAGGGCAGGTTCACTATCTACAATCAGCACACGGGTTAACTTGTGGTTTACTTAAGGTAAACGGACGATATATTGCCACTGGCAAGTTTACTAGTTTCCAATTCAAAAATTGAAAAATTCATAGAAAATAAAATACAACTCCGATTTAGGCCCATGATAGCTCGTTGGAAAGCTTAGGATGTCTACTTTTTAAATATGCCAACTAATTTACAAAATTCATTTTCATTTAATCCTAGAATTTCAAGAAATAGCCACTGCCCATAGAGGTATTACAAAGTTTATGGAAGGTCAAGTTTTTCTTTAACCCAAAACATATTGTCCTTGTTCAAAATCTCAAAACCATTCCAAAATATGCAGCATGCATTATATAATCACAATAAACATATTCTCATTAGTTTTATACCAAAATCATCATCGAACCATATCTCTAGCCTTTTTTGCAAATAATGATGAAAACATGCTTAAGTTTGCTCTTCAAGCTCAAAACTTTAAAACATTAACCATAGAGCTATGGAAACTGGTTCTAAACATTCCTAACATGTTTCTAACATTTTTGTCAAACCAAAATAAAGGTTGGTTGTGGGTTTTAACTCAAGACTCAAGTTTTTGTTCATAAGTGCTCAAATATGCATGATAACATCACTAGAAATTTGCATGAACTTTGAACACGAAAATTATGCATTAAACATAGAGAAAACACATACTAAAAACCAAGTTTAGATTAAAGAAAACCTACCTTAAAACTTCTTTGAAAAGCACTAAAGTTTGGATTAAAAATCAAGCTTGAACTCTTAGGGTTTGATGGCCATGAAGGTGATGGTTTTGGCTAGTTTTTGGACAAGAATATGGATTGCCTTGGGATTATTTTGTTTCAGCAAGAAGATAGAGTGGAAGATGTGAGAAAGAGATGGAGACTTTTATACAAAGATTGCTTGAGGTTCCTTTTGATCTTCATTTACCTTGTCTCACCGTGGGAGAGGAAAAGAAGAAAAAAAAGAAGGGTAGGGGAAAGAAAAGAGACGTGAGAAGAGGGAGATTGATTGAATGAAATAATTGAGGGAACATAGTTGGTGAGAATGAGTGTTATTTGTCTCCTCGAGAGACTTTAGCCCACATAATGTCGAAATGGCATTTTTAAAATTTATTAGAAGTTCCAAGGTTTTTCAATAAACATACTAAATTAGTATAGGAGAATTTTAGAAAATTTAAAAATAGATAGAAATAAATATTGTGAAATAGATTTTAAATGAAACAAATTTTTGATTGGTACACTAAAAATTAATTTAATTATCTTAATACCTGTTAAGAAAATAACAGGTGTCACATGACCCTGAAGGCTATGAGTAAGTAATGAGTTGTCCAGATAAAGACAAGTGGTATAAGGCAATGTGTAAGGAAATGGAGTCATTGAAGAGGAACCAAACATGGGAGCTAGTACCAAGACCAGATGGACAAAAGTTGGTAGGCTGCAAATGGATCTTTAAATATAAAGAAGGGATTCCAGGAGTGGAAGGGCCTAGGTATAAAGCTAGGTTGGTGGCTAAGGGCTTCACACAGAGGGAAGGAGAGGATTATATTGAAGTTTCCTCTCCTGTGGTAAAACATACTTCCATTAGGGTCCTATTGGCTTTCACATCAGTACAAAATTTGGAACTAGAGCAGCTGGATGTCAAAACAACATTCCTTCATGGATGACTGGAGGAGAAAATTTATATGAGGTTGCCTCAAGGTTTCGAAGTTAAGGGCAGCAAGGATTTGGTATGTCTACTTAGAAAATCCCTGTATGGACTTAAATAGTCCCCTCGCCAATTGTACAAACGGTTTGATGATTTCATGGTCAAAGCTAGAGTCACGAGAAGTTTGTATGATAACTGTGTTTACATAAAAAAGTCTGAACGTGGCAGGATGATTTACTTGCTTCTCCATGTGGATGACATGTTGATTGCATGTTCAAACATGAAGGAAGTAAGAATGACTAAAGAAATTCTACAAACTGAGTTTGGCATGAAGGATCTTGGATCTGCAAAGAAGATCCTAGGGATGGAAATCACCATAGATTGAAAGGAAGGAACTTTGTACCTGACACAACTAGGGTATGTTAAGAAAGTTTTAGAGAAGTTTGGTATGGTACATGCCAAATCAGTTTTAACTCCACTTGTACAACACTTCAAGTTATCAGCCAATGATTCTCCAACAACTAAAGAAGAGATAGCAGAGATGAGATCAGTCCCTTATTCTCATGCTGTTGAAAGTGTCATGTACCTTATGATATGCACAAGACCAAATTTAGCCCATTCTATGAGTGTGGTCAGTCGGTACATGGCCAATCCAAGAAAACAACAATAAAAGGGAGTAAAGTGGATGACGAGGTATTTGCAGGGCTCTTCAACAGTTGGTCTATGCTATGGAAGAGCAGGTGGAGCTGAGGACAAAGCAGTTGGCTTTGTGGATTCTGGCTATGCAGGAGATTTAGATCATAAGAGATCACTAACAAGCTATGTTTTTCAAATTGAAGGCTGCACGGTTAGCTGAAAGCCAACCTTCAACAGGTGGTGGCGTTATCAACAATGGAGGCTGAATGTATAGCCTTAATAGAAGCAATTAAAAAAGCATTATGGCTAAAGGGACTGTTAAAGGAACTGGGATATCCTCAGGAGAAGCTGCATGTTTATTGTGATAGCCAAAGTGCTATTCACTTGTTAAAGAATCAGATGTATCATGAGAGAACCAAACACATAGATGTGAGATTGCATTTCATTAAAGAAATTTTGGCTTATGGAGATGTGCAGGTGAAGAAAGTTTCAACAGAAGAAATTGCAGCTAATATGATTACAAAGTCTTTAACAGCAGCCAAGTTTCAACATTGCTTGGATCTTTTGGCAGTCAAGCCCATAGCTCTGGAGAAAGAAAGAATTGAAGTAGGATATAGATAGATGTAGACAATCTACTAATGACCAAGGTGGAGATTATTGATGACGTGGTCATTGGTTAGTGAGACAGAGTCTAGACGGTATGTTGGCATTATTACTGATGCTACTAGATTGTAATAACCAATTATGTGATTTGTCAGTGAGTGTAATAGAATATATAGGGATTTATAAATGAGAGAGAGAGAGATAGAATGAAAAATAAGCCAAAAGAAAGCAGAATAAGACTTCTTGTACTCAAGAAAGAGGGATAGTTCTAGTTTTGGGTATTCTTCTCGTTAATAAAAGAATTTATTCAGTTCTCGGTTCTGTTGTTATGTTTCTTTCCTTTGGGTGTTTGGTAAATTCTTATTTTGGTTGAATTCGTGTCCTGGGAAGTTCACAACATTTAAGAATTAAGATACAAAGCGTAGATGACAATCCCCACATCCAAAATAGAATACGGCACACAGTCTCACGTACTATTAATTTCCCTTTTGGGTAAAAGGAGTTAGCTATGCAATGTTACCAGGCTACTCTGAGTCACCCTCAAAGTGCAATTGCAAAAAATCTAACGATTTATGTTTGATGCGTGCATGATTACGCTTAATATATCTTGTTAGTTTGGAAACTTTCATAACTTCTATACTAATACAAGCATAGGAGCATTGGTTAGAGAATCTATTGTATACAATTTGAGCATGCTAGTAAAATTAGATGAAGGAGAAGAAAATCAAGTGTGAGTTCCTTATCAACTATGAAAATTGCTAGTACAATCAATCAAGAACCTTTTTGAAATCAACAGGTATATAAATCAAACCTCCAACCAGCATCTCTCGAAAATAACATAATAGAGGAGTAGTGGGTGTAATATCCTGGAGATTTTACTAAAGCCAACGTCTACAGAAGGACAGAAGAATTTTTTGACCTCAGGGAAAGAGAGGTTTCTATTCCAACAGAATTCTCAGGATTACAAAATGCTAAAATCTGTTCTGAAAATAAAGAGGACCACCATATATCATTCGGGCCTCAATCCGTTATACAAAACGACAAGCTCTAAATAAAGTAATTAAAATTACTTAAAGTAAATAGCTAGCTGCAACGACAATAAACAAAAGACTAAACGACTTAACGTAGCCCCTGCATCAGTCTCCCCCACTTGAAAAAGAACTCAGCTTAGAGTTCAGAGCTGGCCTTCATCTGGAGGATAGTATGGACTGAGATAAGCGATGTTGAAGGTAGGATGACTATGAAAATCCGGTGGAAGGTCAACGATATACGCGTTGCCATTGATCCGTTGCTTGGCATGAAAGGGACCAAGTCGCTTTGTCTGAAATTTGTGGTAAGCGCCGTTTACGCAAGTGCACCATGACAAGATCGCCTAGCTGAAACACCTGAGACCGCATATGAACATCTACAGCAGCCTTATATTTGGCATTTGCAGCCTGCAAATTGGCAGTATTCTCTGCGTGCATACGAATAATAGAGTCAGCAAGATTTTTAGTCGCTTTGCTTTTAGAATGAGGGAGCTCTGCAAGATCAGCAACATAATTCAAAGCCTTGGAATAAAAAGTGGTGAAAGGAGAAACCCAATAGAGTGGTTGGTCATGTTGTTGTATGCAAACTTGGCCTATGGCAGCACCGTGTCCCATTGCTTAGGCTTGTTACTAGCTAGGCAACAAAGCATATTACCCAACGTCCTATTAACAACTTCAGTTTGGCCATCAATCTGAGGATGATACGGGCTACTAGAATGCAGAGTGGTGGAGAAATTCTTGTTGGAGAATTAGGCGTCTCCTAATTTCAAGGATCACAAGAACGAATAATTGTAGAAAAGAAATTGGAGAAAAAAAAAAAGAGACACCAAATTTTTATATAGGTTCTTTCAAATTTGAGACTACGTCCTAATTCTGTCGCTGCAGATTCCACAATGATAAAGGAGATTACAGATTACAAGAGAAGTTTCTCACACACACTCAAATTGTGTTTACCAAAACTCTCTTCTACCTAGCACCCTGTGGGAATTTTTTCTCTCAACAATGATGGAGCTCTCACAAAAATATGTCTCTCACAAAGTCACACACAACAACCCTAGCCACCTTATGTCTATTTATACCCCAAAGGAGAGACAAATAGCAACTAATAAGAAAACCTAGTAGTTTTTCCTTTTTGGGGCTTTTTAATTCGACTCTAACTCAAAATCTCTTTAAAAACCAGACTCCGGGTGCCATGGCTCTCATTTTGGGTGTCGCGGTGCTACTTTTGGGCACCGTGGTGCTGTCAGGCGGGCGCTGCGGCCCTACTTTTGGGCGCCGCAGCACTGCGTCTCTGCCCCCTGCCTTCCTCTCATTTTTCTTCTTTTCTCTAATTTCTTTTCTACAATTATTCATTCTTGCGATCATTGGAATTAAGAGACGCCTAATTCCTCAACATTTCTCCCACAAGGTGCGCCAAAAATGACTAATGAACTTCACATCTAGGTCGGAAGTAATAGTCTCTGGCTCGCTTGCAAGCAATAAAGTGGGCCATATTTTAGAATTGGTCGACAATGACAAAAATGGAATCCACATATCTTGGGTCTTTGACAGCCCAAGGATAAAATCCATGGATAAATCCTCCCAAATATTGGCGGGAATTGGGAACGGAGTGTAAAGACTGGTATTGTAAGAAGTTGCTTTGGCCCCCTGACAAGTTGGGCATCGTTCAACAAACCGACAAACGACTGATTTCAACTTTGGCCAAAAATTCCTTTCCTTGAGGATTAATGTATTTGTTATTATATTAGCATGATAACATATCTCTAATGTCCCAATACTAGCTCACATGTTACAGACACACATCAAGCGAAAATAAGGCACTACTAGTAACACCAAAAGAACATGTGGACCGAGCCAACATGCTTGATGAGACGC
Organism: Artocarpus heterophyllus; assembly: GCA_025403435.1. Taxonomy (NCBI): domain Eukaryota; kingdom Viridiplantae; phylum Streptophyta; class Magnoliopsida; order Rosales; family Moraceae; genus Artocarpus; species Artocarpus heterophyllus. The sequence goes on from CM046344.1 coordinate 1,236,729, forward strand.
ACGACTATAGTCTGGGAAAACTAGGGCACTAGATGCAGTCACTTGGAGAAAATGTAGAAAATCACATAAACCTGTTATGTGATTGGACAAATTTTGAGCTGTTGTTGCTAGAGGATAGCTGTGGACCACGAGGGAATTATTTTATATGGGTGGCATGTAAATGGCAAGCTTGTAAATGGCAAACTCTTTAGAAATGGAGCTCTAATAATTCATCTTTAGTGATCTATGGCTCTTGTGTACTAGTGTGGTTGGAAGGAGTATTCCATGATTTTGTTGAGTTGTGCTCACATATACAATGACCTATTGGAGGAGAATAGTATTCAATTGTTATTATTGTAGATGCAAAAAGCTGTTAAAAATCAACCCTAGCTGTTAGTGGCTAATCAACCCTACATGTTTGTTAATAATTTCAATCATAAAATGGCCAGAGTTATATATAGGTGAGTGGAAAATTTTGGTCAAGTTAGGTTGTCTAAGTGTTAGTCATTGTCTAAAAAATGGTTGTAATTTATTTAGTTTATTTTATTGTGTAGCCTATGTTTGTCCTTGCTGAAATAAAGGCCATTGCTTAGGCCTATAAATAGCTGAGCATTCAACTCATTTCTCCACGACAAGCATCAAAGAGAAATAGAAAAAAAGAGTGAGTGTATATTCTTTTGGCTTTTGTGAGTTTAATGCAAGTAATTTGCTTTTATCATTATTGAATGAATTTCTTCTTCTTGAGTGATAAATTAGAGTTTTATACTCTAATTCTGTCTCCTTTTTTAACAATTGATACCAAAGCTAGGTTGTAAACTCTCTTGTAATTTTAAGCATGCTCTATGGATGTAGCTTTAACTTATCTTAAACATCAAAAAAGTTTTCTTAAAAGTTATTTCTTACCTAGTAAGTTTCTTTGTGTTGTGAGTAGTCTGGGACTCTACAAGTTTGTTGTCTAGAACAAAACTTGTTTGTTAATATTGCAATCTCGCCAATACGAAGGATGATCTTCAAGTAATTAGAGGAAACAAGAATCTTAACAACCAGAATTACAACACATGGGCACCATGTAAGATATCATACATGTAAGGACAAGATCTTTGGGAGGTCATCAATGGTAGTAAAGTTACACAACCAGCGACAGAAGCTAACATTACCTTGAGTAAATGGAAGATTAAAGTAGGCAAAGCAACGTTTTCTTTAAAGACGATGGTGTGGATTTTCTAACGCAAGTGCACGTATCGTTAACAAGTAATAAAGTGAGAGTAAAGATCGTTCCCTCGAGGACTAACTGTCACTAAGTACCAAATTACTTTAACTCTAATTCTATTTGGACAACTAAAATATAGGAAACCATGGAATGATAAAAATGATAAAAGTAAGACAACTAAATGAATGAAAATTAAAAAATTGCAACTTTGACAGATGAGAATTCAATATATTAAGACTTCTAGGGTTTTCGACTCACCGGATTAATTATATCTACTTTTATCTAATTTAATCAATTGACATTTATTCCTATGCTGATAACGAATTTCTCTTAGACAGTGATTAATCTTTCTCAAGCATTAATAATTTATCCTAGTTAGCAAATTTTCTACATCTCTGTGGAAACTCTAAACTTACCAAGATTCATTAAGAACAAGAAATTCAGTGTTACACAAGTCTCATAGATATCTCTATCCTATGATGATCTCATAGCATTCAATCATGGTCTAATTTAATTTTCGCTTATCAGCCTCAAATTAAATCACAAATCATGCAAAAGGTGCGTAAACTTTTACAAGCATTAAGATTAGATTAAACACTCAACATAGATACTAAATAAACATCAAATTGAATTAAATTAAATAAAAGTGAACATTCATAATCCGGCTACATCGTAGCCCTAGAATAGAGAAAGTTAGTTCATAATGAAATTAAAAATCATCCTAAACAATCTATTAAACATGAGGAGTAGAAGGAAAGAACTGTATGTTTGAATGGGAAGATGATTCCGTCTCCGGGTTGCACCGATCTTCTTCTCCAAAGTAGTGTATGTCTTCTCTCCTCTTTTCTGCAGTTTCTCTCTGTCAAAATTCTATCCTTCAACCCTCTATAATGTTCTATTTATAGGGTAGGGTTTGAAAGGGCAATTTTGGAATGAAATTATATTAGAATTTGAATTGGGATCATAATGGCGCCTAGGCTCGATTTTCTGGGGCCTAGGCTTCATTACAGCACCTAGGCGCCATGATTGTAGCGCCTAGGCGCTAGACTTGACCGTGCATCCTTTCTGAACTGGCGCTTGGGCGCCATGAATACGGCGCCTAGGCTTCAAAATAGCGCCTAGGCACCAGGATTGTAGCGCCTAGTTGCTACTGCTGGTCGGCCTGATGGCGCCTAGGCGCTATGCTCTCGGGTCTTTTTGCCTGAAAATTCATCTTCAAGAGCGCCTAGGCGCCCAGAAGCTGGCGTCTAGGCTCCATTTTGTTCCCAAGTCTACTTGTGCTTATTTTCGGTCCGTTTTGTCCCGCACTTTGCTATCATGCATCATTTTTTCCTCAAAACCTATAAAAGAACATAGAATACTATCAAATTCTTATAAATTGCTCAAAACTAACAAAAATATTATGTGAGAATCATCTAATTAATTAGCCTAAAACTAACTTATCAAATACCCTCAAACTTAAGATTTTGCTAGTCCTCGAGCAAAAGACACAAACAAAAAAGAAAAAAACGAAGAATAAGACAAAAAGATGGGACTAACACTAACACACGACATAGTTCGAGCATCAATTTAATTTTTCATCATACTTGGCCTCAAAGATTGCATAAAATTTATGACTCAAAGGAAACTCTAACCATTGTGATAATGTAAAAAAAATCAATTTAAATCTTAGGTTTACCATACTCATAATTCCTTGAGTGTGTGTGTGTGATGCCTGTAGCACTTATGTACCTACACTTAGATTAGTTTATGTCAACAAGCTTATTTTGAAAGATCTCTAGATTAGTGAAATTTATGAACTTCATAGGCCTATTTTTCAAACCCATTCTCCACTAATGTAGACTATCGCAATATCAAAGGTCATTAGGACTTTATTCGGCTTGTAATGTGTGGCTAAGGTAAATAGGTGAGATAAAGGATATAATATGGCTCAAAATTCACCCATAAATACACAACTTGTCTCAAGAGCTCATGAGAACATCATTTTTTTAAGTACACCCCCAAACTTATGTTGCACTCCCTTTGTCATTCACATTTATTTGACGTGTGTATAATTTTTTTCTTTTTCTTTTTATTTTCTTTTCTTTTTCTTTTCTTTTTTTTGTTTTGCTTTTCTTTTCTTTTCTTTTCTTTTTTTCGGACAATGAATAAACATGTATATATAATCCATTGAAAACAATACTCAAAACTCCACCATGAATGAATGATAGGAAAACATATTTCGTCAATAAGTTCTTCAAAACTCCACCCATCCTCCCATAATGCTAACTATCTTCAAATAATTTCCTGGACAAATTAGTCATGCTTATGAGTGAGGGACTAAGTAGGATAAAATTATTCAAAGGCTAGGTTGATTATGTGGGTAACAAAGAAAATTGCTAATAAGGCTCAACAGGTTAACTAGTGATTAAATGATGTCAATGGTAGGCTTAAGTGGCTCAAACGGTCCAAATATAGCCTAAATCATATCCTTAATGTTGTGTAGCCTAGGATTTCGCCTCGAGTGGTTATCAAATAGGTTCTAGCATTCATTTGAGATTAAAAAAAATCACTTAATCAACATAAAAGTCCTCTAAGTGTAGAATATTTAGGTGATCAAGGCGTGAGTGCTCAAAGAATCACAGCATGGCAAAAAATCACAAGAAAAAACAAGGATAGACCAATAATAATTATTATCCCCTAAAAGCCATATTCAATTTCAACCATCGTCTTATCATTGCCCTCCTATGATTCAAGTTAAATAGTGCTCAAACGACACAACTTTACTATCCTAATTACTATCAAATGCAAAGGAAAAAAAAAAAAAAAAACCTAAACCAAAACCTAATTAAACCATAATGACTAATTGACACAAAAAAAAAAATAAAGCAACACACCACCCCCAAACTTGAACAATATATTGTCCTCAATGTAAAAAGAAAACAAAAATAAAAAAGGAAAGAATACTCCCTAAACTGAAGATTGCGGCAGCCTATTCCTCCTCATCCTCATTCTCTTCATTATCTTCATTGAAAGCAGAGACTGTGAAAAAATTGTCCAAGTTCATGTTCAGATGCATGGCCATGTGGTTCATCATCTGTGCCAGGTTGTTGATATGGATTCAGTTTTTGAATTTTTTTTTTTAGCAAGCTGAGCACCTTGATGTCCCCCAAAAACCTGGAATCACCACAAACAAGACTTACATCATGATTAAGTAGCAATAAAAGACTAAAACTAAAAAAAACAACTAATAAACTAAATAATATTATGAAAACTAAAATTGAAAAAGATAGAGAGCTTCGGTTGCCTCCCAAGAAGCGCTTGTTTTATAGTCATCGACCTGACTCTCAAAGAAGCGCTTGTCAAAGAGTGGCTTTCGCTCATAGTTAGTGTCAAACGGCACCACATATAGGTCTTGGTTATAGATGCCCTCAAGCTTGGCAAGATTTAGAAGTGATTCGCATGTTGCACCAATAACAAATGTCTTTAAATGATGTGCTTTTGATGGGAACTTCATTAATGGCTCGAGCTTGAACATGGTGAGATGTGATGGTGGTGATGAACATGGCCAACAGGAATCGGTTAGTGTCTTATATGTTGGAACCATTGATGAGCTTAAATCAATAGTCTTATGTGCTTCTATATCTTCCAACGACCCTCGCGGCTTCTCCTCATATAGGAATTCCTCTAATAACCCTTCTATTTGCTCTTCCCTTTCCTTTTGGCTATCCATTAGCATGCTTGTGATTTGGTTTTCATAAAAGTCAAAGTTTTGGATAGACTCCTCTTGATTTAGCAAGTGTACATCGTTGTTGATTGAGCAAGATTCGAACTCAGCAGATGGTTGAGCTAAGACAACTTCAAAGGGTTCTTGTTCTTCATCTTGAGATTCCATTTCCTCTAGAGGCTCAAATTCCTAAGGTTTCACACAATCGTCATAAAAAAACCACATCTTTTATCGTTTTATGGTCACCACAAGGATTTGACGTTGTAATTTCCTCCTCTAGATGAGTCTCTAAAATTGTGCTCTTTAAATGGATTTGTTCATCAAGATATCGCCTAGAGTTGGAAATTTCATGACTTCCCTCAAGAGTGGCCTTTAGACGATCTAAAGCAACTTCCAAAGGTGTCTTCTCTTCTTGATATTGGCTACAGGATTGTTCCATCATGTTGGAGTGGATATTCCATGAAAGATTTTGGTGCCTCTCCCAGCAAGAATTATGCATTGAAGAATTCAAATGCCAATGATAATTGAAGGCTGCCATATCCTCCAATAAGTAGTAAGCTTCATCAACGATTCTTGAAAAGAAAGAATGACCGTCGGAAACTACACCTTTTTCCACCCAATCTCTAGCTTCAAAATGCAATCCTTCAATAAATATTTGGAGAAGAGCCCACTTTGGCAGCTTGTGATGTGGGTACCGTTCAAGCATTTCTTTAAATCACTCCCAAGTCGCATAAAATGGTTCCATATGTTGTTGGGCAAAACTTGCAAGGATATTCTGATGAAACATCATGAAGTTCCCTGGGAAACAAATAACTTAAAAGAAAAAAAATTAGAACAAATAAAAACGAAATGAAACAAATAAAAAAAATGTTCAAAGTAATCCTAGAGCTAATTGGTATCGATATTAACTAAATTAAACAACAATCCTCGGAAACGGCGCCAAAAAATTGTTGTAGATTTTCTAACGCAAGTGCACGTATCGTTAACCAGTAATAAAGTGAGAGTAAAGATCGTTCCCTCGAGGACTAACTGTCACTAAGTACCAAATTACTTTAACTCTAATTCTATTTGAACAACTAAAATATAGGAAACCATGGAATGATAAAAATGGTAAAAGTAAGACAACTAAATGAATGAAAATTAAGAAATTGCAACTTTGACAGATGAGAATTCAATATATTAAGACGTCTAGGGTTTCTGACTCACCGGATTAATTATATCTATTTTTATCTAATTTAATCAATTGACATTTATTCCTATGCCGATAATGAATTTCTCTTAGACAGTCATTAATCTTTCTCAAGCATTAATAATTTATCCTAGTTAGCAAATTTCCTACATCTCTGTGGAGACTCTAAACTTACCAAGATTCATTAAGAACAAGAAATTCAGTGTTACACAAGTCTCATAGATATCTCTATCCTATGATGATCTCATGGCATTCAATCATGGTCTAATTTAATTATCACTTCTCAGCCTCAAATTAAATCACAAATCATGTAAAAGGTGCGTAAACTTTTACAAGCATTAAGATTAGATTAAACACTCAACATAGATAATGAATAAACATCGAATTGAATTAAATTAAATAAAAGTGAACATTCATAATTCAGCTACATCGTAGCCCTAGAACAGAGAAAGTTAGTTCATAATGAAACTAAATATCATCCTAAACAATCTCTTAAAAATGAGGAGTAGGAGGAAAGAACTATATGTTTGAATGGGAAGATGATTCCGTCTCCGGGTTGCACCGATCTTCTTCTCCAAAGTAGTGTATGTCTTCTCTCCTCTTTTCTGCAGTTTCTCTCTGACAAAATTTTGTCCTTCAACCCTCTATAATGTTCTATTTATAGGGCAGGGTTCAAAAGGGCAATTTTGGAACAAAATTACATTAGAATTTGAATTGGGATCGCAATGGCGCCTAGGCTTCATTACGGCGCCTAGGCGCCATGATTGTAGCGCCTAGGCGCTAGACTTGACCGTGCATCCTTTCTGAACTGGCGCCTAGGCGCCATGAATACGGCACCTAGGCTTCGAAGTAGTGCCTAGGCGTCAGGATTGTAGTGCCTAGGCGCTACTGCTGGTCGGCTTGATGGCGCCTAGGCGCCCAAATTATGGCACCTAGGCACTATGCTCTCGGGTCTTTTTGCCTGAAAATTCATCTTCAAGAGCGCCTAGGCTTCTAGAAGTTGGCGTCTAGGCTCCATTTTGTTCCCAAGTCTACTTGTGCTTATTTTTGGTCCGTTTTGTCCCGCACTTTGCTATCATGCATCATTTTTTTCTCAAAACCTACAAAAGAACATAGAACACTATCAAATTCTTAAAAATTGCTCAAAACTAACAAAAATATTAAGTGAGAATCATCTAATTAATTAGCCTAAAACTAACTTATTAGACTACAATTAAAGAAGAAATGCTAGAACATATTCAGGACGCCAAAACACTGAAAGAAGCATGGGACACTTTCGTCGCACTCTTTTCACGGAAGAATGATATCTATAAAATAGGGAGATCTGATGATCAATCAATACTTTACAAAAGTAAAGTCATTATGTCGTGAAATTTCAGAACTTGATCCTATAGCCCTATTGAGAACTCAGAATGAAAAGAATAATGATTCATAGGTTGTGACAATAATATAGAGGCTTTTTTGCTATAGTACAAGGTTGGCCTACTCAACCATCTCTTGTTGTGTTTGAAACCTTGCTTGTGGGTCAAGAAGCACTAGCGAAGCAGATGGGTGGAATCTTACCGAAAAGTGAGGAAGAAGCATTCTTCAGTGGTCAGCGCAAAGACAAACCCAAATAGAATATTGGAAAAGGATTAAGAGGAAATAATAATAGATTGGGATGTCATCAAGGGATTTCATAGTTAGGGGGAGCTTAGGAGCACGATGAAAAAAGTAGTCAATCCAAATAAAGGAAGAAGTTTTACGACAATGTTACAATTGTGGCAAGAAAGGCCATATGGCTAAAAATTGCTAGTCTAAGAAAAAGTTTGCAGAAAGTAATGCAATGACCTCCAAGACAAAGAGTCAAAGTGACGATGAATGGGATGCCGAACGCTTTGCTACTAAAGAAAAGGTGGTGCTCATAGTGACCACCACTCGACTACGAGAAAGATTAGATCGTTGACTCTAGGTGTTCAAATCAAATGATTGGTGATAGAGACTAGTTGCAGAATTTGACAGAGTACAAAGGAAGCAGTATGGTGGTAACATCTAATAATTCAAGGTTGTCGATCGCTCATATCGATAAGGCAACTATTGTATCATTTATATAGTCCTAATAAATTGCCACTTGATGATACCTATCATGTACCAGGCATGAAGAAAAACTTGCTATCAATGGCAAAATTAATGTCATCTAGCCACTATGTCATGTTTGGCCTACATGATGTAAAAGTATATCAAGACTTCAAGATCTCTGGCACACCAACAATGGAAGGATGAAGATTATAGTCTATTTATGTAATGTAAGCAGAGTCTGCTTATGTAGACAAGACTCGAAAGAATGAGACGGTGGATCTGTGGCATGCAAGGTTAGGACATGTTGGCTACCATAAGTTGAAAGTGATGACGCAGAAGTCAATGCTCAAGGGTCTTCCTCAACTTGAAGTGAGAACTGACATTATCTATGCATGATGCTAATACGGTAAGGCGCATCAATTACCGTATGAAGAGTCAAAGTTTGAGCAAATGCACCATTGGAGTTAGTTCACTCGGATGTTTTTGGCCACATCAAGCAACCATCAATTAACGGAATGAGATATATGGTCACGTTTATTAATGATTTCTCAAGATATGTGTGAATTTTCTTTATGGAAGAAAAATCCAAAAAATTTACAAAATTTAAAGGATTTAAAGAAACATTTAGGAGAAGTTGGTAGCGAGATCTGCTGCTTACGCATAGACAACGGTGAAGAGTACACTTCAGATGAGTTTAAAGAATATCTACGAGAATACCAAATACGACATCAATTCACGTGTGTAGACACGCCGTAACAAAATGGAGTAGTAGAGAGAAAGAGTCAGCATATTGCGAAGATATGTTAGAGCATGCTTCATGCTAAGAACATACCTGAAAGATCTTAGGCTGAGTGTATAAAGACAGTAGCTCATGTCATTTACAGGCTTCCTTAACAAAGACTTGGATTTACTTCACCATTTGAAAGACTACGGGGTACTTGTTGGGGTGCAATTTTGTCAGGCCCAAATTGCCAACAAGCCTGGACAGCCCAGTATTGAAACTAATTGAATGGATCAAATAGAATCAACTGATTAAAGTCTAATTGAATTGATGGTTCGTATGGTTCGATTGGTTCGATTCTTGATCATGGTAGGAGGCATTCGGTTTTCTCATCCACTCAAGATAATTCGTACTCGTTTCTAAGTCTTCAATCAACCAGATCGATCACCATAAGTTGACGGTTATTAGTATGAACTGACGGTTACAACACGTCTAGTTTTGGACCAAAACGTGGGGAAGGCATGATTCTTGCAGCCTATCATGAACCAACACGTGTCCTACTATTGCAATTACTTATAGTGCATTGTCCCACTTAGCCAGAAGGTTGGGAGCCACGATTCCTCCTTATTTCTATATAAAAGGATGGTTGTTTCATTGTAGGATACACAAGAAAAACATACAAAAACTTTGCCCAATTACTTTCTCATCTCTTTCTGCTCTCTTCTAATTTTTACCCAGAATATTATAGTACATTACAGTAGACGTAGCTCTTCATTAATAGAGAGAACCACTATAAATCTTATGTGTTATTCTTGTTGTTATAGCATTATTTATTCAATTTATTGTACTTTGATCTTGCACATTAACTCGAGCTAATAGGTCCATTTAACAGTGATTTGAGGGCCCTAGTTCTGTGAATAGAACTTTAACAACCTAAAATAGAATTTTTATTTTTGATCGTAAATCCACCGTCTACAGTACTAAACCTACAATTAGTCACTTCCAAGTTTTTAGCTACGTGTGCTACGTGTTCGTGCCTAGTCACTTACATAGCAAATTTGACAAAAAGGCAATACGATGTATCTTTGTAGGATACGGTAGCCAGAGGAAAGGGTAGAAGTGTTGCAACCCTACAAGTACAAAATATTACACGTTAGGAAATGTGGTGTTTAATAAAGCATCTTTGTGGTGGTCTTCACAGAAAGAGGAGTTACCGAATTCCTAAGAAATGAAAGATCGTCTTTAAGAAAAGATGGGGAGCAGATTGTTGAAGTAAAGACCAAGGACCTTAAAGATGAGAATGATAATGGTCGCATGGCAGCGGCAAGTCCTTGGCAAACTAGTGTATACCAAAGACCAATAGAGGAGGTTGAACCCAGTCATGAAGGTACAACAAGTCCACAAACACCACTTAGAAAGTCAACTAGAGTGAGAAGGAAAAATCCCAGATATGTCAATACTGCTGTAGTAGAGGAAGAAAGTCTTAAAGAGCCAGAGACTTATGAAAAAGCATATCTGTAACGCCCCAAAATTTATTTAATGTTATGGTAATATAAATGATGAATTAGTGTGCCGTAATTAATGTTTCAACATTAATTTGATTACTTGGTTGGATTCTGAATTTTTGGTTGTTTTGTTAATTTGATGAATTCAAATGATTTCTTATTGTTTTAAAATGATGTTTTGAGTTTTAAAACACAAAAATTTGTAAAATGTTAAAAATATTCCGTTTTACAAAACCGTGAGCGGCACATGGTTTTTGCACAGTAAAACCACCCACCGTTTTTCTCTATTTATTCTCTCTCTCCCTCTCTCTCTTCACTCTCTCTACTCACTCTCTCTCTCTCTCTCTTGATCTCTCTCTCGGTCTCTCATTTCTCTCTCTATCTCCCTCACAAATTTTTGAATCAAATTCGAATCCAAGCTTCGGGTTAGCAAGGAGGAAGCTCGGGGACGTGATTTAGCAACCGAAAACGTGGATTTAAAGCTTCGATTCAAGGTTAGTTTTGAAATTTCTAAACTTTTTCTAAAATTTTCAATTTTGTGCATTTTTGAAATCTAGGTTTGCTTGAGCTTAGAAAACCTTTGATTTGAGTTAAATGAACTTAGAACAACTAGAATCTAAGCTTAGATTGAAGAAAAATGGATTGGATTCAAGATTTTTCATTTTTCTCCTCATTTTCTCATTTTTAGATTTTTGAGATTTTTGAGTTTAAATCTTGTTTAAATGAGTCCAAATGTGTTCTAGTATGTTTTTCTATCAACTATGATTGTTTTCCATACCTGGGATTTAAAAAAAACATGTTAGAATCAAGATTTGGATTTTGGGGATCGAAAAACCTGTGGCTGAATTTCTGGGTTTTCCCAGTTCGACAGGCCGGACCACGTGTTTGGCAGACCGGATCCAGGGATCGACAGGCCGGTGTTCATCTCTCCGGAGAGCCGAACCTGGAAATGTTCGGCCGACCGAACTTGGCTTCTAGTACAGTTCGGCCGACCGAAGCAGGGAGTCCGACAGGCCGACCGAGCATAAGGAATTTTGTGATTTTTCACCCGTTTTTACTGTTTTGAACCCCGATTTAAATTCCAACCTTATAGAATGATTTTAAAGATACAAATGGCACACTAGGACATCATGAAATGGTTTAGTAACATAGAATGTCTCGAACTAGATATTGATCGACTTAATTTGTATCTAGGATCGTTCGTGGTTCCGCGGAGCTAACGTATAGCGAACCGGGATTACAGTATGGGGCACCGGCACGAGTATTGAGGTAGGACTTCTACCCCATCCCTTGGTAGCCTAGTTTCAAAATGATTTGGCTTTAAAAAGGATTCCTATTAAAATGTTTTCAACGGTTGTTTGAAAATGAATTTATCGGTTATATTTTAATATACCGTGAACTGAAATGAACTTCATAATGAATGTAAGTGACAACACTCAGTAATTGGGTTTTGAATGATGATGATAATAAACATATAGGCATGATGCCATATCAGAGATAGGGTCGTGTAGCGATCGACCTTGGGGGCAGGTCCCGAAACCCAGCTGTGCCACTACGGTGGTGATATTATTATGGTTTGCCTAGGAAAAAGAGAATAATATTTCTGATTTTCCAAGTAAACTGTTCTGGGTAAGAATGGTTTTATTTAAATTTCTTTATCTATTTATTTATTCAAGGTTTCTTTCAATTAAATCCTGAATAATGAAATGTTTCTTTAAATTAAATTATTTTATAAAACATAGTCCTACTGAGCCATCCGCTCACGTTTTATTTGTTTTAAATTTCCCCCCTCTAGGTGGTTTTCTATTTAGGTTTGGAGAAGATTCAACAGACAGGACCCAGGAGCAATAGAGGGACTAGTAAATTTATTTGTATTATTTAAATCAAGGCGTGTAAGATCTTAACTTTATTTGTACTTGGACTGTGATTGTATTTATGATATTGTCAGTACCATGTGTGTGCACAAGTTGTGGGTCTGTGGGACCCATACTCGCTATGTTTATTCTTTAATATTAATTATTCATGCAATGGCTTTCTTTAAATTTTTAAATTTTATATTTAACTCAAACCCCCTAAACACTTGATTTTCAATTAAATTCTCTTTTAAATTAATTTAAATAATCCGCCACGTCACCTCCCGTACTCCGGGGTGTGACAATATCATAGCTCTGAATGGGTAAAAGCTATGAAAGAAGAAATCACCGTATTGGAGCAAAATCAAACTTGGGATCTAGTGCCAAAAACTAAAGATGTTAAACCCATCTCCTATAAATGGACATACAAGATCAAGACCCGCTCAGATTGATCAATTAAGAGATACAAAGTTCGACTTGTAGCTTGAGGATTCTTTTAGAAATGTGGACTAAACTATGATGAGACATTTAGTCCAGTGGCAAAAATTATTACCATATGTGTCCTTCTTACACTCTCAACCAGTAAAGACTGGAAACTCTGGCTGATGGATGTAAAGTATGCCTTTTTACATGGAGACTTGGTTTGAGAGATCTACATGATTCAACTAAGGGATTTAAGGATAGATCTTATCCAGAGTATGTGTGCAAATTAAGAAAGGTACTTAATGGTTTAAAGCAAGAGCTTAGGGCATGGTATGGTAAGATCGTTGAGTTTCTTACACAAAGTGGATTTGCTATGGCACATGCAAACTCTAGCTTATTTGTAAAAGCTAGAGAAGGAAAGTTGGCAATGGTGTTAGTGTACGTAAATAATTTGATCATCACCGGAGACGATGAAAGAGAGATTTGCTAAATAAGGGAGAAATTATCTGCACGCTTCCAAATGAAAGAGCTGAGTCAGCTTAAGCCCTTTCTTGGCCTGCAGGTTGATTGTACACAAGAAAGAATATTTCTTTGTCAGTAGAAATATGCCAAAGATTTATTAAAAAAGTTTGGGATGCTTGAATGCAAGCCAATCTTGACACGAATAGAACCAAATGCTAAGATGTATGCACATGAAGGAAAAGATCTGGAAGAAACGACAATATATCAACAATTGGTAGCTAATGTAATCTTATTAACCCTTACCCGACCTAATATTTCTTATACAATTGGCGTGATGAGTTAATACATACAAAGTCTAGAAAAGCCTCATTTAGAAGTGGTTCGACGAATTCTGAAATATGTCAAAGGTACAATAGACTATGGTCTTTTGTACAAGAAGGGTAACAACTGCAAGATAGTTGGTTATTGCGAAGCTGACTATGCAGGAGTTCACGACACTCGTCAATCAACCATTGGATATGTCTTTAAGCTTGGCTCAGGAACAATTTCTTGGTGCAGCAAAAGACGTCCAATTGTATTTTTGTCGACTATGGAAGCAGAGTAGAGAGCAGTAGTAATAGCAGCTCAAGAGAGTACATGACTAATTTAACTGTTGAAAGATGTATATCAAACAGTTGACTATGCAGTTTAGTTGTTCTGTGATAATCAATCGGCAGTACGCTTAGCAGATAATTTAGTTTTTCATGCAAGGACTAAACATGTTAAAGTGCACTATCATTGTATCAAAGAAAAAGTGCTGCAAGAAATGCTTGAGATGAGGCAAATCAAGACGGATGATCAAGTTGCAGACTTGTTCACAAAAGGTTTGAGTACTAGTAAGTTTGAAAATTTTCATCATCAACTGAATAAGATACAAAGAATTGAAGCTGGTGTTAAGGAGGAGTGTTAAAAATCAACCCCAACTGTTAGGCCAATCAATCCCACATGTTTGCTAGTAATCTTAATCATAAAATGGCCAAACTTAGGTATAGGTTGGTAAAAAAGTTTGGTCAAGTTAAGTTGTCTACTTGTTAGTTATTAGCCAAAGAAATGATAGTAATTTATTTAGTTTATTTTATTGTGTGGTCTATGTTTGTTCTTAGTGAAATAAAGACCATTGCTTAAGCCTATAAATAGCTGAGTATTCAGCTCATTTCTCCACGGAAAGCCAAGAGAAATAGAAAGAAAGAATGAGTGTGTAATCTTTTGGGTTTTGTATACTCTAATTTCTTCTTCTTGAGTGATAAAATAGAGCTGTCTGCTGTAATTCTGTCTCCTTTTTTCAACAAAAGCCATCTCGAGAAGTATTGAGTAATCATTAATTGTCAAGTTCACAAAAATACAAAGCACTGTTGGAGGTGCGACATCAAACTGAAGAACATGAATTACGGCTCACATTCTTGTTGACGAGAATACTTATTACCACGTTATAAGACAATGAACTTGAACCTTAAAGATGAAAGTTTGGCCGGCCATTATAATTTTTTGAAAATATTTCATGTGTATATATATATATATATATATATGTAGTTTTAGGGTTAGATCAAAGTTTGATTGGGATGTTTTCCAAACCATACTAACATGTTTCTTTGAATATTCTCTTTCCACTATTAATTGACCGATGTAAAGTCCTACCTTTGTACAAGGCAACCCCCCCGCGCATACATGCCGTGGGCAAATTAGTTTTCTTTTTCTTTGCATTGATTTAGATAAGTTGTAGAATAGACGGAAAGTCGATACTAGTATATATTTTTTGTCTTGCACAGTAAGTGATACCTTGGTTTACCCAAAATTCAGGTTAAGCATCCATAATATTCTTCTTCGCAACAAACCGTAATCTGTAAATATGAATGATCAAATACTACTTCGTAATTGGGCGTGTAGGTAGCTATGGATATTATTATTATTATTATTGCTTCCTGCACTATGTGTATATATGAATGACTTAATGTTGATTTACTCATTGACCTCTCGATTCTCCACTTTTCAATCGGTGCCACTTCGTTATTTTTCTTCTCCCCTCTAGCGGATGGGGATTCTCATCTCTCGCTTGACTTCTTTTGTCCTCAACCTTTTGGTACCCTATGTACGGACGATTCAATGCATCGATGCATATGAATATAAAGCGGAAAATTATTAGAAATAGAAAAGAATTGCGTATATCTTTGCCTTCTTAGAGTATGTATTGTCAGTCGTTGATCGACAAAAAAAATCTTTTCTTTTGGGTATAATAAATGAATAGTTCGCGAAAATTAAGGGGGGAAAAAGAAGAAGGTCGTTTGCCTTTGTGTAAAAATAGAACTAGTGGCTGAAAAAATATATACATGTGAAAATATAAATATAAATCCAAATGGAGAAGGGGTGTTTGGTGTTGGGAGAAAAGGACTGGTTTTGGTTATAATTGGAATTCTGAGAATTAGAGTGATCCGACAAAGAGCCGAACTTGAAATTAGGATTGGAGCCGTAGAGAGCTTGAACACCTCGAACATCGTCAAGTTTGAGGTCAACTCTCTTACTCCTCGGACTCAAACTTGGATACATCACCGCTTCCTTCACCGACGAATGACCCAACCCAAGCACATGCCCTATTTCATGAGTCACCACCGATTCCAAGTCAATGGCTGCTTTTGACTTTTCCTTTTCAAAATCAACGGCCCACGACTCCGCCGCGTCAAGGTGGAATCTCCCGTTCTCTGGAGAGAAGGCGTGGGCCAGCACTCCCAATACCCCATCGAACGGCTCTCCGTCGCCGTGATCACCCTTGAAGAATCCGATCTTTATATCCGCCGACGAGTAGTCATCCCTCTCCTTGAAGTTGACGGGGATAACGGCAGACCATCGGGAAAACGAGCGTCTGAAAACGGAGCGGATGTCTGTCAGGCTCAGGTACTTGACGGCGTTAATAATATTTGGGGAGAAGGCGTAGGAGAGCGTCATCGGCGAAGACCGCTGCCACCTAGGACGGCCGTAGAAGTAGGCGTAGTGGCGCGTGTCGCGGAAATGCCAGGGATCATCTGTGGCCTTTGCCGCGTGATCATCGCTTACGCCGCACCTGGGCGACATGATAGCGGTTATAGTGTCGGAGTCGAGCTTGCCAGTGACAGGTAAACCGAGATTGGTTTGGTAAAGGAGGAGGGCGGATTCGAATTGGTCGTCGAAGGTGTCGGTGAAATTGGCGGCGGAGAAGGAGAGGTAGCCGAAGCGCCGGAAGTACTCCTTAAGGTCTGACATGCCGCTCACGTGGCTGCCCTTCAGGGCGTCTAGGAACTTCGAGAAGTGGTGCCACGTGGCGTTTGTGTGGTGGTGGTCGTCGGCGTTGGTCACGAAGGATGAGGTTTGATCGGACGGCGTTATAAGCCTGGCTGGAGAGCAAGGGCGAGAGGAATTGAGAAACAAAATTATAAGGAGGAACAACATCACGTAATTCAGCTTCAACATCGACAACCACTCGGAGGATAAGGAGTAGTATTCGTAGTTGTAACCGAAAAACCAAAACATGGTCGTTAGTTATTTTGGGATTAGAAAGCCTTTGGAATTAACATTACACAGCGGCAAAAATTTAAGACCAAAGCTATATGTGTTTGATGGGGTTTATATATGTATTTGGCCGGGGCATGCATAGGATTAAGAAAAGTCACAAGTCCAAATTATGAGCAAATCAAAAAGAGTAATAATTATGACTATAAATAGGATGTTTGGCTAGTGACGGGAACCATTGGTGGGAACTGTTTTTTTATAACATGTGAGAGCTTTATATTGTAGTAAATTTTTTTTATTATATCATGTGAGAGTTTTATAATGTTTATAACTGAGTTTGATGTTCACACGCAATCACCCTTGGCCAAACAATTGTTAAAATATATAGATAAACGGCCCAAGTAGACAAGAAATGAGAGAAGGGTGAGGAAAGCAATGAAGCATGGAAGATTCTGCCGTGCGAGCGTGGGTTTTAAAATTGTACTTGACTTTGGTGAGCTAATTTTGTTTGGTGGACAAACCACTTAGCTAGCTACATATGACTTAATATTATTTAGTCATACCACTAATTGGTGGTGGTAATGTGAAAACGAACGTTGAAGCTCATGTCTGGTTGAAAGCCATCACTCTCACAGGTTCATGTAGACCGTATTACCTCTAACATTATCATCATCTCCCCCATTCGGTTTCATTTGTGGTTTAAACAATATTGTAGTTTCTTCACTAATAGACGAGACACGCAATTGCTCCATTAATTGACATTAAATAATAATATATAATACCCAATATGATTCATGAGCGATGCATATTTAGACACTTTCCAAAAACATTGTCTAATACTGCTAATAAGTAATATGATATGATGAGAAGAGTTTGAGTACCCTTTAATTTTTCTTAGAGAAAATTATTTAGCAAAAATAATCTGAAATCCATTCAAATTTCAATATATACTTACCAATATGACATATATGTGGACTGGACAGGAGCTAAGGTCCAAGTCGCGTAATTTCGCTTTCGATGGATTAGCTTGGTCATGATCAAAAGTTAACTGGAGGGATGACGTAATTTAGCCCACAATTGAATAACATCTTTTATTATCAATCAGTTGCCAATTTGTAGGGTCCAAATATTTCGTCATTTGTCCTTGTTTACGTCAAAAATTTATTCTTTTTTTCTATTTGTCATAAATTTACTTATTTATCTTATGAATTATTTTTATAAATTCTCCACGTCTATATACCCTATTTTATTTTACCTTTGATCTTTTTAAAACCAATAAGAACACTCTTAATTATAAAAAACCTATTAGTTTGCCTTTTTTGTTCAATTCCATTTATATCTCTAACAGAACGCTGATATAGTTTGTGATTAAATATTAACAAAATATTAAATATACAAATTAATTAAATATTAAAAAAAATAAAAAAACACAATTTATTTTAATTTTATCCCTTTTCCTTCCTCTTCTTTCTGATCTCTCTCTCTCTTTCTCTCTCTATTGTAACCGGCACCCCCACCCCAAACAGCCCCACCTCCCTTCCCAACACCACCCCACCATCCCAGTCTCGCCAGCCACAGCCCACGCCCACCTGTTGCCCCACCTCTTAAGCCCATTCTCTCTCTATTGTAAAAACCCAAGAAACTTTAGAGCCAAAAAAAAAAAAAACCAAGAACCACGAGGTTGCCCACTCCATCACCCACCCAGCCCACTTGTCACCAACCCACCATCGTTCGTCCACCCCCGGTCGTCGCCCCTTCGTTCCATGCCATCCCCCATTGCACCATGTTGCCCCCACCAGCCACCATGCCCTTGTCACCAACCCCCACCCCGCCGCCACCTGCTACTGTTTGTCCACTCCCCAGTCGCTCCACACCACCCCAATCGAGAGACAGAGAGAACAAGGATAGAAAGAAAACATCAAGAGAAGAGGGAAAGATAGATCAAAAGATGGAAGGGAAAGAAAAGGGAGGTAGAGAGAAAAAAAATTTTGAGAAAAATTAAAGTAAAATAAAATGTTTTATTATTATTTTTTGATATTTAATTAACTTTATATACTTAATTAGAATTTTAATATATTTGTTGATATTTATGCATATGCCATGTCACCAATTTTGTTAGAGATATAGACAGAATTGGACAGGAAGGACAAACTGATCAGTTTTTTATAGTTTGAGGGGTGTTCTTGTTGGTTTTAAAAGATTGAGGGTAAAATAAAATAGATACATAAATTAGAAGGTTTTATAAAAATAATCATTTTTTTTAAGTTACACTCTCAACAAGCAACATACAGGTAAATAAATAATATTGTAAATGTACAAATCTTTATTTTCTTTACCAATTGGAAATAGAGGTTACTTCAAACTACAAGAGTTTTTAGTGCCATCAGGCCTCAATGGATTTATATATTACGCACATATAAATAAAATCACAGATACATAAAGGCCATATTGATCATAAATATAAAGAAAGTTTTAGCGAGGATTATTATTATTATTACAAACAAAAGTCATTGCAAAAACCCTAAAGTTGTCACAAATATATTTTTTACGATGACATGTCGTCGTCAATACGTCGTCACTAACAACTACTTGCAAATGAGATGTCGTCGCAAAATACTGCGACGACAAAAATTGTAAAAAATTCATCGCAATTATGTCGTTACAATAGTCGTCAGATATGACGTGGCTTCAGTTTTAGCGACGACCCATGTCATTGCAAAATCGTGTGCTGATGCAAACGTGGACATAATTATTTGCGACAACTTTCTAAAAAAGTTTATCGTAATATTTTGCGACGACATTGAATTTATTTAAATATTTTATTTTTAACATTTGATGTATTTAAATATTAATTTTTAAAAAATTTAATACTATTTATTAAATTTTAATATTTTTTAAATGGAAATAATCGAATTATAATAATAAAAATAAAAAGTTAACATTAAAAAAGACAATTGATACTACATTATTCTAAGAATAAAATAAAAATCAAACCAAACATAACGTGTCGAAATATTGAACAAAGAAGAAAAATACAATCTAATCCCCTAAACTTGTAGCATTATCAGTGTCATCATTGTTGTCGTTAGCAGCGTTTAGAAGAGATGGATGACCTGGTCGAACAAAAGTTCATGGTGTTGGAAAACGAGTACGCAGTAGAATTTTAAAAATTTTAAATCAGAATATTTTTCAAAATACAAGTTTGACATGCTATATGTATAAATTAATCATGGATCTTACTAACCTTTTTATGCCAAAGAGCTCCTACAATCAGTGAAGAAAAAGGTCATCCAGAAGAGCCTCAATCAACTGATCTTCTTTGCTATTCTCTATCCATGATCGAAATGTGTGTGGGCACAAGTCGTATAGCTCTTCCACTGGTGACTCTCCTTCCAACTAATCGAGAAGACCCAAAGCAAAGGTTCGTGATTGTAAACAAAAGCTATCAAGGAGTTTCAAAGCATCTATCACAAGAGTACTCACTCTTAACTTCTACATTGATCTAAATAATTAAGAAAGCTCACTCCCTATTTATAGAGGTTGGACCTAAGGTTAATCTTATCAGATAAGGCTTCAAAAATTTGAATTTGGATCAGTATCTAATAAAATTGCATATGAAACACGTGATCAAATAATCGTTAGATAGGCAGGCCAAACTTACTCCATCGATAGGCCGAATAACTGATCGGCCTGCTAAATTTACGATAATCTGATCCCTAAGAATATTTTATTTCCCATCCGAGATTCTTTGGATAGAGCTTTAGTTTTAATTCAAATAACCTAATAGAAAAGTTATCTGATTAAAACAGTCATATCTAGATAATCTCAAGGAAAATAAATATTCTCAATAATTCAATAAGTTTATCTTGAATTAATTTATAAAATTAATTCAACCGATAAACATACATGAATTATCTAATCCTACCGAATTTCAACCAATCTAATAATTTAACATAAGTCACCAATTTATTAGAAAAGCATGTCGTATCGTTACAGGATTTATTATAAGCTAGCAAAAGGAACCTGATGTATCTATATACTTTAAGCTCCAGATAATTATAAACTATAATATTCTAGATACATATTTTATAATTATCAACTCTAACGCTACTCCATTAAAAGTTTAAAGCTGCACTCTCGAACCATATAAAATTACGAAGCTCTAAATTAGCTAAGTGTCTATGACATATCATGATGTGTCATATCGCCATAGGATATTCATAATCCGCTTAAGGATAAATTCTATCTTACCTTCTCAATTATTTTTATCTTACGTTTTATTATCTCACCAGTAGAAAACGTACTATCCAAAATAGTATACCATTTGGTTACACCTATGCATCCAAATGGTTGAGCACTCCAGTTTTTTAATTACAGGATAACGCATATAAGAGAATATCATTGACTCCACTAATAGAGCTATGGATTCCATATCTATGACTAATAGATCTACGCTATCAAGAGTCATGTCTTCAACATACCGATATACATATCATTTTAAAGTCAGAATGTCACCCATTTGTACATTAAAAGATACAAGTCAGGATATCAGGCCCATTAATTATTTCAGGATTAAAATACAACACATACGATTGTCTAAAGTGAATTGATTTGCACATATGAAATTAGTAATCTAAATCAATTCCACTTTATGTCCTGATCTAATATATTGTCACCTATGAAAATACACCAATGTTTCTACTCATGGAGTCCAACACATATGATTGTCTAAAGTGAATTGATTTGCACATATGGAATTAGTAATCTAAATCAATTCCACTTTATGTCCCGATCTAATATATTGTCACCTATGACAATGCATCAATGTTTCTACTCACGGCGTCCAACTCCGATAGCCAAGACAGTCTATCTGCCGTTAGGAATGTAGGCAACATAACAATATTAGCATGAATAAAGCGTCTAATTTTATTTTTTTGATTATGGATCTTATGATTTAGACCATCACTTTTAGAATCATATCTTTCGCATAATCTGCCATCATATATCTGACTCTTAAAGGTTTAGATTGATAGTTTGTTTATCATACATTCAATAAATATGAACGTAAGTATATAAACAATGAATAAATTCTTTATTGATAAAATGTCTCCAAAAACATATTACAACATTTTACTCCTCAAGGCAAACATGTCTAATAAGTGGAGTCATCATTGGCGGGAGTTGGGCTCCTAGTACCAACTGGTCTACCAACTCCATCAATGACGTGTAGCTTTGGTACGGTGTCATGTTGTACTCAGTCAATCTCCATAAAAAACCTTCCACATGCGGGTCAACAGGCGTCGAAGATGTTTCGTCTAACCGGGAGCTAGAGGATGAACTATCACCCACATAAGAGAAAATCCTATGCGGGAGTATATGGCCTAGTCCACTCCTGTGTCTTTTACGTCTACCTAGGACATGCTTCAATATTCCTTCCTTGTTAAGCGCAAGTGCCGCTGGAGAGGAAGCAGACTGTGTCATCTGGGTTTGTCTCTCCTACTCTATCATATTCTACACAAATAACATTTACATATGTTAGAAATACACAAAGAAATTTGAATAAGAAAAGATAGTATTGAAAATTTAAAGTACTTACAAAAGTCTATTGTGCTTAGGGGTTGACACAAGTTTCCACATAACGATGCATGTCTGCCCAGTTGTCTATGGCAAACATTGGCTACTGGGTCACTGTGTTGGCATGTCCAACGATTTAAATGTGTTATAATAATTTATTCTTTGATAAGTTTTAAGATTGCTTGTAATTAAATAAACTTACTAACTTTCTTATTACAATGCTAGGGATGGATATCCGACTATGTAAACTTGACTACTTTTGGTTGCCACGATTGTTTTTCTTTGTCGCCGACTTTTTCTGTTTATTATAGTTTTTAGCATTAGCAATATTGAAATTAATATATACAATAAATAACCAACTTAGCAGATATATAATTACCTAAAATCTCTTAGACATGAACAATCGTAGTAACAACTCCAGTGTTCTTGATTCTTGAGGTTAGAGGGGGGGTTTGGCTCTGACATTTGCCTCATTTGCTGGTCCTTTAAGTGCTTTTAAAGTGTTTGTGGAGGTCGCTCTTCCAATTCTTATAGCACTTGGCTGCCTCTTTATTAACCATGTCACGGAGGATGCTGTCCAACTTTTCGTAATCCAATGCAAACCAATCCTGTAACATATTCAATATCATGATAATTACTTTTATCATGCTCTATAAAAATTATGTACTATACAAATTATGTTCTATAAGGATTAAGTTGAATACATACCTATATACGCTGTTGAATCTGTCTCTTATGCTGGCCATTAACATCTTTCCAAGCATCGTGGTATGGCTCACATGTAACGCCCCTTTACAAGTGCCACAGGAGACGTTGTTTTTACCGTTAAACTTAACAATTACCGATAAGAAGTTTGAAACAATCAACAACACTCAGATAAATATCCCAGGAAATACATCTATTTAAAAAAAAAAACTACTTACCAAATTTAACCTTTCCTCTTTGGTTAGCCCGATGAAACCCTTGAGGCATTCGGCTAACCGACCACCTGTAGAAAACTTAGTTTACAAAAAATAAATATTTAAAAAATATAAACTCACACATATAATGCAAGCACTCTTAACTTCTAATCAAACAACTAATTAAGATTAATTACAGAAAAACAAGCTATATAGCATATTCTTTAATAAATAACCTAAGAAACCAAAAATGTAAAATATAATTTACATTCAATAAAACATATATTCATAAGAACATATCGTAAATAGAATTGAGTTTTAAACAAATAAAAATGTAGAACATAATATATTAAATTTTGTATGAATTTAAATTCTTTTCATGACATGACTCTGTTTCCAATCCGACACTCTTTACACACACACGTCGATCTTTGTCCACCATCTTAGTCAACCTGCATCTTATCCTTATCTGCAACATGATACAAACTAAGTAAGCATAAGCTTAGTAATTACACATTTCTATCTCTCATAACATAAAAGATTCATAAAAATCATTATATAATGTCGTAATCATAATTATAGTAGTGCATAAAGCACATATTTATATAGAACATATCTTTTCATTTAAAATTTTCATATTAAAACATTATTCAGTTTATCTTTAGGGGTCCAAATGTTGCACCGTTAACATCATAGCGCACTGTCATGAGAGGAATGGAGTAGCTAGTTCTAAATGAAACATGATAAGTCCAAACCTTCGGGATATCATAAACATAAACATAGGGTGTGTAACGCTTGATTAAGTAATACATATATATATATATATATATAAGCTTTCTTTGAAAGACTGTCATAAACCATAACAAACATGAACATAGAAACATCCTTAGGAAAATTCATCGTAAAAAGGTCTTAAAATAAGAACATTAAATCACAAACCTTTACTTATAAAACATTGCTTAGCATTTTCATAAATTTTATCATGTTACAGGTAAGAATGTACTTACTTGACGTGTTTGCTTACTAAACCTTAATTTTAGTGACATTGTCGCGGTTCTCGGTATGCTTACCTTAAATTCTTATATTTTCTTTAACAAATACAAAGACTTGCACACAAAATCTCCAAAAAGGATTCCTTCTACTTTGGCTTGAAAGAAAATAAGAGTAATTAATTCTTTGAGAGAGAAAATCTTAAAGAAAACAAAATTCCAAACTAATGGCATGTGAGGTTAAGGGAAGAAAAGAGATTATAAAAGCATGGAGAAATATGAGGAAAGATAGAGGAAAGAAAAAAATGAATTGGAATAAATTGTGTGCTTGAAGCCACATATTTATAGGCATAAGTAATCCTAGTCCTAGTCTAATTAGGTTTCTCTTTTTTTTTTAAATAAGTGTAATCCAAATCTAATTAGGTTTCTTCCTTTTTTCTTTTTCCTTTCTTTTTCTTTTTTTTTCTTTCTTTTCGTTTCTTTTATACTTAACGTAATTTTTATATATAATAACACGATTATATCTTTATATATATAATATAATATAATATAATATACATAATTATTTATACACAACGATAATATTTACTCCTATGAGCCCTAAAAAAATATTAATTTACATATTATTCTTTTAGGTTTTTATATTATTACTTCTTAACGCCATTATAAAAAAATGCTACACATGTAATTATCATGATATTATTAATATTATCAAAATAAGAAAATATGAAACAAAATTCATGTCATCATCAAGAATATAGCTTTATGCATACATAACCCTAGAGCATTACAAAGATTATAAATTTAGGGCAAGTTGAAAACTCTATTAGAAAAAAAAAAAACAATACTTTAAACTTATCATCATGTGTGACATGAACATTTTGAGCACATCGATCACACGTGGCTGTTACCTGTGACATTACTAAACAAAAAGTTAATTTACTTAACATAAATAATAGTAGCACTTAAGATATCACATTCTAATATTATTAACATAAGTGTCAGTAGAAGAAAAACGGCGGGCGTTATATCATATGAATCCTGAGTATAGATGCCTACGACACTTTCGAACCATGACCTGAACCGCCCAAAAGCCTTCCAGGTACCACTGGCCTTCTCAAATTTGACCGGAACCTTTATATATTTCTCTACATATGCATCAATCTCATGCCCTTTTGCCTTTCCTCAATCGGTATGATGGCGAGGTGCGGCATCTGATGCTATAAACGTCAAGAAACATTCTAGATTAAAATTAATTGACTGAATAAACTATACAAATTTGTAATTGGGTTGTAACATACCCAACAAACAGCGTGACGAAACTCTATACGAGTCGGGTGGAGGTTGTGCTCCACATGCAGAGCCAGTACGTGTAGCAACTTGTTCAGACATATCCAACTGTTGTCAAATAAAAGGTTTAATATAATAATTATGTACTATAATAATTATGCTCCACTAATATCCTATTTTAATACTGTAAAAACAACAGCATCTATCTATAATATCTATTCTTCATCACTGCCAATGTCTTGAATGTTACCACCATCATTAACGTCATCATCGTCTTTGGAGTCATCATCTTTGACTTCAATGTACTCCTTTAAAGTTTCATCATCCTCTTCTTGCAAATCCAAATCTTCATCTTCTTTGGCAGACTTCTCCTTTAGGATTGCATCAACATCGGATGTGACAACATCTGATGGTACATTAGGGACATCCCACGTCTATAATCTCTGGTAGTTCCACTACTAATTCAACATTTGCAGACTTTATATCTTAAACCACCATCACATCATCCACATCTGCTTCGGGGAGATCCCATATATGCTGATGGCCAAAGTGTAGAAATTTTGACAACATCTCC
Source organism: Artocarpus heterophyllus (assembly GCA_025403435.1). NCBI lineage: Eukaryota > Viridiplantae > Streptophyta > Magnoliopsida > Rosales > Moraceae > Artocarpus > Artocarpus heterophyllus. The sequence goes on from CM046344.1 coordinate 1,262,677, forward strand.
CTTTAGTTCTCCTAAGTGTCCCATTAGGCGCACATCCAAAGAATAAAGGAAGATGTACTGAAGCCTCTACCAAAGACGCGAGTGAAAATAAGTAACAAACATGTAAATTACAATATCAAATTATCCAAATAGGACAATTCAAGCATCGGTGTTACTACATACCGATCTTGGAACAGGTTTAAGGTAAACTCATGCAAGCATGTGCAAAATAAAAATATAAATTCGTACTCCCGTATGTTGTTTTTTTGTGACTATAAAGTCATATATCAAAACTTACCACCTTAAAAAAAAAAAGATACAATTTTATTAAATTTTATGCAATCTTATGAAATTTTATGATAATTTTACACAATTTTATTAAATTTTATGATAATTTTAAGCAATTTTATCAAATTTTATGATAATTTATTTTTTTAAATAAAATTATAAACTTTAATAAACATTATTGCTGTTATAATTGATTAATTAATTAGCTCATTAATTGTTAATTAAAAATTATTTTTTTATTTTTATTTTTAATTTCTAATTAAAAATTATTATTTTTTATTTTTTAAATTTATTGTTATTAATAACTTCGACAATTAGTCTATCAATTTTTTAATTACTATAATGCATTAACAATAATTTTATACTAATTAATCCTTAATAATGGTATTATAATTATGAAACTATATTGTTCACTAATTTATAATAATGATTTAGTATATTGTTTTACTTTATACTTAATAAATAAATTAATTAGTTCATTAATTGTTAATTAAGAATTATCATTTTCTTATTTTTAATTTTTAAATTGTAATTAAATTTTACAATTTTTATAATATATTATTATTAATAAATTTGACATTTATTCTTTCAATTTTTTAATTACTACAATGTATTGACAATAATTTTACAATCCCAAAATTATAATTCTATAAAATCCCAAAAATTTAATTCGACAAGAATCCACATTAAAACAATCGATAAACCTAACAAAATCACAGCCATAATTCATAATTCAATAGCAATTTACAATCCAAATAAAATATTCATAACTCCAAAAATTCAATTCACAACATAATTTCAAAAATATTCCAAATACCAAAAATTTAAAAACTTTCATAATCTAAAACCCACTATGAATATGTAACACCCGTATTTTAACGGGTATTAATTTTGTAAAATTTAATGAATAAAATGTGACAATTTAAAAATTTTGTAGCATTTAAAAAATTACCAAGTTTGTCCTTGTTGTCTTAGTTATTAAAAAAAATGTCACTTTAGCAATTTCTTACAAAGTCACCGACGGTAACATTCAAAACTTACCTATACCCACTTCTACCAATCTTGTCTCCCTAAATTAATGCTCAATTATGTAGCATTCTTTTCATTTTGCTAAAAGTCTTCAAAGGAGACATGAAATCAATTCACCCCAACTACTAAGAGACATGAAATCAATTCCCAACCACTAGGAGACATGATGATATTTTCTTTTAATGCTCCTTTGTTTCTTCTTACAACTTTCCCCATAAACTTCCTCTTCTTCTTAATTGTTTTGACATCTTTTTATTTAGCCATCATCACCTTCTTCTCTAGTTTCTCATTATCTCCCTTTCTAACTAAAGACATAGAGCATAAAGCTCTCTTTGCAACCATGGCAACTATAATTCCCAGCCATGTTGGAAGCCATTTTAGAGTCAATTCAAGCTTGATTTTAATCCGAACTTTGGTGCTTTTCAAAGGAGTTTTGAGGTAGGTTTTCTTTAATTCAAACTTGGTTTTAGTATGTGTTTTCTCTATGTTTAATGCATAATTTTCGTGTTCAAAATTCATGCAAATTTCTAGTTATGTTGACATGCATCTTTGAGCATTTATGAACAAAAACTTTAGTCTTGAGTTAAAACTCACAACCAACCTTTATTTTGGTTTGACAACAATGTTAGAAACATGTTAGGAATGTTTAGAACGAATTCCATAACTCTATGGTTAATGTTTTAAAGTTTTGAGCTTGAAGAGCAAATTTAAGCATGTTGTCCTCATTAATTGCAAGAAAGGCTAGAGATATGGTTTGATGATAATTTTAGTATAAAACTCATGAGAATATGTTTATTGTGATTATATAATACATGCTGCATATTTTGGAATGGTTTGGAGATTTTGAACAAGGATAATATGCTTTAGGTTAAAGAAAAATTTGACATTCCATAAACTTTGTAATACCTCTATGGGTAGTGGCTATTCATTAAAATTTTAGGATTAAATGAAAATGAATTTTGTAAATTGGTTTGCATGTTTAAAAAGTAGACATCAAAAGCTTTCCAACGAGCTATCATGAGCCTAAATCGGAGTTGTATTTTATTTTCTATGAATTTTTTAATTTTTGGATTGGAAACTAGTAAACCTGCCAGTGGTAGTAAACCGCCCATCTACCTTAAGTAAACCACCTATTAACCCATGTGTTGATTGTAGATAGTGAACCCGCCTTTTTGTAAAAGTATACACCTAATTTGTCATGGTATACCAACTGCTAACCTGAACCAAGAACCCAACTTTGCTCACTTTCTAATCCCTTAATATCATGCAACCTTTCCAACACTATCCTAAGTGATTTATGAATCTTATTAGAGACTAAAATATATAGATTACTTATGTGTATTTTATATTGTGTTTAAGATAAAAATTGTTTAATTTGGTATTTAAAAAGAAATTGCATAAAAACTTAATGGCACATTAGTAAGATGGGTTTACACGTAATTTATTTATGGATGTGGTTATATGTTGTGCTTTAGTTTTAATTATTCTTATGCACGCCTTAGGGTCAAAGATGTGTGGAGCTAACGTTAATTAATTTCGATAGTAAAAGATTGTTGATAAGCTTAGAAGGTAGGGATTCTATTACTCATCTTTTGTGAGGTTTTGGTAAATTAAAATTTGGTTGTATTATGTTGTAAAATATGTATATTGTATAGCGAGGAACATAATGATTTAACATATGTTATAAATTGAGAAGCATGGTTAGGAAAGTTGACTCTATAAATAAAAAATTGAATACAAAGGAATGGTGAGATGTAAAAAGGGCGACGGTTACGTTTTTGGGCATGAATACCCTAAAAGGTAAAATATGGGGAAGGTGATGACGCTTCTTTGGGTCGAAAGTCTCAGAACACACTATACAGGAATCGACTTGGTGAGACTCGGGGCTTGATGTCCCCTCACTGGAACACCCTTGGAATATTTACAGGGTGATCAAGCGCACCCATTTGGGTTTTGATGAGTTGAGTGATACTCTATTTAACATGGATACCTAGGAACAATGATGATTAGTAATATTTGTATAAACGTATAATTATGAAACTTGGTAATGATAAACTATGGTATCCAAGAGATGTGATCATAATAAGCCTCATAATCTGAAATATGATGTAACTTAACTAACCATGTAGTTTTAATGTGGTAATGGATAAACCATAAGGTGAGTCATGATTTTCCCTACTGGGCATGTCGATGCTCATCGCTATCATATCTTCATCTCTCAGGTGGAACTCAGTGCAACATATCTGAAGAGGAATAGGCAAAAACAACCCTATTGTTTTCGTGTTAGAAGATCTTGTTTATTTGTAACTTATCTACAACATGTAAGATTTGTATTATTTTTTTTATGATGGCTGTGTTAAGTTATTTGAGAATTGTACTATGGTGATGATGACTGTACTATATATATTTGGTGCTACACTAAAAACTGTGGTTTGTATTTAAAACGTTTATTTTTATTTTTATTTTTATTTTTGTTTAAAAACCCATAGGCATTGTTTAATTGATTTAAATAATATAGAATTTAAAATTATTTTTATTTATTCAATACTGCTAACCTCCACATAGGAGCGTTACAAAATAAGGGTTTAAAAATGAGGATGGCAGTGAAAACTTCAATGGCGAATGGCCGAAAAACAAGCAAAATCTTCAAAAACTCAACGAGAAAAAGTTTGGGAATTTCCTAATTTAGGGAGATTTTTATAGTTATTGTTTGATAATATGAGTTTTTACAATATAAAACTCATGAATCTATGAATTTCTAGAAGTTTGAGAGAGATTTGAGGCAGAATAGGAAGGAGAAAATGAAGAGAAATTGTGCAGGGAAGACAATTCGCTACAGAAAATGGAGGAAAGGGAGCTCTTAGTTTGTTTATACATAGAATTTTTCGCAACGGCATTTTGTCGTTGCAAATAATAAAAAAAAAAGTCGTTGCAAAAGGTCATCAAAATGATGTCGTCCCACTTAATATTGGAAAAAAAATATTGACGAAGTAATCTTTTGCGACGACGGTTAAAAATGTCGTCGCAAATAATTTTCATTAAAGCGCCCTTTCCTCTGCCACAATTTTTGCAAAAAATTAAATTTTCACTTTTTTGTGACGACATATCTCACTGTAATTGTGATTGATAGCGTGAGACAGCTGTAAACCATTTAATATTTGTGACGACATGTAGTTGGAAAAAAAAAAAAACAAATTGTTGTCATAAAAGAGACCTTTGGAACTGTGACTGAGAGTGCGAGACAACTATAAACCATCTGGTATTGTTGTCGCAAAAAACTCTGCTATTCTCGCCGGCACGTGTACAAAGTGTTATCGCCACCTGTATACAATGGTATTTGCGACGCCTTTGTCATCGTAAATACCTGTCATATATGGCGCCAGCCCTTTGGTGCCAAATATTTTTGACGCCAAACCACTATTTGCAATGATACATCGTCACAAATATGAATAGTTATGTGCTTTTCTTTTACGATGACATGTCGACGCGAATAAGTATTATATGCAATGACATGTTGTTGTAAAAATGTTCCTCAATTGAGACGTTTTGTCGTTGCAAAAAATAGAATATTTGCTCGTGGCTAAAAGGCTTGTTTTGTAGCAGTGTATTATTATTATTTTTTTTTTTTTGAAGAAGGGTCGGGATTATTTGGGATCATAGAAAAGTTAAATTACGTAGATATTGACCAATGTTGGTTGGCCCAACAGCAACAACAATCTTATTTTCCAGTTCAAAGATGAGTCCAAACAAGCACCCTTTCTTCTCTTTGGTTAGTTAAGCAAACTACCAGTGCTACTGGATCCTCATGATTTGGTAGCTTGTAATTCAGTGAAACTTCTCCAAATTTTGGTGTGTATGTGTATATATAAAGAAAGAAATAATATGCAAATGAAACGAAGACATGGCATGCCCGAAGTTCTTGAGGTGCTTGTTGATTGAGGATGGGTGAGGAACGTTTAACCAACCGTGCTTGCACTTTGGGGGGGAAAAAAAGACTTTTTAGGTGGGTGCCTCTAATAATGGTACATATTTTGAAACCATTAGATTAAGTCTAAATTATTTTTTATGTACATTTAATGGTTAATAGACAAATACCCATTGACTGCTGTCTTTTTTGGTCCTATCTAGAGAAATTGGTAAAAAATAATAATAATAAAAGGAAAAAATGCAATTGTGTGAATGTAATTTTTGAGTAATAAGCAGACAAGCTCAACCATATACTATGACAGTAACACCATGGTATTATTAATGATTGGAACCCACAACGAAAATACGTAAGCAAGCGCCACTCATTAATGAAATAAACTCGTCATAATCATAATATTATGTTAATTTGAGCAAAGAAAAGGAAGTTCAACTCCTTCACCAATCACAAATGGCATGACTAGTATAATCAGATTTAGCAGTCTTGGACAACGATACTCTCGAACGCAACTAGCAGCGAATGCCCATGTACAGTAAATATAAAAGGGAATATTCCATAAAAAAATGTAAAAGGGAATAAAATATTTACTATTTTATCAATAATGCCAGAATTTCTCTAACTAATTATGAGTTTTGTGATGAATTAGCTAGAGAGAATATGAATGTTTGATTTTTTGACTTCTCAAGGGTTTTGAGAAATTTGTGGGTGAAACAGTTGCGATTTTGTTATCGAACTATGAGTACTATAGCTTGATTTGTTGGAAACCTTAAGAGTCTTATTGAAATTGCCAGATTAAAGTCCACAAAATAAAAAATAAAACCTATGTTTATTCGTAGTTTTCATAATGTTTTAGATATTGATTATTTTTTAGGTGAATATTAATAATTCTTCAATATGTCTGTTAAGTTAAAGTAGGAGTGTTGTTTACGTGTATTTTTTGTCCCTTCTAATAAAATATAAATTACAGCAGCTCCTCCTTAAAACTCGGCAAGCATATTTATACCTCTTGATTTTTTTTTTTTTGTTTTTATTTATGGATATAGCAGATAATAAGGAAATGTATCTGTGTGTGTGTTTTAATAATTGAAAATGAAAAGTTTTATTTTGACGCAATTATTAATTAGAATAGTAAAGTGAAAAAAGGAAAAGTGGAAATAATTGACGAAATAAATAACGAAAAAAAAAAAAAAAAAGAGGAAGAAGAGGAAGGTATTGATATTATTTTCTCTCTGGGTGGGGAGATGTGTCTACGTTTGCAATGAACATTTATTGATGAATCAAATGGTGAACAGAAGAGAAGAGAGTGAAAGAGGGTAGAGAATGTTGGATCGATCCGAATCCGAAAAAAGGAAAACTAGGAAATAGAGAGAGAGACCGACAGAGTTGGGGAAATCAAAGTCGCATTTGGTAATTGGAACATGAGATCGGGCGAGTGATAGTGATGGTAATGCAAATGGTGGAGAAGGCGGTGATCGCGAATGGGGTTGGGAGAAAGCAGCCGCAGCCGCAGCCGCAGCAGCTATGGTCTTGGTCTTGGTCTTGGAGGATGATATGCGGAGTGATGCTGTTTGGGTTAGGGCTGATTTCTCTCTTCACTGGTCATATGGCTTCTCATCTCGAATCTTATTCACACCGTTTTGTCAACCGCTCTTCGCTCTACTCCAAACTGGTCTCTCCCTCTCACTCAACTCACTCTTTTTCTTTTCCTCTTTTCTTTTGTTTCTTACCAATACTAATAAGACTTATTAAGCAAGCAGCATTTTGGAGTTCGCCCGGCTCCCATTGATATCTGGAAATCCAAATACTCGAACCATTTCTACGCTTGCTCTCAAAGATCCCCTTCTTTTCCTCGTAAGCATATAACATCATATTCTCTATTTGTATCTCTATTTAAGTGGTATTCGGTATTAACATGAAATTCAATCATGATCGCCTTTAGCTGCTATCCGCCAGCCATCCTCCAAGGGCTACTTACTTATTGCAACCAGTGGTGGCCTCAACCAACAAAGAACTGGAGTATGTCATCATATTTTCCTTTTTATAAAAAAAAAAGAAAAAGAAAAAAGAAAAAAGAAAATGTTGTCTTGGTTTTCAAAATTTCTTTCTTTCTTTCTTTCAATCAAATACCAATTACCAAATTAGTTTCCTTTTTTATCTCCAGATCACAGATGCCGTGGTTGTTGCCAGAATTCTTAATGCTACATTAGTTGTGCCTGAGTTGGATCATCATTCCTTTTGGAAGGACGACAGGTCTATATACATTGACTGTTGACTGTCGACTGTCGACTGTCGACATACATATACACTATCATTATTATTAGTAGTAGGCAGTTGCCAACTTATTTCTGTGTCTCCTCTGCTATATTCATATATAAATGCAGCAACTTTGTTGACATTTTTGATGTCAATTGGTTCATCTCTTCCCTTGCCAAGGACGTCCCCATCGTCAAGCGAGTTCCCGACAAAGTCATGCGATCCATGGATAAACCTCCCTATACCATGCGCGTTCCTAGGAAATCTGCCCCCGATTACTATCTTGATCAAGTCTTGCCAATTCTTTCCAGAAGACGTGTAAGCCTTCTTAATTACCCCTCCCCTCTTACCTACCCCATGTATTGTTTTATTCTCTTTCTTCTTTTGTTTCTCATGATTCATAAGGCAGACGCGCACAGACAATTTACACTTAGGAGCTTTGCAGGTTTTGCAATTGACAAAATTTGACTATAGACTTGCAAATGACCTTGCCGAAGAGCTGCAGAAGTTGCGTTGTCGTGTTAATTACCATGCTTTAAGATTTACAAAACCTATACAAGAGCTTGGCCATAAACTTGTCATGAGGATGCGAAGGATGGCCAGTCGTTTCATTGCTGTTCATTTGCGGTTAGTTCCTAGTTCCTGTTGATAGCACAAGTCTGTGTTATGTCTCTATGTAAATTGATGCAGGCAAGCATGTATATTGGATAATGGATGTAGATGGATGAATATCCTTGAATTTGCCTGACTCTTTTCTACAAACAGGTTTGAACCTGATATGCTAGCGTTTTCTGGGTGTTATTATGGCGGGGGTGCAAAAGAGAGATACGAACTTGGTGAAATAAGAAAACGCTGGGCAACACTACCTGTGAGTCACTCTCCTCTTTTACCACCAATCTAAATTTTCTTGTTTCATGGAATGATAACAAATCATCTGATACAATTTGTATGGTTCATGTTTTATGTGGATGTTGGTTTTGCAGTACTATTCAAGTATCCAAAGTGCTATGATTATTAGAAGGTTAAATTCTCGTTGTCTTCTGTGTCATAAATTAATTTAATCACTGCTCTGTATACAGGATTTAAGCCCCGATGGAGAGCGGAAACGAGGAAAATGCCCACTTACTCCTTATGAAGTGGGTTTGATGCTACGCGCTCTTGGTTTTGCAAATGACACATTTCTCTATGTTGCTTCTGGTGAAATATATGGTGGAGAAGAAACTTTACGTCCTCTAAGGGAACTCTTTCCGAACTTTTACACCAAGGAAATGCTTGCAAATGAAGAGCTCAAACCTTTCCTTCCATTTTCTTCGCGATTAGCTGCCATCGACTACATTGTCTGTGATGAGAGTGATGTATTTGTCACTAATAATAATGGAAACATGGCCAAAATTCTTGCAGGTCGAAGGTAAGCTTTTTAGTCTATTTTCTTGTTTCCTTTTATTGGAGAGAGAACTTTGTCTGCATTGACTTTTTTTCTTTTCTTTTCTTTTCTTTTCTTTTTTTTTTAAATTGGTTCACAGGAGGTACATGGGTCATAAGAGGACCATCAGGCCAAATGCTAAGAGGCTTAGTGCTTTATTCATGGCAAGGGATCAGATGGATTGGGATACTTTCTCAAAAAAGGTAAGATCATGCCAGAGAGGATTCATGGGTGAACCAGATGAGATGCGACCTGGACGGGGTGAATTTCATGAATTTCCACACTCTTGTGTCTGTGAGAAACCATTTAGGGATTTGGAGGATGGTGATCATGCAGAAAACTCAGAACACGTTGCAACAGACTCGAAAACAAAAGCTCAAAACAAGTACAGTGGCGATGGAGTCAAGGTGAGAAGTGGTTGACAACACCAAAAAACTGACCCACAGGGTTTATGAAAGAGACGATGAGGAGTAACTCTTTTTTCTCTCCGCAAAAAACGATCATGGAATAGTGGTCGTTAGAAATATATCTAGAGATTGATTGGACATGGTGGTAACTTGGTGGTTGCACCTTTAGTTTTGCAATCCGTCATACGAGCTCAAAATTTCATACAGCTCGACATTTTGAAAGCAGTTTATTGCTGTTTGGCGGTGTTGATTTAGTTGCTGAACAACAGAATTGGACCTTGTATAGGAGAAGGTACTTTTACTGAGCTGCAATTGTCCATAAGTAGTTCTTTTTTTCCTAGATAAATAGGTGTGTAGGCATGGAAGAATTTCATCTTGGTGCTTGTAATTTGAACAAAAAAAATCTAATTTAATTGTGTGTTCCTTTTTCCGTACTTGTATCTTACGTTTCATTTGAGATTCCACAGATAAGTACACCACGGCCAACCTAGTTGATGAGTAATCTAGATTAGGCGAATGAACTTCGGGTCAATTAATTATTGAGTCCAGTGCTACAACAGTATGTTCTGCCAGTGACTTGAATTGTATATTACTTTCTGGTCCACGTTTACGAGAAAATGGCAAAGAAGCATTCATCTTAACATCAAGTATCTTACTGGTTTGCATTTGATTTCAGAAGACACTTAGCAAACCGCATTATACTATGACCGTTTCTTAAAATGCCGGAGGAGCATCTACAGCTTCAGATGTAGATAAGGTAACCATGTCTTATTCTGGAAGGAAGAAAGTAGAAATTTTTTAGTTGATTCTTGCATTAACGTTCTAGCAGGAGACTAGTTAGGAAATTGGTTGGGTGGAATAAGGCATTCTTCTGAACTGAGGAACCGCCATGCAATTCTATGCGACTTTGGCTTCAAGAAGGATAAGAATAACAGGAGACCGTTATGACCAGCAAATGTGGTTCTTGCGTCTTGTGCTCTTCAGCTTCTTGAGCCAGTTGGGTCACAAGATTCTGCATTTCTTTATTTTTACCCCAAAGAAGGATGTAAAAGCCAATGATCACGGCGATGGATCCTAACAGACCGTTCGAATCAAAGCGGCATAATAGTAAGGTCACGAGTATAAAAAAGGCACGCAGTGATAATCAATAGGAATGAGATTAAGAAAGTGAAAAAGAATTTACCGTCCAAGATAGAGGCGCTCGTGCAAAACGGGGATATCTCTCATGGCTGCCATGATATGAGCAAGAGGGCTAAAGGCAGCCGTGAAGAAGGGTCCCCTTTTCTTTATGCACCATGACATCGTGACGTACCCCAACCCTGATCCTACCATCCCCTGCATTTGAAATTCGAATGCCATGCCAAATCCCCTTCATTACTAGCCACTTTTTTGTTTGTTAGTTTTATAACCCAAAAAAATGGGGGGGCAAAGTTCATATACAAACAGCAAACAGAACAGTTGCGATTTGTATCCACCCCGTAGAATCCACACAGAGAGTTGGCTGCCCGTTGAAAAACTCAAGATGGCGGACTGAATGGCACCAAAAAGGGACATTATGGCAGTGCTGGAATACTGGCCGGGGTATCTGTTGCCTATGTTTGATTGCAGAAGAAACCAGGAGACTGTTCCTATGACCAGAGATATTGTAAAATCATTTGATTACAAAATATTATTGACAATTTTATCGACTAACTAAAAACCCTAAAATTTTCATATCATACTCCAACGACAAAATCTTATTTTTAAGACATTTTATGATATCATATGAACATAAATGCTTTCAACCATAAAATAACATTGTCATAATAAAAGAAATAAATAAAATAATTAATTTTTCATACAAACATATATGCATACACATTCACAACATAAAAGAATAATTTTCTAACAAAGTTTGTCATAAAACAATATATATCAATCATAAAAATTCAAAACAATGAAAGCCTTCAAATCATACCTTAAATTTTTAGGTTTTCTTCAACAATTACAAAGACTTGCACACAAAATCTCCAAAAAAAATTCTTTCTACTTTGGCTTGAAAGAAAATAAGAGTAACGAGCTCTTTGAGAGAGAAAATCCTAAAGAAAACAAAATTCTAACCTAATAACATGTGAGGTTTAGAGAATAAAAGAGAGCATAAAAGCATAGAAGAATATGAGAAAAGATAAAGGCAAGAAAAATGATAGAAATAATATGTGTGTTTGAAGCCACATAGGCATAAGTAATCCTAGTCTTAGTCTAATTAGATTTTCTTTTTTTAGATGAGTGTAATCCTAATCTAATTAGGTTTTTTTTTTTTTCCTTTTTTTTCCTTTTATTTCCACGGCATGTAGCTTTTTTTTTTTCTTTTCGTTTTGATTAACGTATTTTCTTTATTGTATGTACATATACTTATAATATAATATAAACATAAAAACGTATGATGTAATATAATATAATATATACGTTATGTAAATATAATTATAATATAAATAATAAGATGTAATATAATTATAATAAATAATTATTTATACACAATAATAATGTTTGCTCCTATGACTCCAAAAAATATGAATTTACACATTTTTTTTGGCACTTTATATTATTGAGTTTTTTAACGCCATAATAAAAATATTATATGTAATTATCATGACATCATATATGTTATAAAAATAAAAAAAAATATACAATAAAATTTATGTTATCATCAAGAATATAACTCTATGGCATATATAACCTTAAAGTATTATAAAGATTATAAATTTAAAGCAAGTTGAAATTATTTTAAAAAATAATATTTTAAACTTATCATCATTTTTGACATGAACATTTCGACCAGATCAACCCTCGTGGCCGTCACCTATGACTTTGCTAAACAAAAAGTTAATTTACTAAACATAAATAATAATAGCACTTAAAATAACATATTCTAAAGTTAAATTAACATAAGTATACAAAAACATTCTGCATAACAGATGCAATACATTCCAAATATTTATAAAGCATTTAAAAATCATATTCTTCATGTCATAGGTGAGGTTTAGAACTTATTTGGACTTAGCTCTAACGTTCCTGCCTTATCTTTTTCCTTCTATTAGTCAGCTTTGTGTCTTGTTTAAATAACATCCGACTATTAGCTAACTTTCTTTACTATCAATCTACTCGATCGATAACATAACTTATACGTTACTTAAATTGGTATCCTATCGGTTTAACTTTCCTTTACTTTACTTTATAACCCATCGATTTTCTTTTCCATTTCTTAACTCTTTAACCCACCGGTTTACCTTTGGATGTCCCTTAGTTAAATTTTCCCGTCTCACTAAACGGTTTCATTGCTTAACATATTACAGAACGTTTTCTATCTAAGGGCATTTTTGCTAATTCGGAGTGCTCAGCTTCGTTTTAACCGTTTTATAAAAATGACAATTTTACCCTTAACGGGTTTTTTCCCATAAATTTTGTAACTTTACTAAAATCTTTGCTTAACTTTACCATCTGATTACTTATGAGTTCAAAAACATTCCCACTCAAGGCATTTTCCAAATCGGGCTTTTTGGGTTTGGTTTGGCCTTTTTTTTTTAATAGAAAATGATCATTTTGCCCTTAACAGTTCTTAGGAAACTTTCGAAAGCCGTTCTTAAAAAAAAAAACTTACGTTTTCTTATTACTCACAGCATTAAGAAGAACTAAACATTGGTTTTACTTTCGTAAAAATCTTTTTATCAAAACTTTACAGTTTTAAACCGTAACATGAAAATCCTAACGTTTTTGCCTTTAATGTGTTTTCTTTTAAGCTTAAAATCTTGTAAAATTCATGACTTAAAATCGGTATAGAATATTTGCAGACCGTTTACATTTTTTAACCGTTTTAGTGCGATCTACAACTTTCATATTTCAACTTTCCTCAAAATCATTCATCTAAATGGCGTTCTTGGAATGGAAGTACTAAAATCAACTTGTTTCGGCTTGTTCCGATTAGAATTCAAGCGGAATTTCTCCACAAAGTTGTTCGACTTGATGTTTCTAATAAATCTCATGTTGAGATCAGAAAATAGTTTGGCTTCTAAGGCCTCCAAAAACTCATTTTTTTTGAAAACTAGTTAAACTTTGTATTTTTGACAAAGGTTAACAATTTTTCTCTTTTTTCATGAAAACACTAGTTTTCAACCATCAATTTGCTTCACCATCTAAATTGCATATAAACTTATCATGCCATATAGCTTTCTCCACATGCCATGACCAAAACATTTAATCAAACATTTACTTTTCTTAAATTTTGTGTTACAACAAAGTTAATTATTTTCCCCTCTTTGCTTAAAAGCTCTTCTTCTTTTTTTTTTTTTTCATCTTTTCATTATCATCACAACACACCATATAACCATGTCATATAATCCTTTTTACATGCCTTAGTCCAATCTTAGTTTATACCATAAGCTCAGTTCATAAAAAAACAACATATTATATTAAGCTAAGACTTAACTGACCATAGTTTTCCTTAGCTTTTTGATCCTCCTTTGTGAAGTTCAAAAGTTTGCTATTCCTTCTCAACAACACCATGATAAAATCCCATCAAAAACCTATACAAAACTTAAAGAATATCACCAAAAACCCATAGAGCAAAGTTAAGATTTTACCTACAAAGTTGCAAAAACATTGCACCTGAACGCTTGAGATTGCTTTAAAGCTTAATTGGAGGTTTGAATCCTTGAAAAATATTGGAGAGAACCATTGGAGGGGCTGCCAGTTTTTGGAGGAAGAAAATGAATTGTTTTTTATCTACTTTTGCATGAAATGATGAAGAAAATATGTGATATTCTCTATCTAGGGACCTCAGCTTGTTTTGTCATCACATAAGAACTAAAGTGAAAAAAAGTGGCCCAAAAAATAAGGCCAAAACTGTGCACACCCAATGTAACGATCGGGAAAATTCAAAAATTAATAAACATGATTAATTAAGGATTTTTCTAAAATTAATTTGTTAAGTACTTGAAATGTTATGATAGTACATTAAAATAGTTATTTTTAATATGCTAAACTAAAAGTTTACGATTCATTGATTTTATGTATGAGCCATAATGGTAGCAATTATAAGAATCTCAATTTAAAAGATTTAAATTAAGATAACGTGATAAAAGTGGGATTTCCCAACTTACCATGATTATGTGAAAATTTCTGTATAATATTAGTTCAATAAGTGTACAGTTATGGTTAGGGATTAAATTTGATCAGTCCAACGTGACACAGAATTAGACTGTGTAGACCACAAAATTGTTTATAAAAGAGCAAAAAAAAAAAAGAAAAGAAAAGAAAAATCCCACAAAAATAAGCCCTTTCTCTCTCTACTTTTCTCTCTCTCTCCTCTCAAATCTCGGTCAAGATTTCGACGTCTGTTTTTGACACCTCTCATACCAATGGAAAGCTCTCATCGAGCTGAGTCCAATGGTATGCCGTGCCGCCCAAAACGCCACCGGAGGAAGCCGCACGCGCCGCCCAAAGTGGTGGAGAAACCCATTTTTTTTGAAGTGATTTCTTCGTCGTTCGACCACCAATCGACGTGATCTTGGTGTCCACGGACTCAGCATGAAGAGAGGAACAAGATGGTACTAGCCTCACCATTCAACCCTAGCTAGAAAGGCCCGACGGAGCCACCACATCTCTGCCGTCGTGCCGCCTTTGGAACCGCAGCTCACGACGGCGGTGAAGTACACCACCACCACCGTTCGACTCAGACGGCAATGGGGAGTAAAGCCCTCACCCAATTTTGCCATTGCATCGCCGCCGGCTAGTGAATGGATAGCGCCTGTCGTCGCCACCGTGGGTGAGCTTGTCTCTACCATTTTTGGCGATGTTGGACCAAATTGAGCACACGAGCTTGCTCAAAGGAGGATGGGGAAGCTTTCCCCCACCTCAATTGCAGTAACCCATCAACGGTCGACGGAGTTCGAGGTCCACCACCGTTAACTGCCTGGGAGCCTCCGTCCTTGCCCTTCCTAGCCACGTTGCTTCAAATTGGATGAGGGAAAATGCTCATAGCATAATGGGTAGCAAAACCCTCAGCCAATTTCGGGTTTCTACCGCAGGAGAATCAATATCGGAGTCTCCATTTTTGCCATCAATGTTGAGCTCTGACCTACTATGTTAGATGTAGAATTAGGCAAAATTGACACCGTCATTGGACTCAGAAGGGTCAAATTATGGGGTTAGGCGCAAGCCCAGCCACCAACGGAGTCTGATTGAAGCCAGTCAACGCCGGTCAAAGTTGGTCAACGGTCGGTCAATGGCTGGTCAACTACGACTTTGGTTTTTGTGATACAGACCTCCGATCGATGATCCGAGACTGCCTTCTGACTCGTTTCGACGCTTTGAACGCAATGGTGACCTCCTTTCTAGCTAATTCCACTCTGGTCAAAATCATCTGGCATCGACTATACGCGGATCGAGGCGATTCAAACTGCAGTAACGGAGTCTAAAATGACATTTTCAATAAAGTATGATCTCTAGGAAGCATTCATAGCCATTCATGGTTGCTCGAGGAGCACTGTAGAGGATGCTTTGCATACTGTAGATACAACGAGGTACAACTAGACCCACTTAGCTCAGAATCCAAGTGAGTAGGAATCTCGCCTACAGTATGAATAGTTTTAAAATAAAGTATTTTAAATGTGTTCATAAAAAGTTATAAAAATGCATAATTAGTGATTGTTACACTGTTTTATTTTAGAATGGGTGTTATGTTATGATTTATTATGATATGTTATGTCATGATATGATATATTACGATGATGTTATGATTAATGTGTGATGAATGCAATATTTCAATCATATTGTTTAGTCACTCTCAAGTTAAGTATGATTACGATTTACGATTTATGATTTATATAATTGTGATGATATGTAGTGTTAAGTCATACTGCATTCACATAATAAGGCAAGTGAAAGTGGTAACAAGTGTCGTACCAGCCTCCGTAACTGTGAGGTACTCAAAGTAAAGTTAAAGATGATCTCGAAGTTCGATGGTCATAAGTCTTCTACAAGGGAAACATCATGTTTATGATCTCATGATTAATGATGTTGGTGTGAACACAAATGATAATAAGATAAAGAAAGTTATGGAACAAAAATAAGAGTTAAAGTAAGAAATGAATGATTATAGGATGTTCATAATTAAGCATAAAACAAGTTGGCAAAAAAGCATAAAATGTTCATGTATATTTTTATTAATATGATTTTAATTATGTTTTACGAGACTGATTTCTTACTTATTATTAAAAGAAAGCTCATTTAAGTATATTCATGCTGTAGGTAAGAAAATCTGTCAGCGACATTTGTTGGGCGGTGTAAGCGATGGACGAATGGTAGAGATGAGCATGGGTACCACTACGGTATGTTTTCGTTGCCGAAAGAAAATGTTATTTTTCCATTATTTAATATAGTACTTCAAAGTTTAAGAAAGTCGCAGTTTTAAGAAATGTTTTCAAAGTTTAAGTTATATTTTACGAAATGTTTTATCCAATTGTAAAGTTATGTCTCAAGCTATGTTTCAGTAATTGTTTCTTATTAAGTTTTAAGAAACGATTTAAAAAGGGTTTTAAAGGCATTGGTTGAGCTAGGCCTCAACTTGAAATGCGACAATAGTCGCAATAGTTTTTAAGTATATTTTAAAGGAAGTAATTCTAAAAAAATTATCTTCATGTTTATAAGAAAAGTTTTAAGGATATTTTATTATTATATATTTTAAGAGATTAATGTTATGAGGTATGCAAGGCAAATTTTTACAAATTATGGATACGTTAAATTGTAATGATTATTATGTGATTTTTTTTTTCATTTCTGAGAAATTAATGTTAATATGTTAGTTTACGAAATTATGTTTTGAGAAATGATTGATATTTTTGTCAAGATTATATGTTACGAATTCTTTATTATCAAGAATTCATTTGAAATAATTATGTTTAAAGTACTTTTGTATTTTGTTAATGCATAATGTTTTACAGTTTCAGTTATAAGTGTTAAGTTGCATTTGTTATGCATTAAGCACTTAAAGAGAGCAAGTTTTGACTTGCAATGTGTTTGCAAACGTTATCCAAGTTATTTTTTAAAAAAATATGTTTTCACTTGTTATGCAAAAAGTTATAAAGATTAAGTAAAGGTTTGCAATGTATTTGAAAAGAAAATTTTTATTTCGTAATTTTTAGTACTTTATGTTAAAGTATATTGAGATTACGATTATGTTCAAGTTAAGTAATGACCACAAAAACGGGTTGTCACACCCAAGAGGGAGATGTGACCATTTTTTTCACCCTGTTGATGGAGATAAAGGTGTTAAATTTTCAACCATACACTTAACTCAATAAGACACCTCACCATGGACCAAAAAGTCATAAAATTTTTGCTCTCCACCCCTCAATACAACCGGTTATGCAAGGGAATCATGTGGCAAATTTTTTTTTTTTTTCCATTTGATGGAAATAAAATGGTTTATACACTTAGGCCCCTTTTTACAAAAATTCTCAGTCTAAGGACCAAATTGCAAATTTTAAAAAAGTTTCTTACCACCACATATTGAAATTGGTTTTTCATAGGGGTGGTGTGGAATTCTTTCCACCCTTTGGGAGTCTTTTCTTAACTTTCTTGGAGCAAAAATTATTTATTTTTGCCTATCACTATAAAAAAATTTCACTCTAGGGGCCTTTTTGCAAATAAACTTTGCCCTTCATTCCCCTTAGCTCCATCGGTCCAATTAAGAAAATTATGGCAAATTTTCATCCTTTGTGGTGTAACCAAAGGACCAACTTTATTTTCATATTATCCAAATTTATACTGATAGTATTTTTTCTATATTGCCTGTATTCCTTTCTTATTGTTTGTATTCTTTCCATATTGTTTACAAGGTCCCATAAACTTCCACACCAATCTACATTCTCTAAAAAGTATAATTCTTATACTGCTTCACCTTATACAGTCTAATTTCTATACTACTTAAACTTATGCAGTATAATTTTGTATTGATTAATTTTTGTATTGTGTAATTTCTATATTCCTATACAGTATTTCCCTTAAACTTTATTTTTGCCTTGAAATTTATTGCAATACATTCTGCAACACTTAAGCTTTCTAGTTTATTTTCATATCATTAAAAATTAAATTAAAAAAAATAATTTTTATGACATGTATTTTGCTTAACATAATCTTTTAATTATTGTATTTTTAATACACTAAAAATGTTCTGCTGTCACAGGTGCTGAGGCATCTAAGACTTTGATCTTTGGAGCAGCGCCCTCCAACTCCTACAAACAGGAGAAAGCTACTATTAGCTTAGAACATTGTGTCAAATCTCATTGCCTCTGCCCTTAAAAGCATCTTCACCTTGTTTCTCATTCCCTGCTACAAAGCAGCAAAAAAAAAAATTTCAAATCTTCTCATGTCTTTGGATAGCTCCATCGGCTTTTTATGTCAACTGTCGATTTCATCAATTGCCACCATTCCAATTGCTTATGCCCTTGATACAGGTTTTATTCTCCTCCTCGAATTATTGGAGCTTCTCAATTAAAATCTTCTAGACAAGCCTGAAATAATGTAGGAGGTTCAAAGCTTGAGCAGATTCCATGCACTGTGATAACGAAGTATTTCTGCTTTGATCATACGATAAACCTTAAGTCAATTCGGAGGCTTAGCTAAAACTGCCAGATTTGGAGTGTTTAGAGAAGAGAATATTAGAATTTATATGGAATAAGCTGGCAAGAGAAATTTTTGTTTTGTTCTGTTCATAAGGTGGTGTGGAGTGGAATAGAATTAATTCTCAAGTCATACTCATATATAGGCACAAGGCACATTGTCATGGCACCCCCAAATAAGGCGGATGGATAGGCAAAGCAAAGGAAGGAAGGAAGGAAGGAAGGAAGGAAGGAATAAACAAAAAAATAAAAAAAAGTGTTGTGAAACATCATCTCTTTTCGTTCGTCAAAAGAGCTTTTAGGCTTTCGGCTTTAAGTTCCCCCACTTATGCTCTCTTTTAGTCCAGTCCAGCACTGTACTGTTTGTTGAGATTGAGAGAAATCGATATCAATGTCAATATCAACGTCACCACTTTTCCTCCCACCAAAACCATTGCCATTGCATTGGTTGAACATTTGGGTTTCGACCACCTTTATACGACGTTACCTTACTCATAGTCGAGTTAATAAGTACCACCATCACCATCACCATCACCATCACCGTCACCTTTTTCCAACGATAGCAACTTTTCCTTTCTATATTTCA
The DNA here is from genome assembly GCA_025403435.1 of Artocarpus heterophyllus. Classification (NCBI taxonomy): domain Eukaryota; kingdom Viridiplantae; phylum Streptophyta; class Magnoliopsida; order Rosales; family Moraceae; genus Artocarpus; species Artocarpus heterophyllus. Next base: position 1,282,223 of record CM046344.1, read on the forward strand.
TCCTACAAGTCTTTTTGTTCCTGTTCCTTGCATTTCTTCTACTTTTAGGTTCCTTCTGGTGTGCTCTTGCAGGGGTTGGACTGAAGTGTATATGAATGGATAGAATTAAACTTCAGACATGATGTTTGGTGTTGATAGCGACTTTTTGCAAATTTTTTTTCAAAAATTAGAGTCAGTTTGTAATTTTTTAAATCTTTTAGAGAAAAAAAAATTTTAAGCCACATTTTGGCCCTTTAATTTTAAAAACTCATAGTTTGACCCCAAATTTTTTTAAATCCTTACAAATAGGTCCCTAAAATTTTCTACAATATCATCATATTTTGTTTAATCCTGTGCTTCAACAGGGTTAACCAAATCCCTTTAGAATGAGAATTCAACCATTGACTCAATAAGAGTGTATCCAGTATAAACCCTTAAAATCTTTAACTAAAAGAAGTATTGAAATTTTAGTTCTATACAATCTTCCCCAACCCTATGCATGCTTTAAGTCAATCATAGCTATAGCATTAAAAGCTACTCGTTTCTTTTTTTTTTTTTGCCAAGAGTAAGCATCATGTACAGAATTATACGTCAAATCCAATATGTTTTTAACCTATGAAGCATCATGTATAACATATGACGAGTTTTACAAAAACCACAAAATATTATTTCGTTATTTTTGCTGTTCTTTCATTATTAAAGCGTATTAGTATTTTCAACCTTATTATAACGATAAAGGGTTCTACAACTAGTGTGTTGCAAGACACAGCAGCAGGTTAAGATGATGTGTGTATCTGTCCTCTCTGTTAGCTTGATGTTTATCCTCATGACATGATCATCAGCAAGTTGATACAAATACTTGTATATTGGGAATAACCACCAAATAGAATACATGTATCTTATATTTGTTACCGTCAGTTGTATACATATTTATATTATGGAAAAAGCTAGATTAGTATATGATATAATGGATACATATAATAGATATAGTGGCAGTTGAAATTCAGATTTATTAATGTTATTAGCCGGGTCCCACTCCCATTACCCGGCGGCCAAAACTTGGGCGTTTGTTCTTTGGCAATCGTCAACAATGATGGAGACGATTATATTACACGTAATATGATTGATTTTATATAATTAAGAAGCCTACGTTTAGATCATCATAATAGAGATCGTATCATATATAGAAAGGAACTTACCAATTACAATAGAGAGTTAAGTACTAGATGATTAAAATAATTAAACAAGGATTGTGTAGGCATCATCTCAATCGAGCATATTTTATTTGTGTATGCCGGCATTATCTATGTGTAAGTTAAACAAATTAAAACAAGGCATTATTAATTAATAATATTTGTATAATGTTAAAAACAAAGACAAGTTTTCTTGATAGTTTCATATGCATATTAATATAAACCAGCTAGCTAGGTAATGAGCTAAGGCATGACGTCATATTTAATTTCTTGGTATTTACTCCAAGTCCGGTTGATATACAAACCTCTCTTTTTTTTTTTTTTTTTTTTGGGGGGGGGTGTAAAATTGGTTCTACGAAGTTAGAGGAAGGAAAAAAAAAAGGGTATCCAACGAATTAGCTAATAGTTAGAGGCATAAATTCTGATTGATTATCAACACCTCAAGCTATCTATCCACGGGTCATGCGCGCGGCATTATATATATACATATATTTGCATATTCCACTCCCTTTCCACTACATGCATATATATATATATATGTATATAGTGTATAGCATATATTATTGTACTTTTGTGTATGCACAATATGACTTGATGAAAAAGTTGAGACTATGGACCCTTTTTCTATGGCACTTTGAGAAGAGAACATATCTATAATATAATTATAAATATGCAAGCAAATACTTGGTATTTATTTGTTTGTTGCACTTGTCCTCGGCAACGTTGCAGCTCAAATACTTGGATCAAAATCAAAATTAAGAATATTACAGTTGTATACAGCTAGCCGGTGTTTTGTAACTTGTTTTGTTGGATTAATGGAATTGCTAGATGCTTTATTAATGCTCATGATTAGAAATTAATATAAGCCAAACAAACTATCTAAGATCAAGACATCAATATTACTAATATCTTTGTATTGCAATTTCCTCTCCAAAGTACTGCTAAGTAGATGATGATGATCATCATCATCAGTGATCAGGGTCACAAAGAAATAATAAATCTGATTAAAAGAAAGAAGTAGCTAGCTCATAAAAGATTATTAAGGAATTATATTATATTAATCCACCTAGGATAGGACTGAAGACACATAATGAAAAAGAGCAGGATCCCAAGAGGAGGCGGCAGCATTATTATTAGTATCAATGGCAGCTCCGAAGAAGGCGGTACTACTCATGTTGTGATCACACAACTCAAACTCATGTTGTTCACCAATATTGTTACTAATACTAATATGACTACTATTATCATTATTGGCTTCCCCATCATTCCCATACATGGTACTAATATTGTTGTAATTGTAGTAGTTACTATAATTATAATTAGGAAAGGCGAAGACGTTGTTGTGATCATCATGAATATCAGCTTCCGCTTCCGCTTCAGCTTCTGCCTCCGCAACATGAATCTGATGATCATGATGGTTAGTTGGCCATGGCAGTTGATCATGATAGTCAATATTATTATGATCATGAGCTGGCGCAAATGTCGGAGGGAGCGCCTTTCCACCACTGGCAGTAGTTGGGAAGTGGTTGATGGATGCCGGTGCCGTGTTTGAGGCATTAATATTAGTATCTGCGTTGACATTCACATTGTTATTTGCATTTGCGTCACGAGGAAGGAGTTTGGCTTTAAGGGCGCCAAGAAGCCCATCCGTAGTAGTAGCGTTAGAGGCAGATGATGACGAAGATAGTTGCTCAAACGAAAAGGGCTCGAGGGTTTCGGGAGGAGGCGCGTGGTGGTGGTGGTGGGAATGATTAGGGGGCAATTGGAAGTTGGTGCGGGCGTTGACACCACGTAAGGCTCGAGCAGCATCGTCGTAGGCACGTGCAGCCTCCTCGGCGGTGTCAAAAGTGCCGAGCCAGAGGCGGACCTTCTGGACAGAGTCCTTGATCTCAGCCACCCATCTTCCTGAGGGCCTCTGCCTCACTCCCACGTATCTTTGCTGTCCTCTCGACCACGATTTCCTTGTACTTGTATTCCTCATCATTGTATCGTATGCAGCAGCCAGGCCAGGCCTCGGCCTTCTCTTGTGTATATATACACACACACACATTACACACGCAACTGAAGTTACAAAGTCAGAATTATTGTAATTAAATTAGTTTGGTATATACAACTGCTACAACCGGACATACAAATGAGGACATCCTAATTTAAGTTTTAAATTCTAGTATGAAGTAGAATAATGGAAAGTCCCTATCTCGGGCAGGCCTTGGCCCCTCTCGTTTGTATCGGCCTAAACTCACAATTGAAAACCTCCTACTTTGCACATGTATTTGGGACTGTTTGGTATTGTTTTTAAAATAGGTGAAACCGATTTTGTTTTGAAAAATAAGAATTTTTTAAAAATTGTATTGAGAATATTTTTAAAATTTTTATCTCGAAAAACGTGTGAAAACATTTTTAAAAATTCTAAAAACAAAAACAAACGGGGCCTTCATCTCTTATTATTGTTGTTGTTGTTGTTGTTTTTTTAATCAAGAGCTGTGATTCACATTGAGTTTTCTTTATATACTAGTTGAAAGCACACTGAATATCTAGTGCCATAAATAGATTTTTAGAGGTGTTTCTTAAGGTTAATCTCCATCTAGGATTTACAATCCATAAAATGCTTAGAAATCCATAATTAACAAGTATTAGAATGAAAAACCGGTTAAAATCTTAAAGGAATGTGATGGAAACGACTGTCCTAGTTTTGAGAAAATTAAGAAAAAATAAATTGTCACATATTAAAAAGTTAAGGAACCAATGATGCAAATTATTCTTTTTTTAGATATGACCATCACTGCGACCATGGCAACTTGGATAGAGTATTTTTTTTGTATTTGACTTTTTTTGTTTGTTCTTTGCTTTTTATGTCTTTGCTTGTATTTGGAATTTGAGTTGTGTTTATAATTTTGTTGTGTTATTGAGAAATTTTGGTTATGCTTTTGGATTTGATGATGATGATGAGGTTATATAGTTTGTTATTTATGGTAGCCAATAATTTGCAGTGGATTAAAATAATTAAAGAACCCTTTAGTCCATATTGAATTGGAGAAATACGATTTTTTAATAAAAATTAATTATAAGATTTGAATCGTAATTCTATATAATTATTTTAGTTTACGAGGGTAAAAGGAAAAGTGATGGGTTAAAAATAGGAGGGGGGGAGTAGCTTGGCGAGAACGCAACGCGAGAGAGATGACGACGTCGTATGGAGGGCAGCGACAAGAAAAGAAAAGAGAGCGGTTGAATTGTTGGGCTTAGTTTTAACGCAACGCGGAAGAGAATAGAGAGAGAGTATTACTACATAACGAATGAATGGATGAAGAAATATTTTGACCTGTTGATTTGATTTGAGATTAAAGAAAAACAAGGTAAGAAAGAAAGAGAGAAAGTAAGTTTTATCGGAGGAGCAGAGCAACGCACAGCAGCATCAAAATCAACAGCCGTCGTCTCTGGCCGGATTCATTCTCTTTCAGTTGCAGACTTCCAGATCCACTTCCTGTCAGTTTGCCTCTTCCTTAACCCTAACCCTAACCCTAATACTCTTTCTGATAAATCAAATTCCTTCTCCTTTTTCTTCTTTCTCATTATCATTATCGTTGTTGTTATTATTATTCCGATTTCAATCAATGTTCTTCCTTTTAATTTCTCTTGAATTAAATTGTAGTCAGACTTGTACGGAAAGTTGTGTCTCCAGGGATCCCCCAATTTCTGGTTGCATTACATTTTACTTTTTACATTTACATTACATGAATACTATTTTTTTTTTGTAATTTTTCTTCTCTACGATTTACGATTTGCTATTAATTTAATCAGAATGAAATTCTCATTCTTTTTATTTTTATTATTATTAATTAAAAAAATTTTCTGATAGAAAAGAAAAGCATATATCATTCTCATTCTTGTTGCAAATGCAGGCTGAGGTTTTTCTTTCTCCAGATTCCTGTTATTAACTAGCCACAATGTTTGGCTCTACTGGCCGTAAGTTTTCTTCTTTTCTAAAACTTTTATTCTTTAATTTGGTTGTTTCGAAAATTTGTTTAATGTTGTTGTGTTCTTGAACAGCTTTTGGGCAGTCCTCAAATAATAGCCCGTTTGGATCCCCACCAGTTTTTGGGCAGACTAGTAATGCAACCGACAACCCTTTTGCTCCTAGACCCTTTGGTTCCTCCACCTTTACAACCCCTTTTGGTTCTCAAGCCGGGACTTCCCTTTTCGGAGGCACTTCCACTGGCGTTTTCGGTGCCCCTGCCACCCCTCAATCGTCTTCTCCCTTTTCTTCCACCACCACTTTTGGTGCTTCCTCTTCCCCTGCTTTTGGAGCGACTTCTGCCCCTGCTTTTGGAACTTCATCCTCTTCATTTGGTGGTAAGCATTTCTCTCTAACTGGCATTGAATAATATCCACAATTTATGAAACATATGTTTCTTTCATTGGTTTCTTTGCTTTATATGTGCCTTACATAACCTTCCCTAGATAGTGAATCGGGCTTTTACTATTAGCTGTTCTTCATTTGCTGAGATTTTTATTCTTTGTCATCATTTTTTTATAACTTGTTTGTGTTCCCTGACTAATGTAATTGTCTCAATAGGATCTTCTGTATTTGGTCAAAAGCCTGTTTTTGGAGCCTTTGGGTCAACACCTTCCCAAGCAAGTCCTTTTGGTAGCACGGCTCAACCATCACGGCCAGCATTTGGAAGCAGTTTATTCGGTTCCTCCACACCTTTTGGTGCACCAAGTCAGCCTGCATTCGGTGCTACGAGCACACCTGCTTTTGGTTCTACAAGCACACCTGCCTTCGGTGCTACAAGCACGCCTGCCTTCGGTGCTGCGAGCACGCCTGCCTTCGGTGCTACGAGCACGCCTGCCTTCGGTGCTACGAGCACCCCAGCCTTCGGTGCTACGAGCACACCTGCCTTTGGTGCTACTAGTACCCCAGCCTTTGGTGCTACTAGCACCCCGGCCTTCGGTTCAACATCAAGCCCGGCGTTTGGTAGCACTGGGAGCGCATTTGGTGTTTCAAGTACACCTTTGTTTGGATCCGGGGGAGCTTTCGGGGCTTCAAGCATTCCTGCCTTTGGTGCCTCAAGCACTCCAGCATTTGGTGCCTCGAGCGCGCCAGCATTTGGTGCCTCAAGTACTCCATCCTTCAGCTTTGCGTCCTCACCTGCTTTTGGCCAATCAAATTCTGCCGTTGGTAGCAGCCCTTTTGGTGCTTCTACTTCTCCTTTTGGAGCTCAGACTTCTGTGTTTGGTAAGTCTTCTTAGATTTCTACTGCTTGTCACGTAATTTTTGGCAGTCTGATTCCTGGCTTTAGTATTTTTAAAGGTGATATTAAGTTTTATAGCAGTTTTTATCTATATGTATGCGTCTTATGTGCATTGATTGTTGTTACATACTCTAACATGTCTGATGTGACTCAGGATCCCAGCCAACAAGCCCATTTGGGAACGCTGGCTTTGGTCAGTCGGGCTTTGGGGGTCAACGTGGGGGGAGTAGAGTTGCTCCATATGCACCAACACCTGAACCAGATAATAGCAGTAGTGGTACTGGTGCAGCGGTTGGAAAGTTGGAGTCAATATCAGCCATGCCTGTTTACAAAGATAAAAGCCATGAAGAACTGAGATGGGAGGACTATCAGTTGGGAGATAAAGGTGGGTTTTTGGTAAAATTTCCAAATACTTGAATTTTGTTGCTCTTTTTACCAGAAATGATGACATTGACGAAATTCTATATTGATTTGATTTCAGGTGGACCAACACCCGCTGCTCAATCTCCTGGAATTTTTAGCTCATCTACTTCACAGCCAAGGGTTTTGAGTCCTTCACCAACATTTAGTCAATCAACTTCAAGTCTGTTCTCTACCTCCACTTCTTCTAATCTATTTGCTCAAAAAGCTCCAGTCTTTGGTAGTACAGGTTTTGGGACCTCATCCACGTTGAGTTCATCACCCAGCCTTTTCACCTCTACAACATCAACCCCTTCTCTATTTGGAACAATTTCTGCCCCATTTGCATCGAATTCATCTCCGTCCCTATTTGCATCGAATTCATCTCCATCCCTGTTTGCATCAAGCTCACCTGGGTTTGGAGCATCAGCATTTACTCCCCAAGTTCCAGGATCAGCTTCGACATTCAGTAACAGTCTATTCAACTCTACTGCACAAAATACCTCTGCCTTTGGGCCGAGTACAACTCCTTCCTTTACTCAATCAAGCCTATTTAGTACTCCATCCACGGGGTTTACAAATGCCTTCACCAGTGCTCCATCACTTACTCCCCCTGCAAACCCTTTCGCTCAAACAGCTGTAAGTACTTAAATTTTATTTTTGAGGTTTCTTTATTATTTATCCTTTAGTTGATAGTTGATATAACTTACATCTTCAATGCTACCTGCTCGGTGCCCATTTATTTCTTGTTGTAAAACATTGAAACTTAGGGCTTGTTATGGTGCTCAATTGTGTATAGTGGTAGCCCACTTTATATAGTAAGGAATACTGTCGCACATGCCTGCTTGGTTGGAATCTTGAATTATACTGTTGGTGTGAATAATTTTGAGTTCAAGTGATGCTTCCCTGTAGAGTAACTGAGTATCCCGATAAATTGATTGCTATCAACTGTTCCTTTTTTTAAGTTGATTTTCATTTCTTTAAGTTTAGTTTTTGTAAAAAATTGGCTTGACTTGTTATATTCTTTTAGTTTGTCCAGTGTACATGTCTTTTTCACAGTGGATGCATTTTAATTTACATCCTTAAGTTCCCATGTGTTCTGCTTCTTTTGTTCGTTCTTGCAGCTATCTTTTCCTGCACAATTTCCTGCAGTTCAGCCTGCTCAGACAACTAGTAATCTTGGTTTTAATACTTTTTCCCAGCCTCAACCAGGTGAGTGACGTGTAGTATATTTTGCTCTATTATACATTTTTACCATTTAATTTTGCTGACTTATATATTTTCTTACTTTTGTAGCCAATACGACTGCTAGTGCAATGGGCGTGCCTGGGAATCTGTACGTAAACATTGCTTTTTTATTTATATTCTTGTTATTCCACTAAAATTACATTTTCATTGGCATTTTGAACAGCCAAGTTTGTGTCTGGCCCTTGGTTCCTCAAAGAAACAGAAATTTGGAATGACTTAAAATTACTGTCTTTTGATATAGGAATTCTCAGAACTCTTTTACTTGTCCCCATTTAAAAGTTTAGATAGGTTACTTCTGGTATTATAACCATCATTTGTTATGTTAGCAATCACCTTAATATCAACCTCAATTTCTAAGCTGAAACACTCTCAACAAGATTTTTTTTAGTGTTTATGTCCTCTTTCTGGTTGGGTACTGTCGATTTGAACATCTGTGCTTATGTAGTTTATGAGTTATGGTGTTTGCTGCAGCTATTAGGAAGTGCGTCAAAATTCTGGGATATAACAAGTGGGAACACAGTGTGTCTGGTTATCCATTTTTTAATTGGTCTCCATGCACTTGTATGTCACAGGTGTGCCACTCAAAGCCCTGCTGTTGTGCAGCCAGTACCTGCTTTAAATCCTTTTGGAACACTACCTGCAATGCCTCAAATGTCAATTGGTAGAGGAGGAATCGCACCATCTGTTCAATATGGAATATCTAGCATGCCGGTAAGTGCAAATCAATTATTGACTCATGTATTTCGAGAAGTTTGTTTGCTCCCACGAGGTTTGGGTTTCGAACCACCTCATGGGCACCTACATGACAAAAGTCATAGTTTCCTTCTTTTCAAAGATCTTAGGGTTTGACGGAAGGCTCCAGTTTCAAACAGTGGCTCACAAAGTTAGTTTGGGGGATTTTTGAATATAAAATTAAAGTTTATTAGTTTAGTCTGTTGAAGTTGATTTAAAAATGACTTCTTTATGGTTGTTTTCTATGTGATGTTCCGTTGCTAAATCTTTTTAGTGACGAGGAGACAGGTGGATTGATTGTTATGGATGTTGCCTTCCTTCTTTAGGTGCTAGACAAAGCTGCTCCTGTAAGAATATCACTGTTGTTGACTTCTCGACACTTGTCACAAAGGCGAATCAGGTCGCCTGCTAGGAAGTATGATCCAAGGAGTGATAGCGTGAAGGTGTGGATATTTCTTGTCTAAACTGAATCTTTTCTTTTTTTTTTTGGGTGGCGTTGAATCTTTACCAATTTTGAAATATATGCGGACGTTTGTTTTATTTTTTTCCTTTCAGGTTCCATTTTTCAGTGATGATGAGGAAACAGCAAGCACGCCAAAAGCAGACGCTTTATTCCTTCCTAGGGAAAACCCCAGATCACTTGTCATCCGCCCTGCAGAGCAGTGGCCGTTTAAGTCTAGCGCTGATAAGGCATTCCCAATCAAGGATATTTCTCCGATACATGAAAATGGTATATTATTTTACTTTTCCCTTGATTCATATTTACAAGTACAAAGGAATAAATAGTCTTCAGAATGTATGTGCTAGTAACAGAATAAAGTGCTCTCTGGTATCTAGTTGTTTTAATAGTTTGAGAGCTGGTTTCTGTTCTTAGCTTAAATGGGAAGAGTTCAGAGAGACTAATGATGGTTCTATTGTCTTCTCTCTCTGCTTTTTCACCTACCTTGGATTTGATGCTTTGATATGCATCTTGATTCTTAGGTGTGCTGTGCTGTAGAGGTCGTGATATGGGCAATCTTTATTTCTTTTTTCTTTTCAATTCTCATTTTCATAATTTGCTTCGAATTTGCTTCGTTGGTTCCTTTCACTATTTTGTTTTCTTCCCTTTTTTATTTGATATGGAATTTTGCTTTTTGATTGAAAAAAGTGGTGGTAATGTGCACGTTATCATATGAAAGTACTTCACCAATTTGTTTATGTATGAAGAATGTGAACCCTGAAAAATTTATGACATAACAATATAAATGGTGTTCTCTGCTGAGCGTATTTAGGCTTCATTACATTTTTCCTTGAATATATTGTTCAGGAAAATTATCTGAAGATCCGCGACCTACTGCCCCTGTGTTTGGTGGTGATTTCAACTCTGAAGACATTGATAGTATGTTTATTTTTCCCTCGACCTCCTGAAAATAGAACAAAAATTTTGCAAGTTTCATGGGAATCAGTAATTTCTTGCAATTTAGCTGCTGGCATTTAATTTCTTTGTTTGTCTAAAATAATGATGCCGATTCTGTTTTACTTGAAAATATAACATTTGCATTATAATCTTACATTTTGTCAGTTGAGATACAACTAGCTGTTAAATAGCCTTTTGGCCACCAGTCTGAATTCCTCGAAAACACCACTAGTTTTGGAGGTCAATGGATGATTGATTAGTTGTCGCTGGTTCCTTGTTCTGTTCTGTGCTTTTGTGTGTGTATGTGTGTGTGTGTGTTAAATTTTAATTTTATTAATGTTGCCCTCTTTTGTTTATCTTCTAAAGTGCTAAACTGAAATCCAATTGAATGCTGTTTATTGTTGCAGAAGATTCCCGTGAAGATGGTTTTGTTCAGGAGAAAGTCAATCTTGTTACAGTGAACCAGAAACCTAATGGAGTACATGATGATCATACTATTCAGAAGGGGGATTCCTATATGACCCTAAGCGGGCACAGAGCTGGCGAGGCTGCCATTGTGTATGAGCATGGTGCAGACATTGAGGCTCTAATGCCGAAGCTCCGCCGCTCTGACTACTACACAGAGCCTCGGATCCAAGAGCTGGCAGCCAAGGAAAGAGCAGAACCTGGGTTCTGTCGCCACGTCAAGAATTTTGTGGTTGGACGGCTTGGTTACGGTAGCATCAAATTCTTTGGCGAGACAGATGTGAGGCGGCTTGATCTCGAGTCCCTTGTTCAGTTCAACAATCGAGAGGTGATTGTTTACATGGATGACAGCAAGAAACCTCCTGTGGGGCAAGGTCTTAATAAGCCTGCTGAGGTAACACTGCTTAACATCAAGTGCTTCGACAAAAAGACGGGTCGTCAATATACGGAAGGGCCAAAAATTGAGAAGTACAAGGATATGCTTAAGAGGAAGGCAGAGGACCAAGGTGCTGAGTTTGTTTCGTATGATGCTGTCAAAGGGGAGTGGAAGTTCCGGGTCAATCACTTCAGTGAGTACAAGCTGAGTGAGGAAGATGAAGATGGTTTTGACGTGCATGATGACCCAGCTGTCTAATGGACACTGGGTCCGAAGATGAAGACGGCTTGCTTAGGTGGTAAATCATCGCAGTTAGTGTGATTTTTCGCTTGTGTTTGATATAGTGCAGGTTGTCTTAGTTTAGTTAAGGTTTGAAAAATTTTCTTTTGTATAGAACTTAGGGAGACTTGGTGATAGCTGCTTCAGCCTTGGCACTGTATATCTCAAGCATTATTTTGTTTTTTGGGTTTAAGAATTTTGGTTATGTTTCCATTTTGCGACTTTTTTTTTTTGGTCTGTTGTTCTGGACATTTCAGAGTGGTCGGACGATTTTGATTAGTCCTGAAGCCAGTGGTGTCTCTCTTTTTTCTTTGGAGGAGAAGCTCATCAATGATGAATTTGATTATGGCTTTTGCGGAATACAAGATATATGCATTTAGATTTGGTTCTTCAACAACCCCTTCCCCAATGATTTAACTATTTGCTTGGTTTCTGTCAACTCTATTGGAGGGTTTTTTTTTTTTTTTTGGTATAAGAATTGGTGTTGTCATAGTTAAGTGACGTGTTCTCATAAATGGCTGGTTTGCATGGGCTTTAACGAGCATAATAATATTTTTAAAAAATTAGAGCTAATGGGACACGTGGCACTTTTATACTTATAGAGTAAAAATATATCTCTAGTTTATGAATATTTTTTATATGTTTAAATGTATATGCGTAAAGACATTAATGACTTTAATAATGATGTTGTTAGTTTTAATTTATTATTTTAGAATAATGAATATTATTTTAGAATAAGATTTCAAATAGATTATAATATTAATATATTAAAAAAAGTCTTTGGAATAATGGTGTTTATTATTTAAATTTAAATTAGTATCCAAAATAATGATTTTAAGATTTTCTCAGCAAACAGATGGAATTTTTTACCGACAAATTGGAATCGCGATTTTAACAAATTAGAATTAGAGTATTGTAATTAAATTAATGGTATAGTATTTATTAAGTTTTTTGTATGTCTTACAAGTTATATAATTGATACAGCGTTAAGTTAATAATACGTAATGATAATGATACTTAATAATATTTATTTTTTAAGACTTCAAGTGATAATGATACGTTATGGATTGATAATATAAACAATATTACATTAAGTTAATAATATTTATTTTTTATTGCTTCTTATATTTTTTAAAATTATATTATATGTAATTTAATAACATTGATGACTTTTTCTTTTTTTGACTTATATTGTAATTAATTAAGTATATTTATATTTCTCTAATATTATTTTTTTCAACTATTTAACTATGAGAAAAATAAAAATAACGAGATCTGTTAAAAAAACTAAGTGCATGATAAAGTTTACTTTGAGAGTATTCTTAGATTTTCAATAAATATGATTTGAAAAAAGCAACATATAAGTAATATTTATAAAACAAAGATAAATTTTAAATCACTTTTTAAAAATGGTTATACTGTGTAATTTTTACAAAAAAATTAAGATGATTACGGGTAGATTCTACCGTTAGTTCTTGACGTCTTTGGAAAGAATGAGAAGTTGTATATTGGGTTCAAAGTAGAGAGATAAATTATTGTCTTCCATGGACAATGCAAGTTTGGGAGAATTGAGAGAGAAATTAAAGAGACGTAAAAAAAGTGCTAAAGCATGTTAAAGTCGTAAATGAATGATCTCGATATTCACTTACGTTACCGGGCGGTTACTTTTATGACTATCAAGTTCATAGCAACGAGGATCAATGCATGGAGTACATGGTTGGTTCTGCTTTGCTGGTAGTTCACACTTGCCCTCACACGTGCCCTCACATCCCTCACATATTAACTAGGATTACAAAGATCTCTAATTTTTAGAAAGATTAAGGTCCGTTTGGTTCGAGTATTTGAGTAGAGTATTTGAATGAAGATTTAAATTTTTATAAGAGAAAATACTACAACAAAATAATTTAAACTTTAAACTGTGATTCTAATATCCAACTAAACGTCCTAAATATCAGACAGTTTTCATTTATAAGCCTTTAAAGACGTACTTATGCAAAAAAAAAATATATATATACTCATATAAGACAAAAATAGTTTCTAATCGATGTGGAAGTATTAAAGAGCCAAAATACTGTTGTCGACCAACTGAGCATGAAAGGTAGCGTCGTTTTCGACCAAAAGAGCAAGAATGACAGTGCCATCCTTAACGAATGGAGCAAGAAAGGCAGCGCCGTCTTCGACCAACAGTGCAAGAATTATAATGCCGTCCTCGTCCAACAAAGCAAGAAGGGAACTTCTGGCAACACGCCGCAGAGCATCCTCCACATTGTACAGAACAAGAACTCTTGCGAGAAGATTCACCCATCTTGGCACCAAGTTGCCAACCGCGATGAATCACACCTGTTCCACCAGCAAGGGCGGTGGCTCAACCAAGGCGGCCTCTGCCCCCACCCCCAACCCCCACACCCATCCCCACGACCAACCGTCACCTCCGCCACCTGCTCCGCCCCTTCTGTCCCTACCACCGCCACCATACCCTCCACGTCCTCCACCGTAGTGACTTAGGCCTAAAATGCCGACACTGCAATATAGTGGCAAAGAGATTAGAAAACTAGAAGGGTGGGGTAAGACGGGCGAAGCACCTAGACAAAAGTTTACAAAGGAATATAAAACCACATTCACCACTACGGCCGTGAGAAGCCAACGTCGTGACGCTGAAGTACTGTATAAAAGGCCTTTTTGGCCTAGAGCTCGCACTTTAGTGCGAACACAAGGGCACTGCAGCACGCGTCGAAGGAGATACGAGGTGGAGGAGAATTCGTGCCGATGTGCTAGGCAGTGGGTGCCACGGCGCGGTCTCGCAGCTGGGACGCATGAAGATTCCTTTTTGGGGATTTTTGTTTTCCTCATTCTTGCAAACCTATCAATGGGACATATTAAGTCTTATTTGTACAGCTCAAAGAATATATAGAAAGATTCATTGTATAGTGAATTTCTACAGCGATTAAAAATAGATGTAGCTCTCACAATATTAATGGTGTTTTTGTTTATTTTTTTATTTTGTATATTTTTGCTCTTGATAGAATTAGAACGTATAATTCGCAACACCCACTTCCCGGCCACCCCCTCCACGCCCTTTACTACCAGCAACTTTGGTATGAAATACCTACCAGCAACTTTGGTATGAAATACCGACATTGCGATTAAGTGGCAGAGACATCAGAAGACAGGAAAAAGCATCTTGGATCCCAAAAAAATCACAAGCGATGTCCATGTAGAGAAAAGCTTAGAGAAAATAATTTTTCAAGCCATAACTGTTGTTAGATTTAGATTTTTGTCTTTGTGATTTTTGTGATGTATGTTTAGTGACACAGCTTTTCTGTACAAGTAGTATATGCTGTTGAGAAGTATGTTTAGTGACAGAGCTTTTCTGTATAAGTAGTATATTAGAGAAGAAAGATCAATGAGTTTTATAAATTGGCACTATCGTATATGGTTTACGGGAACTTTTTATGTTCATAAATAAGTAGATAGTGTAAGAAGATACTTATCATAAATATTTGTCTCCGTCGCTTTGTGGTGTGACTCTTTGCCATAATGTGTTTCTTTGGTTGTATTTTTCTCCTCTAATAAACAATAGTGTGAATATTTTATATAGCAGTTATAATGAGAAAGGTATTTTTTTGGAATAACACTGGTTATGCGGTGTACTATCATAATCGGTTGTTATATAACAGCCATCCGCGATGGCCCCCCCGAATCATGTATGATGAATCTTCGAAGATGTTTCTAGTATCTCGAGTCCTTAATCTCACCCATTTAAAAAAAATATACAAAACTCAAAGATCATAACATCCGTTTATAACATAACAGAAATATCATTATTCTCATTGATGATCCCACTGCATCCAACATTACATAACAATCATCTTTATAACAAGAAAATAAACTCAACCTAACCAAAATGTAACAACAATATAACACTAAAGCAGATATTGATGCTGATTCAGACCAAATTAGTATGAGAAAGTTTGAATTATCTGCGCTGCTTCTTTTGGGGCGCTTTTAGGAAAGTGGACTCTAATGCATTGTTGTTTGATTGCTTAGGCTCAAGCTCTACCTTAAGTTCCCGTTCTTGAGCAGGAAGAGTAGACAACAAGAACTTCTTGGTGGAACCAACATGATTGCACAACAACTTGAGCATTTTCCTTCCTCTCATCCATTTCAGCATCAACTTCATGTGTGTTTTGCTATTCAATCCGCTCACACCAGAATCCTATTTTTTATTTAATTTTTCCAAACACAAATAGATCATTATTATCATACAGATACAGGATTAACATATATATATATATTTCTCATCTATACCTCTTGTAGTATATTATGCATAACAAAAGAATCAGCCTCCTGTTTCAACAACATTGAGCCTTGGGGAAACAAAAAGTTTTAACATTTTTTTAAACATGCCCAGTCCAGATGATGTTTGTCAATGTTAACATATTAATATTAATATCAAAAGGTTTGATTCATCAGCTAACAACATAAATCTCATCAGATGGATTTCATTTGCATTTTGCAGGAAGAGGTAGGCCAAAGCAACACATAATACATAATACATAATACATAATACATATCAGATGAATTTTTGTCCTTTTTTTTCACTAGAATAGATTAGACCGATTATAAATAAATTCTGAAAAACCTTCGCGTGAAGCCAAGCACTGGAGATGGTGAGAGGGCCATGTTGCTTGACGACGTTGTAAAGGCTGCGAGCAATTGAAGAAGCCTCTTGAGGGGTCACCCTCGGATTGATCTTCCTCACATTCTCAGCTCGTTTCCGACTGAAATTTCTCACCCACGCCGTCGCTGTCGTTTTTGAGGCGACGGCAACGGCGCCGCCGTTGGAAGCTCCCATTCCCATTCTCCCCAACAAGTACGACATCTTTCCATTCTTCACGGATTCACTCGCGCAACCCTTTTTACGTTACAACACAGCAGTCCAATGGAGTTTAGCCCAAAAACTAAATAACAAATAAATGCCCCAAGCCCAACCCATTTCAGCCTTTCCTTTCTCCTGCTTATGGTAACATTTTTATTGTGCCGAAATATGTGGGAAAACTATCGTACCTTTGAAAAAAATGGTTAAATTTACGAGAGGTTTCTAAACTTTTTCTCTTCTTAAAATTAATTTATTCACTTAAAACTATTCTAATTTAGACCCTAAATTTTTTTAATGTCTTAAATTTACTCCCTATGTTAAAGTTCTGTAAAGTTTGGATGAAAAATGATAAATTAATAGTGGTTAAGCTATGAAAAAATGGTGAATGCCATTTCCCATTCTACAAAAGAAAAAAGTTCACACGTTTAAATTCATCAGTAATAAAATAAAACTAGAAGGTTAAGTTACTAATGTTTTTAGACAAAAGATAGCGACTTTTAAACATGAATTCCTGCTTCTAAGGACAAAATAAACAATAAAAAATTCTTTAATCTTTTCACAATCAGACTTTTTCTAAAAAACGAAAAAGATAAACGCCTTATTCATAATCAAAAAGAAATTATTTCTTTTTGTACCTTCCAGGTGGCATAAGCGAAGTAAATTTGCAATCCATCATTTTTAAGTTGTAGATCTTGTGTTAATAAAATCTCTTCATTTTAATTCGTATGGAAGAAAAAATTATAGAGATTTATATTTTATAAAGAATATATAATTACCATGTTCACTAAACTCAAATCGTAAAATATAAAACCAAAAAAAAAAAAAAAATTCAAACACACCGACGACAGTAAAGGATAAAGAAACATATAAGAGCAAATGCATCGACAATAAAATAAAAGCATATAAAAAAAGCATATTACAATTTGGTTTATTGTGTTTTATCTCAAATATATGTTATATACATGCATATATATATATATATACATATATATTAAAGTGTTATACAAGAAAATATATAACGAAATTTTAATTGAAATACTAAATTCGAGACATTTAAAGGGTTGAAGTCTAAGAGGGTGTTTGGCAGTGGTTCCCACCACTTAGTTTCCACTACAAACTCAGTTATGAACAGTATAAAGCTCTCACATGCTACAGTAAAAGTGGTTCCCACTATCCTTCCAAGCACCCTATAAATTGAAATACTATTCAATACATAGTTTAGGTCCAAACACTAATTTTAAAAAAATTGCAATATTTAAAATTTTCACTCAGTTTATTTGTTTTGTTTACTTCTGTTATGAATAAATTAGTTTATTAGTATGAATATTTATATTCCTAACACCTTCATGAATTGCGTTATCCCAACTTAATGACTATTAATATTAGTATTTTAAATCTTTATAACTTTCTAATTGGCACTTTATTAGCATTATTTTATTGTTGTAACTTTTGGCTTTTAACCTCTTCTACTCTATTTCTACTCTATGATCTTTGACATATATGTATATGGCCTTTAAGAGTATATATTTGTACACAATAAGATGATGAATAATATGATTATATTTCTCTATATCTCTCTTGCGTGTCTCTGTTTTATGTTTTCCAAAATAATTTTTTTTTCATAAATGCTGTATTTTAAATATCGTACAAGTTTATTGTGGTACTAATATGAATGATAATATGGCATAAACTTTTCTAAATATGATATTAATATACACAATTTTTAAAAGTATGGCATAACATATAATTTTCTCTGAAAAATAAAGGAAAATTTTTATAAATACATCTTTTAAGATTTACTTTTTATATATAATACAAATATTTATTTATGACATAAATTAACATATAATATGAATCATAAAATGACATAAACTTTTCTAAACATGTCATAAATGAACACAATTTTTAAAAGTGTGGAATAACATGTAATCCCACTTTGCTTTCCTTTATGAGAAAATTAGATTTTATATTATAATTTTTAAAAATTATGTTTATTTATGCTACAATTAACAAAAGTTTATTTTATACTTTTATTTATATTATATGTTAAGGTGTATATATGTATTATAAATTTTAAAACATTTATAAAAATTCTCCCTTCTTTTATCGTGCATGGTCTTCTTCCCTAGGCCCAAGTCTAAGACCGCTGCCATGGACCAAAAACAGGTCCAATCGAGTTCTTTCACTTATTATACTGTACTTTTTTGAAAATCTCCTTCTTTGTTTTCACTTTCAGTTGCGTCTTCTGTGTTAAATCTGTCTGAAATCACTGGTAAGGGACGGAAATAAGACGGAAAAAACAAAAATGGCGGAACCGGCATCATCATTATGGGCGTCGGGAGAAGCGAGGAGACGGAGGACGGCGTTTCTGAGCTTGAGAGACGAAATGGTGACAGTTGAAGCTGATACTAATAATAATATCAGTAAAGTCCTTCACCTTCTTCTCTTCTCCCATTCAGAATCTCTGCTCTCTGCCGCCCACGACCTCCCATCTCACGAGGTACTCAATAACTAATTGTCAAATGAGTGATTGAATCAATTTCATGCTATCTGATAATATGATTTGATTTGATTTGTGATTTGTTAGGTGACCTCGGATTGGAAGTTTGTGCTGGAACTAGTTGTTGAGAACGATAAGATGTGTGACGTTGCTTTCCCTGGTTTATGTCGGTTCGTTCATGACTTATGCAACCGCGTTCCCCTTCAACTGAATGCATCATCTTCGTGGACTCTGCTCTATCATGCTCGACTTTTTCATCCCCAAACCCTCTCATAATCATTCTTCCCTCGAATGTTTATCTACCTTAAAGTAAGTCAGTAGTAAAACAAACACACACACACTCACTCTTTTTTTCTGTCTTCTTCTCTAGTTTATTACTAGTTCATTTCTTCGTTTCTTGTCTTATTATGTATTACGTATTATGTATACGTAGATGTGTTGTGAGTGGATATCAGAGGAAAAGCTCATCCTTGTTTGTCTTTCAATTCAGGTTCTATGCGGCTTTTCTCCAATCTCTCCATTTACTTCTTAAAGATCCAAAGGCTTCCCTTTCTCATCATGTAACTTCTTTTCATTCTTTTTATTTATATGTATACATACTAAAGACATTATTGTCTCTCAATTTGTAATTGCTTGTTCGTATACGTACACGAGAAAAGAAGACACCTTATATTAATTCATTTCACGCCTCAAGTTTTGTGGCCGCCGTGCGAATGTTCTTCACATATGGGATTGTTGGTAAACCCCAACTCACTAACACATATGCACTTAAAGCTCACGTTGAGAAGGAAGTTAGTTTGAAAAGCAAGTCCATCTCTCCTTCGGAACAACCTAAAACAACACAACGTGCTCCATACAGACCTCCCCACTTACGCAATAAGAGCCAAACATCTGGGACTTCTCAAACACTCTCAGATCACGAATCTTCTAAACTAGATTTTGCATCCTCAGATTCAGACTGCAGTGATTGTGATGGCCCAATGAGAGACACCGACAGTGTCCGCAAATCAAGAATTAGGATAGCTGCCATTGAGTGCATACAGGTAGTAACTTACAATTCTTTCTTTCTTTCTTTCCTTGTGGTTTTTGTCCATTTTTTTTAGATCTTTTTTACGAGAAAGCTTTTAACATCTTTGCAATTTGTCATTCTGTAAATATGGCTTGAAGGATCTTTGTCAGGCTGATCCCAAATCATTTACCACCCATTGGACGCTACTCTTGCCAACCTCTGATGTACTACAACCTAGCTTGAGCACTAATTCTCTCGTTTTATTATTAGTCTATTAGAGATCTTCCCATCAGAATATTTAAAAATCCCTTCTTTATTGTCTTGCTGCCTTTTGATTTGCGGGAGGTTTGAAGCAACTCTGATGACGTTTCTGCTGTTTGACCCTTATTTGAAGGTACTATTAGTCTTGATCTACATGACTTTCGTTTGAAAATTTGTTTTAAAAAAGGTATTCCAATGTTCCTTAAGTGGCGCTCCTAGCTGACTCTTGCTGTTTGTGATATCTAGGCACGGATTACATCTGCCACAACCCTGGCGGTCATGCTGGATGGCCCTTCTTCTGTCTTTTTGTGGGCTGCAGAATACAAGGAACCGTCAAAGTTTGGATCTTTTACTGCACTTTCGATTTCCCTAGGACATATCTTGACGCAGCTTCATACAGGTTCAGAAGTTCTGCGGCCCCCCTTTCCCCCCACCCCCCCTTTTCTTTTTTTGCTTGATGCATTTGTGTGATCTTTAAATTCCGAGTTTTACGTATCTCTTCCTCTGGTGTAGGCATTCTTTACCTGGTTCAGCGAGAGCATCATGGTAGATTGCTGGTGTCCTTGTTCAAGATTCTCATGCTTTTGATATCATCTACACCGTATAAATCTCTTCCTATACTGATTTTTTTTAATCTGCATTAGGAATGTTTTCTAAAGGTCATTTCTCTGCATTATGAACGTTTATTTTGGCTGATACAAAAAGTAAAGAAGCTATACTAAGCTAATAAACTGCGAACATAGACCTTACTACACGACTATTAATGAGTAATGCCTTTTAAGGTGTACCTTCCACCCTAGATTCTGTTTCAGAATCTTGAGCTGGGGATAATATTGTGCTTTGGTTGTTAGTGAATGTTTTGAGTGACGTCTTATTCGTAGACGCTCAAGGGACTGATTTCACAATGCTCCTTCTTGAAGTATCTTCATGTTTAGCCATCTTTTCATATTTTTTTTCTAATCGTGCCATCTGTACTTATTGTCGTGTTTATATACAGATATTCAAGGATGCCCAGTGAACTGTTGCCGACTGTAATTACATCTCTGCATGAGAGGATTGATGTTGGTTTTCCTTTCAAAAGTGATCAAACAGGTCTTCTGGTAGGGTTCCTTTTGTTCTTTTTTCTCCTTTTCTTTTCTCTTTTGGACATGTATAGATGTAATATTTAAACAGACCTCCTCGCTGTAATCTATGAGTAATTCTTACCACTTTGGACAGACTTCTTCTATTAGCTGCTTGACAGTGGCTCTGACTACCTCACCGTGCTCATTGCAAGTTAAAGAAATGCTTCTGAAAGAGTTGTCTGCAGGTGAGCTTTATTTTCAATGCATATCTTTGGAAATTATTTTTTGTGTTGCTAGATATTCTTACACTTAATCATTCCTGTCTCCTCCAACCAAGGTAGGAAAACAAGAAAAAGCTCGTTAGATGATTTCATTTCTACATAAACTTTCAAGCATAACCGTACATGGAATGTACAATTCTTGGACTATTTTCATGTTCTTCAGATACTATATCCCCATCCCCTTTGGGAAATATATAATGACTTTTTTGTTTTGATAACCTTTTTTTTCTAGTTGATGCGAGACAAATAGAGGCAATAAATAAAACTAAATGCTGAATTAAAGGTAGAAATTGAATCAGTTGAAACCAGGAAAGATCTTTTAATGTTTGTGTAGGAGGGTGTATTTCCATTTTCATCTTGTTTTGGAAAATTTGTTCGTTCTATCTAAAATTTTATTATCCTGACATTTAAATACATTTGAGGCCTTCTGGCAGGTTTTTGTGAGGCTGAAATGAAGTCGGGTGTTCTCTTTACTTTATTTCAGTACTCGGAACAAGTAAACAACTCAGCAGTATGCTTTGAGGCTCTCCAGGTATTATTATGAAAAAGCTAAAACTCTATTGTTTTATGTGGTTTTGAGAGCCTAGCACTTTATCATTGCTTGAAGCGATACATATGTAAATATATTCTGGTTTTCTTGATGATGTTATATGTATGCTTGAAGCGAAATATGTAAAAAAATCTATATTCTGGTTTGCTTGAAGTGATACATATGTACTAAGGAAGCCGTTTGTTTAGTTCAGGCGCTTAAAGCTGTGTCCCACAATTACCGAAGCATAATGTTTTCTTGTTGGGACCGAGTTTCCACCATGGTTCATGGACTTCTGAGGATAGCAACTCCTGAGGTCGATACAAAATGGAAGGGGCATGTAGGCACCGCGGTGGAATTTATTGGCGAAAACGTTATTACAGCTGCAATCAAGTTAATATTTTGGTTTCTTATTTCTGGGGATTGAAAGGTTTTATTTTTTATTTAGCAAAAAGGATAGTTTTATTGTTATTATGTGGGTAGTTCACATTCAAATGTGTGTTGTGAGGTGAATCTCCTTCCTCGGTGCTATCACATACCATTCTCACAGTTACAGGGTAACAAGGTAGTGAGAGGTGCCTTGATTTGTAAGATTCAACTCGTCATATAAAAAAAAAAAGAAAAAAGAATCAAAGCTTTGACATTCATAATGAAGTCCATAAATCATGTCTTTGCCAGTTCATTGTTGCATCATCCCAAAATAACAAGCTGGACTTTGAAGCTTAAGCCTCAAGGATAAGTTGAAACTGAGACATGCCTCAATTTCTCCTTTAAAAAAAAAAAAATGCTAGCAGCCATGGATGATGATGGTTGGCAGGTATCCAAAATTTTTGCTGAGAAGAATTTAAAGGACATTAGCTGATTATAACGTACTCTAAAACACCAAAAGCTTGTAGTGATTTTAACTAGGTTATAGTGATTTTAACTCCGACAGTATATAATTGAACCCACTTTAAAACTGATCTGATACTTGTACTTTTTCCATGTAATTAATCACACCGTCATGACTTTTGAAATTGGCAGGTTTTGGATGCATGTCTTTGTGCAATATCTGGATTTAAAGGAACGAAGGATCTTTTTGATGATAAAGTACTGGAAACCCCATTTACTTCTGATTATTTAAGAATGAAGAAAGTTTCATCGGCCCCATTGCATGAACCAGAGATCTCAGAAGATACTAAAGACGAGTACAGAGTACGCGAGTCAGGAATTTTGCAGTGGTCTGAGGCAATTGAGAAGCACATGCCTTTAATTTTGCGATATGCTTCTGCAATGGTTGGTTAACTATGACATTTAACTTCTATCGATGTCATACCCATCGGGTATAAAATAACGAAGTACCACGTCTTTAGATGAAAATCTTTTTGCTGCCCACTTTGTCCATTGGAAAGCTTTCAGCAATTTGAGAAAATTGTCAAAATACTGGGAATACGTTATAATCAATTCAGTAGTTTAAAATACTGAATTGTAAAGGGATGGCACTTAGCCACTTGAATCATGCTCAAAGTACTTGATGTTCCCTTATTGGAGTTTGTATGCTGGATTACCATGATGCATATTTATAGCAATTCTGTTCACCAAATGTTCTTACTGCAACTAGTGCTTTAAATGTGTCATGTGGGCCCCACTGTAATTTCAAAGTTGAAAAGTATTCTTTTCTAAGACAAGAATATTTTACTTGCTAATGGAATAAAAAAAGGAAAATCTGTCTTCTTACTGAATATGAAACAAGTTCAGAAAGTGTTTGGACTTATCGAGTCTATAATATCCTCTGAATCTCCTCTTTTCTTTTTCCTTCAAGGTGAGGGCTGCGTCAGTTACATGTTTTGCAGGTATAACTTCCTCTGTGTTCTTCTCTCTAGTGAAGGAGAAACAGGATTTGATTCTTTCCTCAATGGTAAGTGTGGCAAATAGAAACAATTTTTTTCATGATAAGTTTATCATCATAACAATGAAATTATTACAGTTTTTTGCAGCCAAAAACGATGAGGTTCCTTCAGTTAGGTCAGCTGCTTGTCGAGCCATTGGTGTCATTTCATGTTTTCCCCAAGTGTTCAAGAGGTGATTATAAAGTTGCCATTTTCTTTTTTGAAATCCCTTTGTGCTCAAACTATGGACAAAAACTGATAAAAACTTAAATTGTATAGTGCAGAGATCCTTTCCAAGTTCATATATGCAGTGGAGATTAATACCCATGATTCCTCGGTCTCGGTATTTCTTTTTAGTTTTAGGTTTATATATCATAAAGGTACCCTTAAATTTACTCCTCACAGGAGTAACCTTTTCCTATAAATTTATTGCTTCAAGGTGCAAATAACTGCTTCTTGGGCTTTGGCAAACATGTGCGATTCTATCCATTACTGTATTGATACCTTTTCCTTGGAAGGGTCTACAGGTGGGATAATGTTACAAGAGTTTTTTATTATGTTAAGCTTGCTTACATATTGTGGAATCTCATAGATTAACATGCAGAAATCTTAGGAATTCTAATAAAGTTATATTTGGTATCTTGTAATAAAGAGGATCCGGTATTAATATTACCAAATTCCTCCTTTTTTGTTTTTTCCTTTTTTAGTGAAGGATTCTCCTCTGTTAGTCTTTTAGGAACCTAGAATCTTGGATTAAAATCAGGGAGATCATTCCTATATATATCACAATTTTTTATCTAATGATGAGTGAGAAAATTCTATCAAAAACTCACATGGTATCCGAGCCAACCTCAGGAACCCTAATCATCCCATGACGAAATACGGCATGACCACTGAGAGACAAAACTCATCATCGTCTGAAGTGACGTCCAAACCAGTCCCTTCGCCCGCAGTAATCAGTCATGGAGGACCTGATACATCGTTGCCTCTTATCACAGGCTACAAACTCAATGGACACAACTACCTTCAATGGTCTCAATCGGTGATGATGTTCATTTGTGGAAGAGGCAAAGATGATTACCTCACTGGAGAAGTTATCATTCCAGACAAAAAAGATCCCAAATTCAAGGTATGGAAGACCGAAAACCACATGGTTATGTCCTGGTTAATTAACTCAATGAACAATTGGAGAAAACTTTCTCCTATATGGGACTGCTAAGGAAATATGGGATGCTGCAAAAGACATGTATTCCAGCACTGAAAACACAGCAGCCCTATTCGAGATTGAAACAAATCTCTATGACTTGCGCCAGGGAGAACTCACGGTCACCCAATATTTCAATGCCCTCATCCGCTATTGGCAACAACTCGATATGTTTGAGGTGCATGCTTGGAAGTGTTCTGAAGACGCTGCATTGTATAGGAAAATTGTGGAACAGAAGCGGACATTCAAGTTTCTTCATGGCCTCAACAAAAATTTGGATGAAGTCCGAGGCAGAGTGATGGCAACCAAACCCCTCTCAAGTACACGTGAAGCTTTTTCAGAAGTCCGTTGAGAGGAAAGCAGGAAAAGGTTATGATTGGGGGTAAAAACTTCTGCACAGAACCTGGAAAGCTCAGCCCTTGTTGCTCGGGGAACTCAATCCTACACCAACAATGACAACCGTCAAAAAAAATGGGAGACCATGGTGTGACCATTGTCGCAAGCTAGGGCATCTCAGGGAAAATTGTTGGAAAATCCATGGTAAACCAAATGATGGGAAACATTCAAGAACAACTAATGATCGAGAAAATCGGGCTAATACAACAACAACCATTGACGGAAATCCAACAGAGACAAGCCCGTTTACCAAAGAACAACTTGAAGTGCTGCAAAAACTTTTCAGCCAGAATTCCATTAGTCAGACAAGCACATCTACTCCTGAACTGGCATGCTAGCACAGAAAGGTAAATTTTCTAAAGCCCTTAGTGTCAATAGACAACACTCAAATCCATGGATTGTTGACTCAGGAGCCTCTGATCACATGACGGGAGATAAAAACCTGTTTCACAACTACAGCCCGTGCAGAGAAAAATATACAGTTCGAATAGCCGATGGCACTATATCCGAAGTTGAGGGAACAGGTTCCATCATAGTCACACAAGACATAACACTAAACTTTGTCCTCCATGTTCCTAATTTGGACTGTAATTTACTTTCTATAAGTAAATTAACTCGTGATCTCAATTGCATGGCTAAATTTTTCCCTACCATGTGTGTGTTTCAGGATTTGGATTCGGGGAAGATGATTGGCAATGCTGAGATGTGTTATGGGCTTTATCTTCTCAAAGACTTTACTCCTCCTAGCAGACAAACTCAAAATGCGAATTGTGTGTCCTCTGGAAGTCAGTCAATTTCTTGTGGAAATAAAAATAATGAGGTTATGTTATGGCATTTTCGTCTTGGTCATCCAAATTTTATGTACATGGAAAAACTATTTCCTTCCTTATTTATAAATAAAAGCTCAAAGTTTTTCAATTGTGAAGTGTGTCAATTAGCAAAACATACTAGTACTCAGTTTCCTAGAATATCATATAAACGATCTCACCCATTTGCCATGATTCATAGTGATGTGTGGGGACCTTCAAGAGTAAAAAATGTAACAGGAACTCGATGGTTTGTGTCATTTGTGGACGACCACACAAGATTAACTTGGATATTCCTGATGAAAGAAAAATCAGAAGTAGGCCAAATTTTTCAAAATTTCAACTCAATGATACAAACCCAATTCCAAACCAAAATCCAAGTCCTAAAAACCGACAATGCCAAAGAATTCTATGCTACTGGTCTCGGTTCCTATCTCAAAACCCAGGGAATAGTTCATACCAGTTCCTGTATTGACACACCTCAGCAGAATGGAGTTGCAGAAAGAAAAAATAGACATTTGTTGGAAGTAGCCAGGTCTCTCATGTTCTCTACATATGTCCCAAAACTTTTTAGGGGAGAAGCAGTCCTTACAGCTGCATATCTTATCAATAGAATGCCCTCTAGAGTCATCCAGTTTCAAAAACCTTGCCAGATTCTCCTTAAATTTTTCCCACACACCAAAATAATTACTTCTTTGAACCCAAAGATCTTTGGTTGTACAGCATTTGTTCATATTCATAAACAACATCGAAGCAAATTGGATCCTAAATCCATCAAGTGTGTATTTCTTGGATACTCCTCAAACCAAAAAGGGTATAAATGTTACTCCACAGTCACTAAGAAATTTTACAACTCCATGGATGTAACATTTTTTGAACATCAAGCTTACTTCCCAAAACCTTCAATTCAGGGGGAGAACATGAGTGAATATCAGTTTTGGGATGACTATCATGGCAATAAATTCAATCTCCTTCAACCCGAGGATAACTCACCATCATACCGGCCAATTACCACTCAAACACTTCTCCAACCCGAAAGTGATCCTTCTCCAACAATCCCAATTTCAATCCCTGATTCAGTTCCTGATCTTCCTGATCAAACCGAGGGTCAGCTACTTGTAAATACTTCTCAAGACACCTTTCAAGAGCCAATTCGTAACCCATCCAAATCACCACAAATTGCAAGCAAAGAGTTCCGTGTTTATGCTAGGAGGACAAAGCCCGAGAGAAGGATAGAGCACTCAATCCCTCTCACTCTTGATCAAGAGTCAGAACCAAGTCCAAATTTTGTTCAGAATAACTCAGGTAAGGGAACTTCTGGCCCGGAAAATACTGCACAAGTCTCTGGTGATCTGGATATGCCTATTGCATTAAGAAAGGGTGTTAGATCCTGCACCATCACCCTATTTGCAAATTTGTGTCTTATGAAGGGTTGTCACCATCCTATCAAGCATTTGTCTCTTCTCTTGATAGCGTGCAGGTTCCACACTCAATTCATGAGGCCCTAAATAATCCTGAGTGGAGAAATGCAGTAAATGAAGAAATCAAAGCATTAGAGAAGAATGGTATGTGGTCTATTTCAGATCTTCCAGTTGGAAAGAAACCAGTTGGCTGTAAATGGATCTTTACTATTAAACACAAAGCAGATGGGAGTATTGAAAGGTTGAAAGCATGCCTAGTTGCTAAGGGCTTTACTCAGTCTTATGGCACTGACTAGCAAGAAACATTTGCCCCGGTAGCCAAACTCAACACAATTAGGGTGTTGCTCTCTCTTGCAGCTAACAGAGACTGGCCATTGAACCAACTGGACGTCAAAAATGCTTCTTAAATAGTGATTTGGAGGAGGAAGTGTATATGGAAATACCACCGGGACTGGAAACTACCAACAATCACAGCAAGGTATGCAAACTTAAGAAATCTCTGTATGGACTAAAGCAGTCTCCTCGTGCCTGGTTTGGCAGGTTTACAAAAGCAGTAGTAGATCATGGATATACTCAATGCCAGGCAGACCACACCCTGTTCGTGAAGTTCTCCTCAGAAAGGAAGATTGCAGTACTCATAGTGTATGTTGATGACATCATCTTAACAGGTGACTATGATGAAGAACTGACACGAATAAAGAGACAACTAGCCAAGGAGTTCGAAATCAAAGACCTTGGTTCTCTCAAATATTTTCTTGGCATGGTGGTGGCTAGATCTAAGAAAGGAATATTTATTTCCCAACGGAAATATGTCCTTGATTTACTAAAGGAAACAAGTATGTTAGGTTGTAAGCTAGCAGACACTCCAATGGACTATACCAAGAAAGTTGGAACTAAACGAGAAAGTGCACCACTTGACAGGGGGAGATATCAAAGACTTATGGGTCGTCTCATCTACCTATCACACACACGGCCAGATATTGGGTTCTCTGTTAGTCTGGTAAGTCAGTTCATGAACAACCCAACAGAAGAGCATATGGAAGTTGTAAACAGAATCCTGAGGTATCTAAAGATGACTCCAGTAAAGGGACTGCTACACAAAAAGAGTACCAACAGAGAAATTGAAGTTTTTTCAGATGCTGACTGGGCAGGAGATGTGTCAGACAGGCGTTCTACATCCGGGTATTGTTCCTTTGTATGGGGAAATCTTGTGACTTGGAGAAGTAAGAAACAACCTGTGGTTGCAAGAAGCAGCGCAGAAGCAGAGCTCAGGGCATTAGCTCTTGGAATATGTGAAGGTATTTGGATACAGAGGCTTCTTAGCGAACTAGGAGTCATTAGCAAAAGTCCTATTAAGATGTTCTGCGACAATTAGGCAGCCATAAGCATTGCAAAGAACCCGGTGCATCATGACCGAACCAAACACATAGAGATAGATCGGCACTTCATCTCAGAAAAGATTGAGAACTCAAGTGTGCAGCTTATCTATACACCTACACGGTCCCAGACAACTGATATTCTCACTAAAGCTCTACCAAGGTTCAACTTTGAAGAATTGAGTCACAAGCTGCGTATGATCAACATTTACAACCCAGCTTGAGGGGGAGTGTGGAATCTCATAGATTAATATGCAGAAATCTTAGGAATTCTAATAAAGTTATATTTGGTATCTTGTACTAAAGAGGATCCGGTATTAATATTACCAAATTCCTCCTTTTTTGTTTTTTCCTTTTTTAGTGAAGGATTCTCCTTGGTTAGTCTTTTAGGAACCTAGAATCTTGGATTAAAATCAGGGAGATCATTCCTATATGTATCACAATTTTTTATCTAATGATGAGTGAGAAAATTCTATCAAAAACTCACACATATTCTTTTAATCATTGTTGATGTGGCCATTCCTTTGGCGTAGATTATAATACAGCTTCTTAATCAATGGCGTTACTAACTGATATGCTTTACGTTTATCAAATGACGGAGACAAGGTAAATATCTATATTGAGTATGCATTTGTTTTTTTTTTTTGTTTTTGTTTTTGTTTTTGTTTTTGTTTTTTTGTTTTTTTGTTTTTGTTTCTAATTGTTTCTTTTGTGCTTGTCTCTGTTTTTAACTGATTGCGGTTTACGTCTATCAACTGATTGTGCTTTAAGGGGCCTTGTCTCTATCTTTTAGCACAAGTATCAATTTGAATACCCTTTTTTTTCTTTTATTTAATTTCCATCAGATCAAATCAAATGCTGTGAGGGCTCTGGGAAATCTTTCAAGATTTATTACGTGTACAAGCCAATCCGGTTTTCAAGACAAGATAATGGGCGAAACCATCTTATTTGTGAAGATCGACAGTTATGAGGAGTTGGCATCCACCAGCGATTGGAAAGGCAGTAATGGTTCTGCATCAATATCATGTCGTCAAGCCTTTTCTGTCGATCCACGTTGGCTTGAAAGAACAGTGCAGACATTTATTTCTTGTGTTACAACTGGGAATGTTAAGGTATGGTGGAATTATCTTTCTGATTAGACATGTGTGGATAAGAACGTG
Source organism: Artocarpus heterophyllus (assembly GCA_025403435.1). Lineage (NCBI taxonomy): Eukaryota > Viridiplantae > Streptophyta > Magnoliopsida > Rosales > Moraceae > Artocarpus > Artocarpus heterophyllus. The sequence continues at coordinate 1,312,299 of CM046344.1, forward strand.
TCTTCATTGTATTGATGCATTTTTGGCTCCAACTTAAGTAGGACTGTTTTTTGCAGGTTCAATGGAATGTTTGTCATGCCTTGAGCAAACTGTTTCTAAATGAGACATTGAGACTGCAAGATATGGATTGGTATGGGGATTCTAATTTTTGCTTGGTTTCTTTAATTTACATGTTCTAGTTTGTGCATCTATGCTTCTGAGGATTTATTTACACATCTTGATGTATGAAGCAAATGACATCATACATAAGGAAGATCTATATGTGATCACTCCCCTAACCTTAATAGATTACTTGATCTGAATAGATAGTGTTTTCCCTCCTTTTGCTGAAATCTTGGATCATCTTTGTCTTAAGTTTTAGCCAATATTTTCAATTGTCTTTTCTGTCTATCCGATTTAATGTCTGCTAAACTTGAGGATGCCAATCCTCAGTTAGAATTCTCTTGCGTCTCAGGATGAATTGTAACTCTAAAATTAATATATTATCATATGAATTGTGGAATGTATACTCTTGGAACTGTTTAGATTAGCATTCTTTATGATGTTCTCATGCAAGACATTTCTTGCAGGATGAAAGTCTGTACATAATGTATAATAAATCATATATACTTGTTTTTGTAGGGCTCCATCAGTGTTTGGTATTCTTTTACTGCTATTACGTGACTCGTCTAACTTTAAGATCAGAATACAAGCTGCTGTGGCCTTGGCTGTGCCATCATCTCTACTTGGTGAGTTGTTTCAGTGTACCTTTTGTTGCCAGAGAAAGTTAAATTGGTTTGACTGCTATACGACGATTGAATTATTAAGAACTCTTTACATCTTGGTTAGTTCCTGCTTTTTTCATTATAATGTGACGTCATATTAGAAAGTACCTTCTATTTTTCTTTTGGTTTACTGCAGATGATGGAAATTCCTTCTCCAATATTGTTCAGGGTTTGGTGCACTTTGTAGAGAATCTAGATAAAGACCAGATTTCAGCACCATCGAGTTTTAAATACAGGATTGCCCTTGAGAAGCAGGTCAAGAATTTGATTGGCTTAAAGCATTTGTGCTTGTCATGTACTTGGAACTAGGCATTTATATGCGCATAACGATAACTAAATAAGAGAATTCAAAGATGGATCTTGCTAATGATTTAAGTGAATGGAAAATGTTGCCGTAGGGTAAAGCTAGACTGTCATGGACAAATATTAAGCAGTTGCAATTTTAAGTATATTGACAGTTTCATCATCACTTTTCAAATAACATGGCAACATCCAACTAGCATACACATGGCCGTACTTAGAAATCTATGCTCATATAACTCTTCTGATATTCACGACTGTTAAAAATCCCATTATCAAACAAAAAAAATTCAGTGCTTGCTTCATTTTCAGCATTGGCATCCAATCCTATTTGGAGGTTGAGATCCAATTTTCGAGAGTATGATTGTAAAATTTCGAGTTCTCTCTCTCACTCTCTCTATATATAATGTATATAGGTATATATATGTGTGTGTATATATATATATTGACGTCTGACCACTGAATTAATCTGTTGGTGTTATTGATTCAGATGACCTCAACTTTGTTGCACGCTCTTAGCTTGGCTTCCAGCACTGATCGTGAACCTCTGAAAGATTTTCTTATAAAGCAAGTAGTTCTTGAATGACCTGTTGCTTCTAGTTCTGGGTTTGTATGAAGTCCTTTGTTTTTTTTTTTTGATGATTGGAAATCAAATTGGTCATAGGCTATGATTCTAGTTGAAAGTAGCTCATGAAAGAATGTTCTATTGGAAATTTGTTTAAGTAGCTTGGTTGTCTCTTGTTAGTGACAAGGAAAGTTCCATCAATCTCCTGTGTTGCCTGAGTCCTTGTAAAGTGTTTGCGCAATGTTGGTTAGTTCTAGAAATTTGAGGACATGCACATATCAAAGTGAGAGGTTGACTTCTAGTTCTGGGTTATGATTTCTGTTGTCATCTTGGCAAAATGTTATCATCGATTCATTTGTCACTGTTATGTGGTGTGTAGAAAGCATTGTTTCTCGAGGAGTGGTTGAAGGCGCTTTGCTTGTCATTCCTGGCATCATCAAGTTCTCAAAGTTTAGTTGAAAACAAGTCCGTTGGAGACCAAAAGAAAGAGATGATACGCAAAGCAATTTGGTCGTTAACTGAATTGTTCAAAGGCAGGAAGCAGTATGCAATTGCCAAGAAATTTGAGAAGTTGCAGGAAAACGTTCAGTAAATATTCATTCGGGTTTCATTTTTCTGTTCTTCTCTATATTGTAATATGACAGATAATATTAATTTTTTATATAGTTGGTGACGTGATTATAAGTGACAGTTTCCCATGGCCGGCCTAAATGTTCGAGTGTTTAACTACATACACACCATGGCCTAGCTAGAAATAGGGCCGGTAATTTCAGACACGGCACGATAATATGATACGAAACAACACGAGATAAACGGTTTTAGACCACACGCTTATCAATTGGGTTGACATGAATAATACGAAAATAAACGGACTAGATTGGTACTAACATGTCTAATGCGATTTAACATGTTTAATTAAACGGGCCATAAACGTGTCGACACGACACGACATGACCTGCCTATTTATAACACATTTAAACTTAAAAATAAAAATATTTGAAATATTTGTAGAATGTTAGTATTAATTAGATATTGTGTTTTTGTTAATTTTCTTTATTGGCTTTTTTTTTTTTTTTTAATTTTTAGTTAATTGGGTCATAAACGTGTCATATGCGTATTGTTATTGTGTCAACCCGTCACGTCACGTTTAATAATCGTGTTAATCGTGTCGTGTCATGTTACGCGTGCCACAGGCGTGTCGTGTTCATGTTTGCATTTTTGGTACGTTTATTAATCGTGTCATGCTTGTGTTCGGGTTAAATGTGTCGTGCTGTAAACGTGTTGACACGAACACGACATAATCACGTTTATTGCTACCTCTAGCTGGAAGCGAATTGAAGAGATGAGAAACAAAAATTGTTGACTTTTTATTCGAGGGAAAGACAATGGAGACGGAAGGGGCAAATTGCCTGTCAATAGTTTGACTCACTAAGCAAAGTAATTAAGACTTATTAGTTAACAAAACAAGGAAAAAAAATAAAAAAAGAAAGAAAGAGGAGAAACAAAAGGCCACTTGGGCCACCTTTACCAACTTTAACATCCCTTTCTACAATTGTCTTGTGTTTTGTGTTTGCTTTGCTTTCCTTGTTTATTCCAGTCTACGTTCTTCTCTCTCTGTGTGTGTGTCTAGGGTCGACCTATTTGAAACCATGATTGCCACAATGAAAAACAAAAAACTAGGGGAAAAAAAGAGAAAGGGATTGAAGTTTACACACACACACTGATTAAATGGCTATCTAGTCTAATTCAATCCAATGGAACATTTCGGATTTGATGTTGAACTGTCATGTATGAGCTTCACTCACTCATAATCGTCATCATTACAAATAAATATTGATGGACATGTGCCACTCACTAGTAGCACGTGATCTCTCTCTCTCTTTCAATCTCTTTTCTGTTTGCTTGAATAATAGATAGTTAATCTGTTTGAGCCAACTCATTCAATCCAAACTCATACTGAAAACAACGCAACAGCTATCGAGATCGGAGACCCTTAATTTGGTGAAGCAATTAGCGCATTCTTCCTCTTGGCATTTCGAATGCTCATTATTTTTATGCTCAAACAAAGTATTAAGTTAGATTCTTTGGCAACACCAATGAAAAGTTTTATTTGTTTTTTTAAAGAAGAAAATTTGACTTCAACCCTTTGGGAGGTGGAGCGATTTTAGGCTATAATTTTTTCCTTAGAGCCTCCCGCACGAAAGAAAGAAAAAAATAATAAAAAAAGTGAAAAGTTGGTAGGTCTTTTGAACGAGGAACCTAGAAAGAGGCCAAAGTGCAAAATTCAAAAATGAGAAAAAAGAGGACATTTTCAATTAATTACCAATTAAAATGAAATGAGATTAAATATATATCAAGTTGAAACAAAGAAATAAAGTCTAACTGATTAACCAATTAACAGTTAGCATTGTTTGCATTGATAACAATCCTAGAAAGTTAGATCAGAAAAGAGAGAGAAAGGGCGTTTGGTTTGGTTTGGTTTGGTCAAAATCTTTTTTTTTTTTAGCTAGAACGCTAGAGACGGAGAGTAGTTTGAGGCTGTTGGGTCTCCTAGGATGCCTCAGAGTCTGCCAGCTCCCTGGCCCACTTTGATGACCAAATCCAAGCCACCTTTTTTTTTTTTCTTCATTGAAACCACTTGAGGCTTGAGCTCCTCCTCTAATGCCGGGCTTTCCTTCTCTCTCTTATTAAACATTTTAACCCCCCCCCCCCCCCCCTTTTCTTCCTCTCTTTCCCTGTCTTTGCCCCCTTTCTCTTCTCTGCTTTTACTGCCCTCTACTTCTCCCTCTTGTTTTTTTTTTTTTTAATTGTTACAGTGCATATGCATGTGCATGCATTCTTTAAAAAGGAAAAACAACAACACAGATGCCAAGGATTAATATTGCTTAATATATTATTATTATTATTATTACACTTGCTGCACTCAGAAAGCCTCACTCTTGAGAATTACTTTCAGGTTTGCCCTCTTATTACTTGTTCATTCTTTTTCTTTTTCTTTTCGTTAAGAAAATATCCTATTCAAATACAAACACAAATACCAGTTGTTACTTCCTAGTTCCTACACATTGGAAGTCTCTCCCTCTAGTACACTATTCATATACATATACGTACATTATACTTGTTGTCTCCTTTGGGTTTATCTTTTCTGGCTTTAATAATAAGCTTTCACATATACAAAGAAAGAGAAAACAAATGCAACACAAACATTTTGAAAAAACAAAATAAAAAGAAAAGAAAAGCAAGGGAAAGGACAAGATAAGGAAAACATAAAAATGCAGAGACGTTTCGGTTTTTGAGATAGAAGAGGTGGTGAAGCGTCGGTTTTTCCTTTCTTCTAAACCAAAAAAAAAAAAAAAAGAAAGTTGAAATTGATATTCTGCTGCTGAGAACTGGTATGTTTGTGGCTGAATGAATCTACTTTTTTCTTTCTCCTTTTTTTTTTTTTTTCGTTTTAGTGATTAGAACAACATTTCTGAGACTGACATCTAGCTTTTTTGACCATTTCGATACTATTCAACTTCACTACCACTTTTAAATATGTTTTTCTGTTGTTCTCCTTTGAATTACTAAAATTTGTTGAAGCTTAAGCTATTCTTTTTTTTTTTTTTTCCCTCCTCCTTTCTGTTTCGGTTTATTTAAAAGCGGCATCTTGGACTTTCTTTTATTATTTACTGATCTTCTTCCATTTAACGAAGCTGTATTGCCAAGATTGCTCCCTCTCCTCTCTTTTGATTTGATTTTATTTTATTTTTAAGTTTCATTATAGTTAACTGTTTTGGAGTCAGAATCATTAGAATGTTTGCGCTGGGTTGAAAAGATTCTTACTTTGTAATTCACAAAAAAAAAAAAAAATGAAAAAAATCCTTACTTGTGGGCATTTGCAGTTGTTCCTCTCTCAAATTTATCTTTCTTCTTTTTTATTTTGGTTCTGGTAAAACCCTTCTTAGTTATTAGTAATTAGTTATTACCCTGTGAGTTGTGTTTATTTGTAGGACAAGTACTAGGGATGTGTATATAATAATGTGTGGTTTTGTTCCAAAATCATAAATATTTTCATGTACTAGACCAGGTTGTTGTCAAGAGTGGGTTCACTGATATGATTCTTGTTGTTATGCAAATGATGAATGTTTAGGAAGCAAAAGTGAGATTTGTGTGGATTTGAAAGCAAAGCGTGTCAAGTGTGAAAGTAGTAAGATGGCCAGGGAGTACAATGGATCGCCTAAGCATCACCATATAGAGTCAAAGAGGAAGCGGCTCACTTGGATTTTAGGAGTTAGTGGGCTTTGCATTTTGTCTTACGTTTTGGGATCATGGCAGATTACTAAGTCTCCAACAGCTCCTTCACAGACGTACGATAGGATTGGTTGCGATGAGGGGGATACCCATGTTGGATCATCAACAACATCATCATCATCTTCATCATCAGCTGCGTTGGACTTCGAAAGCCATCACATGGTCAACATCAGCCAATCGGAGGGGATCAGAAAGTTGCCGTCTTGTGACATGTCGCTCAGTGAGTACACACCCTGCCAACACCCCCAGAGGGGAAGGAAGTTTGACCGCAACATGCTCAAGTACAGAGAACGACATTGTCCCATTAAGGAGGAACTCTTGCTTTGCCTCATACCTGCTCCCCCCAAGTACAAAACGCCTTTCAAGTGGCCTCAGAGCAGAGATTTTGCCTGGTACGACAACATTCCACACAAAGAGCTCAGCATTGAGAAGGCTATCCAGAATTGGATTCAAGTGGAGGGCGACCGGTTCAGATTCCCTGGGGGTGGCACCATGTTCCCTCGTGGTGCCGATGCTTATATTGATGACATTAACGAGCTCATCCCTCTTACTGCCGGAGCTATTAGAACCGCAATTGACACAGGCTGTGGTGTAAGTGAAAATATTGCCATCTTTAGTTTGTTTGTTTGTTTAAGAGGGAAAAAAAAGGGGAGAAAATAGAATCACTACTAATGTGTTTTCCGTTGACCATGTCTTGGCCTTTCGTGGGTAAGGTAGCGAGTTGGGGAGCTTATTTGTTGAAGAGGAACATTATAACAATGTCATTTGCGCCAAGAGACACCCACGAAGCGCAAGTCCAGTTTGCATTGGAACGAGGAGTTCCTGCAATGATTGGCGTTATGGCTTCCCAGAGGATTCCCTACCCAGCCAGGGCTTTTGATATGGCTCACTGTTCCCGCTGCTTGATACCTTGGTCTCAATATGGTGTAGCATTATCTCTCTCTCTCTCTCTCTCTCTCTTTTTAAGTGTGATGTAGTCATTGATAAACAACATTGTTTCTTAAGATGAAATTTGATGAATTGACGTCTTATTTTTGGAGTTTTGTTTTGCAGATGGTCTTTATCTGATTGAAGTTGACAGAGTTCTAAGGCCTGGAGGTTATTGGATTCTTTCTGGACCACCAATCCACTGGAAAAAGTACTGGAGAGGGTGGGAAAGAACTCAGGAGGACCTAAAACAAGAGCAAGATGCCATTGAGGATGTTGCTAAGCGGCTTTGCTGGACTAAAGTGGTTGAGAAAGAAGACCTTTCAATCTGGCAAAAGGCCACCAACCACCTTGAGTGCATCAAGCGTAGGAAGATTTACAAAACACCGCACATATGCAAGTCCGACAACCCAGATGCTGCTTGGTACGAACCTATAACCCTTCGCCTCTTCTCTAGTTGTGGAGAAAACAAAACTCAATTGGAAACTAATTTTTTTTAGCTATGGATTGGTACATAATGATTCCATATGTTTTCTAATTGGCGTTCTTGGTTGTTGTTGTTGTCTTTTTTTTTTTTTTTAATAAATGAAATTAAAAAGGTATAAAGACATGGAAACTTGCATCACCCCACTGCCGGAAGTAAGCAGTCCTGATGAAGTGGCTGGTGGGGAGCTGGAGAAGTGGCCGGAGCGTGCATTTTCCGTTCCCCCTAGAATTGCCAGGGGTTCAATCCCAGGCATCACTCCTGAGAAATTCCGAGACGACAATCAAGCGTGGAAAGAGAGACTGACACATTACAAGCGGATCATACCTCTGCAACAAGGAAGGTACCGGAACATTATGGACATGAATGCTCATCTTGGGGGATTTGCAGCGGCATTGTCAAAGTATCCGGTGTGGGTTATGAATGTGGTGCCTGCTAATTCGGATCAGGATACGCTTGGTGTTATCTATGAGCGTGGTTTCATCGGGACATACCAGGATTGGTGTGAGGCATTCTCGACGTATCCGAGAACGTATGACCTCATTCATGCTGGTGGGGTTTTCAGTATATACCAGGACAGGTAAGGAGTTGTTGATTCGACTAGTGTTACAAAAGTAGTTGTAGTGGTTAATGAATGAATGAATGACATATGATTTGTTGGTTTTTGGTTTTCGGAAATGATGTTATTGAAGGTGCGACATCATATACATTCTGCTGGAGATGGATAGAATTCTGAGGCCAGAAGGGACTGTTATATTCAGGGATACAGTAGAGATTCTGGTAAAGATACAAAACATTGCAAAGGAGATGAAATGGAAGAGCCAGATAATGGACCATGAGAGTGGGCCCTTTAATCAAGAGAAAATTCTAGTTGCTGTCAAAACATACTGGACTGGTGAAGCGCCGCAGGAACAGCAGTAGCCTAGAATTACCTAGAGACTACAACATATTACATTTTGGTGTACTGTATATTATTATTATTTCCGTTTCACAAGGTTAGCTTTGTCCCATGAGAATGTGAAATGGCTTTTTTTTTTTTTTGCTGGTAACAAATACCGGCCATCCTAAGGGGATATTCATCGGACAGTGGTTTGGGTTGTGATCAAGGTATTTTATTTCTATATTTCTCACCATTGTCTGTCCTTGTATATTATGTTCAATTTTTTACTTTCATTTTCTCTGCAAGTAGAGCGCATATTTTCATATACACGGTTTTATTTGTTATAAAATCCTTTCATACTTGTGACTTTTCAAGTATTAAGACTAAGACTACTTGGTAGACAAGATTGCGAGTTTTATTTGTTTCAGCATGTCATTTTTTTTTTTTCAACCTAATTTTCAAGTTAAGAAGCTGTTTGGTTTTAAAAAAACTCTTATAGACTAGACCGTGATCTTAATACTATACCTGTGGTAGTCTTAATCTTAATACGTGTGACTTTTTCCTAAGTAAGTTTTATTTTATTTTATTTTATTTTATTTTTTTTAATAATTTTGAGCTGACTTCAAATTTTTATGGCATTTTGAGCATAAAAACGTTCATGAAAACTGATCTAGATGTCTATAAACATTAATATAACCTTATTTGGTCCAAAAACTATGACGGTCTAAATTTTAGTTGGAGGAGGGCTACAAATTGTTAGTTATGGTCATTCTAATATATACTCGCTTAGCCAAATGCTATAAACCTTCAAGAGATAGGCAAAAATGGTCCATTAAGAAATTGTAATAAAATTTTATAATTTTAAATATATAAACAAAACAATAATAACTGTCCTAATTTGAAGGAGGGCAAAAAATTGTTATATATAGTTATTTGAATATGTGTTCAGTTGGCTAAAGGCTATATAGCTTTCGTGATATAAGAAAAAATAGAACGGTAAAAAATTAGGATCAAAATTTTTTTATTTCAAATATACGATTAGAAAAAATACAACAGTCCAAGTTTTAGTTGAAGGAGGACTAGGAATTATTAGTTATGATCATTAAAATATGAGCTCGGCTAGCTAAAGATTATAGCTTTCGAGATATGGGTAAGAATAATTTGGTAAAAAATTAAGAAAAAAATTTATAATTTTAAATATACGATATAAATAACTAGAGCAATCCAAATTTTAGTTGAAGGTGTTAGACATGTATGCTCTAAGGAGTAAAAATGTAATACGTTTTTGGAGACATTTTTATCAATAAAGAATTTATTCATTTATATATACCAAATATTGTCCTCTTTACGTTCATATTCGTTGAATGTATGATAAGCAAACAGTAGTCTGAGACTGTCAGTCTAAACCTTAAGAGTTGGGCATATGATGGGATGATTATGCGGTAGACACGACTCTTAAGGTGATGGTCTAAAATATATGATCCGCAATCGAGGGAATAAAGTTGGGCGCTTTATTCATGTAAAGATTGTTATGTTGTCTATATCCCTTTTGGGAGATGGTTTGTCTTGGCCATCGGAGTTGGACTCCGTGAATAGAAACATTGGCGCGTTGTCATAGGTGACGATGTGTTGGATCGGGACATAAAGTGAATTGATTTGGATTAATAATTCTGTCTTGGCAAATCGATTCACTTTAGACAGTCGTTTGTATTGTATCTTAATCCTGAGATGAATAATGGGCCCGTTGTCTCGACTTATGTCTTTTGATGTACCAATGGGTGACTCCCACATCTCTATAGTGGCATGCATGCCGGTGCGTTGGAGGTATGACTCTTGATAGCGTAGACTTGTTATTCATAGATATGGAATCCATAGCTCCTCTTTAGGAGTAATGATATCCTCTTATATGCGTTGTCCTGTAATTGGAAAACTGGAGCGCTCAACCATTTGGATACATAGGTGTAACCGAATGGTATACTATCTTTGGATGGTAAGTTTTCTAATGGTGAGACAATGGAACGTAAGATAAAAATAATCGGGAAGGTAAGACAGAACTTGTCCTTAAGCCGATTATGGATGATCATATGGGGATGCGATACACTATGATATGTCATGGAGACTTAGCTACATGAGCTTCGTAATTCTGTAAAGTTCGAGAGTGCAGCTCCAAGCTTTTAGTGGAGTAGCGTTGGAGTTGATAATTGTGAAATGTATATCTGGGATATTGGGTTTCATAATTATCATGAGCTTGAACTTTATAGGTCCATTTTGGTCCCCTTTGCTAGCTCACAAAGTCCTGTAACGACACGGCGTGCTTTTCCAATAATTGGTGACTTATGTCGGATTTATCAGATTGGTTTAAAATTTATAAGAATCAAATAATTCATGTCTGTTTATCGGTTGAATTAATTTTGTAAGAAATTAGTTCAAGATGAACTTGTTGAATTATGGCGTTCGGATAATTCTTGTCTGTTTATCGGTTGTTTTAATTTTGGACAATTAGAACAAGATAAACTTGTAGAATTATTTTGAATTGATTTATTTTCTTAGAGATTATCTTGATAGAGTTTGTTTTGATCAGATATCTTTTCTATTGGGCTATTTGAATCAAAACTGAGACTTTATCCTTTAGAATCTCGGGTGGAAAATAAAAGATTCGCGGAGATTTTTTCTCGGCAGTTCGGCCTGCCGATCAGAAAGTTCGGCCTGCCGAACTGGCCAGTTCGGCCTGCCTATCTCACAGTTCGGCATGCCGACCGCGACAGCTAAGATTACGCGTTTTTCACGCGTATCTTATCAGATATTGATCCGAACTTGATTCTGTTTCGATTTTTGAGACCTAATCTGATATGGACTGACCCCAAGGACCAATAGGTATAAAAAGGGAGTGAGTCTAATGATTTACTCAGATCAATTTGAGAGATTAAGAGTGATACTCTTCTAGTGAGCATCTGAAAACTCCCTGAGAGCTTTTGTTCACAAATCACGAACACTAGCTTTGGGTTCTCTCTATTGGTTGGAAGGAGAGTCACCGGTGGAAGAGCTGTACGTGCGAGCCCACACTCACTCCGGTTGTGGATAGAGAATAGCAAAGAAGACCAGTTGGTTGAGGCTCTTCTGGAACGTTACTTCTCTACACAGGTCGCGGAGGTTCTTCGGCACACTGAGGTTAGTAAGATCTGTTTAATTTATACATTTAACATGTCAAACTTGTATTTTAGAAAATACTTTGATGGAAAAATTTTAAAAATTCCGCTGCGCACTTTGTTTCCAACAATTGGTATCAGAGTCGAGGTTTTTACATAAATTTGCAAGTTTGTGATCATGTTATATGCATAAATTTTGTGATCTTAATCTCACCAATGCTTAAATTAAATTTTGTAGAGAGATGGCACTCTAGGTTTCTATATAATATATATGTTGTCATGGATTATGTGGTGAATGTTTATTAATTAATTATGGTTGATTAAATTGTTGTTTAATTATTTATTAATTAATTAATACCGGTTATGGTTCCTTAGAGGTTAGAATCTGTATTTAGGTTTTTCATGTAATTAGATGGCAGACTATCATCTCCGTCTAGGAATTATTATTTAATTTGTAAGAATTTTGTAATTAAATAATTATTCGGAGAAGACGGAACGAGAAGTCGAATCTTGAAGATAGATGATGGCGCCTCCAGGTATTTCCTGAGTCTCTAATTTTATGTTTTTGAATTGTTGAAAATAAAATTGATGAATTGCATTAAAATTGTATTTTCTGGATTGAGGGTTTTCTGCTCGGTCGGCATGCCGGACCTCACAGTTCGGCAGGCCGAAGGTCACAGATCGGCAGGCCGGACGTACGGTCCGGCAGGCCGACAGTGGGGCAGAAATTTTGGTGCTCTGCCGGCAGGCCGAACCTTCATGTTCGGCAGGCCGAACCACCATGATCGGCAGACCGATCACCTAGATCGGCCTGCCGACAGAGAGCATCCAGGTGTCCAGAAAAGGTGCAATTTTTGGTGCAGTTTTAATTTTATTTTTGGGACGATTCTGAGAAACATTAAATTTGGATACGACCGGAAATATGAAGTGTTCGATTCATACGGGATTGAGGACTTGAAGATGGATATTACATGAAGAAGGATACAGCTTGAGGATTCAAGGATGAAGAATCGATAAATGTCTCGATTATTCTCTTGTAATCTTATTTTTTCTATTCTCTAGGGTGGAACCATAATATTACGGTTATTATTATTATGCTTGTAGCTTTGCTTGATTGCTTTGCTTGTCTGCATTATAATATGATTTACCATGTATATTGATAACATGTCATATAGAATAGGGAGTGCCGCTCATATTAAAATTGTTCATGCATAATTTTAAAATAAAACCTTGACTTCAAAAGATTGAGTGGGAGAAGGTTTTCGAAGAGAGAACCTAAGGCCTCCATCGTTGGTCCATAGGAAGAACATGATGGTCCCAACCCCTAGGAAGGGATTTCTATTATGTACCAGATTGGATCTCTAAAAGGATAAGGTATTTTAGTATGATTTATGGTTGCACACCCCTAGGTGGTGATTATAAATCATGGATAAAATATTGAAACGGTGGTTATACACTCACGTTAATTTTATTATTAACCTCCCCTAGGAGCTCTGTTAATAAAATTAATGGCCAAAGAAACGATTATTAGTATATGCTGGATCATACGGGTCCTGGATGGCATATATTAATCAGGAGGGGATCCGTGTTCCTGATTGAATTTGGCATGACTCCCCTAGGAGCTTGTTGAATTCTGAGTTGGGAATTATCGTTGTAAGGTTGTGATATTTTCAAGGTTTTGACACATAAACACATTTGTATAATTTACATGATTGTGTTATCTTACTAAATTATTATATATGTTTGCTTATGTTTGGTATATGATTCTTTATTGTAGATTGAAAATGTCTAAAAACGCTTTATCATCGATACTTGACAAAAACCAATTAACCGGTGAGAATTATAACGATTGGAAACGGAACCTGGACATCGTCCTATCCTTTGAGAAACTGAAGTATGTACTGACAACTCCTTGTCCTCCCGAGCCTACGGGAGACTCAAGTAATGAGCAATTCCAAGCGTACGAACGCTGGAAAGATGCTAATGATCAGGCCCGCTGCTATGTTATGGCTAGCATGAATAACGTGCTGCAGGCTCAACATCAGGATTATGAGACTGCGAAGCAGATCTTGGATAATCTTGAGGATATGTTTGGAGGCCAGGCCATAACAAAGCGGCAAGGGGCGCTTCGGAAACTCTTAAACTGTAGACAGAGACCGGGGACATCTGTAAAGGAGCACATGATGTTGGTCATGGGTTACCTCGCTGAGGCTCAAACCAATGGAGCCGACATCGATGCTGAAACTCAGATGACTATGGTCTTTGAGACTCTGTCTAAGGATTTTATTCCGTTTAGAGCTACTTTTAATCTGAGCAATAGACGGGATATGACCGTGACAGAACTGATGAAACAGTTACAGGAGTTTGAACTGCTGATCAGGGAGTCTCCTGCTGGTGGAGAGGCCAATATGGTAGCTGCTTCTGGTTCCAATCCTAACTCTGGGAATGGAAAGAAGCAACGGGCCAAGAGTGGTAAGTCTTCTATTCCTATTGCTACCAAGAGCAAGAAGAAGAAGAAGAAGAACCCAAAGAAGCTTAAGTGCTTCTTCTGTGGTAAGGTCGGGCATATAAAGAAGCATTGCAAGGACTTCCTTTCCAAGGGAGGTAGGTGTGATCTTCTATATTTAGAAACTTGTTTGGTTGAGGAATCCAGTGACATTTGGGTCATAGATTCTGGTGCAACTAATCATGTTTGTGTTTCTCTGCAGGGATTCAAAGAAACGAGAAGTGTACTTCGTGAAGACTTAACGCTTCGGATGGGCGATGGATCCTTGGTCTCAGCGGAAGCACTGGGAGATGTCCATCTTTATTTTGATAATTATAGGAATTTAATTTTGCGAGATTGTTTTTATGTTCCTAAATTTAAAAGGAATTTAATTTCTGTATCTTCTTTATTTAAAGACTCCTACGTGGTATCTTTTAATGAAAAAGTGGTGATTCGTAAAAACAAATCTTTTATCTGTTCTGGATGGATGCAAAATAATCTATATTTTATCAAACCTAAGATGGACTTATTGCTTAATGCTGAGATAAATGATAATGACTCAAAAAGACTTAAAACTTCTCACTCTAATAAGACTTATCTTTGGCATTTGCGCCTTGGCCATATTAACCTGAATAGGATTCAAAGGCTGGTAAGGGATGGACCTTTAAGTCACTTAAAGGTGGAATCTATACCTCAATGTGAGTCTTGTTTGGAGGGTAAAATGACCAAAAGACCATACGGGTCTAAGGGCAATAGGGCCGAAGGGGTTCTAGAACTTGTGCATAGTGATGTTTGCGGACCGATGAACATCCGGGCACGAGGAGGGTATGAGTACTTCGTCACTTTTATTGACGATTACTCAAGATATGGGTATGTGTACCTAATGCACCACAAAAGCGAAACTTATGATAAGTTCAGGGAGTTTCGGGCTGAAGTGGAAAAGCAATTGGGTAGACCCATAAAGGCACTTCGATCTGATCGAGGTGGGGAATACCTTTCTGATGAGTTCTTGGGACACTTGTTAGAGAATGGGATTTTATCCCATTTGACTGCGCCGGGCACTCCGCAGCAGAATGGCGTAGCGGAGAGAAGGAATAGGACTTTGTTGGACATGATTCGGTCCATGATGAGTTATTCATCATTGCCTTTATCCTTTTGGGGATATGCACTACAAACCGCATGTTATCTTTTGAACAATGTGCCTTCAAAATCGGTCCCTAAAACTCCTCACGAGTTGTGGACAAGACGGAAGACATCCTTAAACCATATTCGCATATGGGGATGTCCAGCTCATGTCCTGTTTAAGGATCCGAATAAGTTGGAAGCACGTTCAGAAGTTTGCGTGTTTGTAGGATATCCAAAAGGGACTAAAGGGGGTTATTTTTATAACCCAAAGGAAAATAAAGTCGTGGTTTCAACTAATGCAACTTTCCTTGAGGAGAGTTACATGAACGACTTTAAACCTCAAAGCAAAGTGGTGCTTGAGGAGTTGAGGGGTAATCCGTTTACTCCGGAGGTTCCGAACGAAACCATTCCGATCGGTGTAGAAAAACCAAACAAACCTGAACAACAACCACAGGGGCTTCGGCGTAGTGGGAGGATCGGGCGTCAACCTGAGAGGTATATGTTCAATGGGGAGGTCTTTTTGGCTGAACCGGATGAACATGACAGGGATCCTTATACTTACGCAGAAGCTATGGAGGATGTTGATTCAAGACTCTGGACAGAGGCCATGAACATTGAGATGAAGTCTATGGAGACTAATCGGGTCTGGGAGCTCGTGGATCTTCCCGAAGGGGTAAAACCCATAGGGTGTAAGTGGATCTACAAGAGGAAAAGAGGAGTGGATGGAAAGGTCGAAACCTTTAAGGCTAGACTGGTAGCTAAGGGTTATACGCAAAAGGAAGGAATCGATTATGAGGAAACCTTTTCGCCTGTAGCCATGCTTAAGTCCATCCGGATTCTCTTGTCCATAGCTGCCGCTCTCGATTACGAGATTTGGCAGATGGATGTCAAGACGGCTTTTCTAAATGGCTATCTTGATGAGTCCATTTATATGGAACAACCAGACGGGTTCAAGGTCGCGGGTCAAGAGGGTAAGGTTTGTAAGTTGCTAAAGTCTATTTATGGACTTAAGCAGGCTTCTCGTTCTTGGAACATAAGATTTGATCAAGTGATCAAGACTTATGGGTTCTCACAAAATGTGGATGAACCATGTGTTTACAAACACATTAAGAATGGGAAGGTGGTTTTTCTACTACTCTATGTAGATGACATTCTGCTAATTGGCAATGACGTTGGGGCGTTGTCATCGGTCAAATTATGGTTGACCAAGCAGTTTGACATGAAGGACTTGGGTGAGGCTAATTTTGTTCTCGGTATCCAGATCTTTCGGGATAGGAAGAACAAAATGATAGCTTTGTCACAGGCCAGCTACATAGATAAAATTCTCAGGAGGTTTGCAATGCAGGATTCCAAGAAAGGTGGGCAACCATCTAGGTCTGGAATTACTCTTTCTAAGAAAGACTCTCCAAAGTCTTATGAAGAAAGAGAATACATGAAGAAGGTGCCTTATGCTTCGGCAGTGGGTAGTCTCATGTATGCCATGCTTTGCACTCGACCGGATATTAGCTATGCGGTCGGGATTGTGAGTCGATTTCAGGCGGATCCAGGACCGAACCATTGGGTTGCGGTAAAGCATATTTTCAAGTACCTGAGAAGGACTCGAGGGTATATGCTTGTGTATTCGGGTGAGGATTTAACTCCTCTAGGATACACTGATTCGGATTTTCAATCCTGCCTGGATTCTAGGAAATCGACTTCAGGGTTTGTGTTTACTCTGGGTGGCGGTGCCATCAGTTGGAGAAGTGCGAAGCAAGATTGCACTTCGGATTCAACGATGGAGGCCGAGTATGTGGCGGCTAGTGATGCTTCGAAAGAAGCAGTGTGGCTCCGCAAGTTCCTTGGGGATCTTGAGGTAGTTCCTGGTATGGATAAAGCGGTATCACTGTACTGTGATAACAGTGCGGCGGTAGCTAATGCTAAGGAACCAAGATTTCACAAGAAGAGTAAGCATATTGATCGGAAGTATCATGTGATAAAGGACTTCGTTGAGAGCGGGCATGTCACGGTGTGCAAGATCGCGTCAGAGGACAATTTAGCTGATCCATTTACGAAGACACTTTCTGGGAGAGTCTTCGAAAGGCATGTGGAAGCTATGGGGATGCGAAATTTGCAGTATTTACTCACTTAGTGCAAGTGGGAGATTGTTAGACATGTATGCTCTAAGGAGTAAAAATGTAATACGTTTTTGGAGACATTTTTATCAATAAAGAATTTATTCATTTATATATACCAAATATTGTCCTCTTTACGTTCATATTCGTTGAATGTATGATAAGCAAACAGTAGTCTGAGACTGTCAGTCTAAACCTTAAGAGTTGGGCATATGATGGGATGATTATGCGGTAGACACGACTCTTAAGGTGATGGTCTAAAATATATGATCCGCAATCGAGGGAATAAAGTTGGGCGCTTTATTCATGTAAAGATTGTTATGTTGTCTATATCCCTTTTGGGAGATGGTTTGTCTTGGCCATCGGAGTTGGACTCCGTGAATAGAAACATTGGCGCGTTGTCATAGGTGACGATGTGTTGGATCGGGACATAAAGTGAATTGATTTGGATTAATAATTCTGTCTTGGCAAATCGATTCACTTTAGACAGTCGTTTGTATTGTATCTTAATCCTGAGATGAATAATGGGCCCGTTGTCTCGACTTATGTCTTTTGATGTACCAATGGGTGACTCCCACATCTCTATAGTGGCATGCATGCCGGTGCGTTGGAGGTATGACTCTTGATAGCGTAGACTTGTTATTCATAGATATGGAATCCATAGCTCCTCTTTAGGAGTAATGATATCCTCTTATATGCGTTGTCCTGTAATTGGAAAACTGGAGCGCTCAACCATTTGGATACATAGGTGTAACCGAATGGTATACTATCTTTGGATGGTAAGTTTTCTAATGGTGAGACAATGGAACGTAAGATAAAAATAATCGGGAAGGTAAGACAGAACTTGTCCTTAAGCCGATTATGGATGATCATATGGGGATGCGATACACTATGATATGTCATGGAGACTTAGCTACATGAGCTTCGTAATTCTGTAAAGTTCGAGAGTGCAGCTCCAAGCTTTTAGTGGAGTAGCGTTGGAGTTGATAATTGTGAAATGTATATCTGGGATATTGGGTTTCATAATTATCATGAGCTTGAACTTTATAGGTCCATTTTGGTCCCCTTTGCTAGCTCACAAAGTCCTGTAACGACACGGCGTGCTTTTCCAATAATTGGTGACTTATGTCGGATTTATCAGATTGGTTTAAAATTTATAAGAATCATATAATTCATGTCTGTTTATCGGTTGAATTAATTTTGTAAGAAATTAGTTCAAGATGAACTTGTTGAATTATGGCGTTCGGATAATTCTTGTCTGTTTATCGGTTGTTTTAATTTTGGACAATTAGAACAAGATAAACTTGTAGAATTATTTTGAATTGATTTATTTTCTTAGAGATTATCTTGATAGAGTTTGTTTTGATCAGATATCTTTTCTATTGGGCTATTTGAATCAAAACTGAGACTTTATCCTTTAGAATCTCGGGTGGAAAATAAAAGATTCGCGGAGATTTTTTCTCGGCAGTTCGGCCTGCCGATCAGAAAGTTCGGCCTGCCGAACTTGCCAGTTCGGCCTGCCGAACTTGCCAGTTCGGCCTGCCTATCTCACAGTTCGGCATGCCGACCGCGACAGCTAAGATTACGCGTTTTTCACGCGTATCTTATCAGATATTGATCCGAACTTGATTCTGTTTCGATTTTTGAGACCTAATCTGATATGGACTGACCCCAAGGACCAATAGGTATAAAAAGGGAGTGAGTCTAATGATTTACTCAGATCAATTTGAGAGATTAAGAGTGATACTCTTCTAGTGAGCATCTGAAAACTCCCTGAGAGCTTTTGTTCACAAATCACGAACACTAGCTTTGGGTTCTCTCTATTGGTTGGAAGGAGAGTCACCGGTGGAAGAGCTGTACGTGTGAGCCCACACTCACTCCGGTTGTGGATAGAGAATAGCAAAGAAGACCAGTTGGTTGAGGCTCTTCTGGAACGTTACTTCTCTACACAGGTCGCGGAGGTTCTTCGGCACACTGAGGTTAGTAAGATCTGTTTAATTTATACATATAACATGTCATACTTGTATTTTGGAAAATACTCTGATGAAAAAATTTTAAAAATTCCGCTGCGCACTTTGTTTCCAACAGAAGGTAGGCCACGAATTGGTTGACCAAAGGTTATAGCCTTATAGATATGGACAAAAATGGTTTGGTAAAAAATTGCGATAAAATTTTGTAATTTCAAATGCACAATCAAAACAACTATAATGGTCTAAATTTTAGCTAAAGGAGTGCTGTAAATTGTTACTTATGGTCATTAGAAAATGTGTTCGGTTGGCTAAAGGCTATGGCCTTCAAGATATAGGAAAAATGATCCGGTAAGAAATTGAGATAAAATTTTATAATTTTAAATATACAATTAAAAAATATAACTGTCCAAATTTTAGCTTAAGGAGGGCTACAAATGGTTAGTTATGGTCATTCAAATATGAGCTCGGTAGTTCGAGATATGGGCAAAAATGGTCTGGTAAAAAATTCAGAAATAATTTTATGACTTCAAATATACAATCAGCAGAAGTATAATGGTCTAAATTTTAGCTAAGGAGGATTACGGATTGTTAGTTATGGTCATTCAAACATGTGCTCGTTTGCGCAAAGGCTATATAGCCTTCTAGATGCGGGCAAAAATGGTCTGGTGAGAAATTAGTATAAAAATTTTTAATTTCAAATATACGATATGAAAAACTACAACGGTCTAAGTTTTAGTTCAATGAGGGCTATGAATTGTTAGTTTTACTTCAATGAAGGCTATAGCCTTCAAGATATGGGCAAAAATGATCATGTGAGAAATTGGGATTCAGTATTATAATTTCAAATATACGATAAAAAAAACTATAACGTCCAAATTTTAGTTGAGAAGGGCCATGAATTGTTAGTTACGGTCAATCGAATATGTGCTCAGTTGGCCAAAGGCTATAGCCTTCGAAAGATGGGCAAAAATGTTCGGTTAAAAAATTAGGATAAAATTTTATACTTTTGAATATAAAATTTAAAAAAATAATTGTCCAAATTTTAACTGAAGGAGGACTATGAATTGTTAGTTATGGTCATGCAAATATGTGCTCATGTGGCCAAAAGCTATAGCCTTCGAAACAATGGCAAATGGTCTTGTTAGAAATTTGGATTAAGCACTATAATGGTTCAAATTTTAGCTGAAAGGGGGCCTCAAATTATTAGATATAGTAATTCGAATATGCACCTATATATAGCCTTCGAAATATGTGCAAAAAGGTCCTATAAGAAATTGGGATTAAGTTTTATAATTCCAAATATACGATCAAAAAAACTATAACGGTCAATATTTTAGCTGAAGGAGGGTTATGAATTATTTGTTATAGTTATTTAAATATGTGCTTGATTGGCTAAAGGCTATAGCCTTCGAGATATGGGCAAAAATGGTTCTGCAAGAAATTGGGATTAAGTATTATAATTTTAAATATATGATCAAAAAAACTATAACGGTCTAAATTTTAACTGAAGAAGGGCTACGAATTATTAGTTATGGTCATTCAAATAAGTACTCGTGTGGCCAAAGGCTATAACCTTCGAGATATGGCAGACATGGACCTGTAAGATATTAGCACTAAGCATTATTATTTCAAATATACGACCAAAAAAACCATAATGGTCCAAATTTTAGCTGAAAGAGTTCTACGAATTGTTAGGTATTGTCCTTCGAGTATGTGCTCGGTTGGCCAAAGGCTATGGCCTTAGAGATACGAGCAAAAATGGTCCTGTAAGAAATTGGGATTAAGTATTATAATTTCAAGTATACGATCAAAAGAACTATAACAGTTGAAATTTTAGTTGAAGCAGGACTACAAATTGTTAGTTATGGTCATTTGAATATGTGCTCGGTTTGGCCAAAGGCTATAACCTTTGAGATATGGGAAAAAATGGTCCTGTAAGAAATTAGGATTAAGTATTATTATTTCAAATATACGATCAAAAAAACTATAACAGTCTAAATTTTAATTGAAGGAGGGGTACAAATTGTTAGTTATAGTCATACGAATATGTGCTCCATTGGCCAAAGGCTATAGCCTTTGAGAGATGGGCAAAAATGGTCCATTAAAAAATTAGGATAAAATTTTATAATTTTAAATATACGATTAAAACAACTATAATGTTCAAAATTTTCGCTAAAGGAGCACTACTAATTATTAATTATAGTCATTATTATATATGCTCGGTTGGCCAAAGGCTATATAGCCTTCGAGATATTGGCAAAAATGGTCTGGTAATAAATTGGAATAAAATTTTATAATTTCAAATATACGATTAAAACAACTATAATGGTCAAAATTTTTGCTAAAGGAGCACTACTAATTATTAATTATGGTCATTATTATATATGCTCGGTTGGCCAAAGGCTATATAGCCTTCAAGATATGGGCAAAAATTATCCGGTAAGATATTGAGATAAAATTTTTTAATTTCAAATATACGATTAGAAAAAAATGTAACAACCTAAATTTTAGCTTAAGGAGTACTACAAATTGTTAGTTATGATCATTTGAATTTGTGCTTGTTTGGCTAATGCCTATAGCCTTCGATATATAGGCAAAAATGGTCTCGTAAGAAATTGGTATTAAGTATTAGAATTTCAAATACAATATCAAAAAAATATAACGGTCCAAATTTTTGCTGAAGGATGGCTACAAATTGTTAGCTATAGTCATTCGAATATGTGTTCGTGTAGTTAAAGGCTATAGCTTTTGAGATATGAGCAATAATGGTCATGTAAGAAATTGGGATTCTGTATTATCATTTCAAATATACGATCAAAAAAACTATAACGTCCAAATTTTAGTAGAGGAAGGATATGGATTGTTAGGTACGGCCATGCAAATATGTGCTTGGTTGGCCAAAGGCTATAGTCTTCGAGAGATGGGCAAAAATGTTCCATTAAAAAATTAGGATAAAATTTTATAATATAAATATACAATTAAAAAACAACATCTGTCCAAATTTTAGCTGAAAAAGGGCTACAAATTGTTAGTTATGGTCATGCAAATATGTGCTCATGTGGCCAAAGGCTATAGCCTTAGAGATAATGGCAAAATGGTCTTGTTAGAAATTAGGATTAAGCATTATAACGGTCCAAATTTTAGCTAAATGAGGGCTATGAATTTTTAGTTATGATAATTCGAATATGTGTACGGTTGGCAAAAGGCTAGCCATCAAGATGTTGGCAAAAATGGTCCGGTAAAAAGTTCAGAAAAAATTTTATGATTTCAAAAGGCGAACAAAAGAACTACAATGGTCCAAATTTTGGCTGAAGGAGTGCTAAGAATTGTTCATTAAGGTCATTCGAATAATGTGCTCGATTGGCCAATAGCTATAGCCTTAGGGATTTCCTGTACGAAATTGGGATTAAGTATTATAATTTCAAATGTGCTATCAAAAGAACTATAACTGTTGAAATTTTAGTTGAAGGAGGACTATGAATTGTTAGTTATGGTCATTCGAATATGTGCTCAGTTTCAACAAAGGCTATAGCCTTGGAGATATGAGCAAAACTGGTCCCGTAAGAAATTGGGATTAAGTATTACCATTTCAAATACACGATCAAAAAAACTATAACAATCCAAATTTTAGCTAAAGGAGGGCTACGAATTGTTAGTTATGGTAATTCAAATATGTGCTTAGTTGGCCAAAGGCTATAGCCTTTGAGAGATGGGCAAAAATGCTCCGTTTAAAAATTAGGACAAAATTTTATAATTTTAAATATACAAACAAAAAAAAGTAATTGTCCAAATTTTAGTTGAAAGAGGGCCACAGATTGTAAGTTATGGTTATCCGAAAATGTGCTCATGTGGCTTAAGTCTAGCCTTCGAGATAAGGGCAAAAATGGTCTTGTAAGAAATTGGGATTAAGTATTATAATTTCAAATATACGATCAAAAAACTATAACGGTCCAAATTTTAGTTGAAGGAGGGTTATGAATTGTTAGTTATAGCCATTTGAATTTGTGCTCGTTTGGTCAAGGCTATATAACGTTCTATATATTGGCATAAATGGTCGGGTGAGAATTTGGGATAAAATTTTTAAATTCAAATATACGATACAAAAAACTATAACGGTCCAGGTTTTAGTTTAATGAGTGCTACGAATTGTTAGTTATGGTCATTCGAATATGTGCTCGGTTTGGCCAAAAGCTATAGCCTTCAAGATAGGGGCAAAAATGGACCTGTGAGAAATTTGGATTAAGTATTATAATTTCAAATATACTATCAAAAGAACTACAATGGTCAAAATTTTAATAGAAGGAGGACTACAAATTGTTAGCTATAGTCATTCGAATATATGCTCGGTTTGGACGAAGGCTATGCCTTTAAGATATGGGCAAAAATGGCCCTATAATAAATTGGAATTAAGTATTATCATTTCAAATATATGATCAAAAAAATATAACAATCTAAATTTTAGTGGCATGACTCTTGATAGCGTAGACTTGTTATTCATAGATATGGAATCCATAGCTCCTCTTTAGGAGTAATGATATCCTCTTATGTGCATTGTCCTGTAATTGAAAAACTGGAGCGCTCAACCATTTGGATACATAGGTGTAACCGAATGGTATACTATCTTTGGATAGTAAGTTTTCTAATGGTGAGACAATGGAACGTAAGATAAAAATAATCGGGAAGGTAAGACAGAACTTGTCCTTAAGCCGATTATGGATTTTTCATATGGGGATACGATACACTATGATATGTCATGGAGACTTAGCTATACAAGCTTCGTAATTCTATAAGTTTGATAGTGCAGCTCCAAGCTTTTACTGGAGTAGCGTTGAAGTTGATAATTGTGAAATGTATATCTGGGATATTGGGTTTCATAATTATCATGAGCTTGAACTTTATAGGTCCATTTTGGTCCCCTTTGCTAGCTCACAAAATCCTGTAACGACACGGCGAGCTTTTTTTAATAATTGGTGACTTATGTCGGATTTATCAGATTGGTTTAAAATTTGGAAGAATTAAATAATTCATGTCTGTTTATCGATTGAATTAATTTTGTAAGAAATTAGTTCAAGATAAACTTGTTGAATTATTACGATTAGATAATTCTTGTCTGTTTATCGGTTGATTTAATTTTGGATAAATTAGATCAAGATAAACTTGTAGAATTATTGTGAATTGATTTATTTTCTTAGAGATTATCTTGATAAAGTTTATTTTGATCAGATAACTTCTCTATTGGGTTATTTGAATCAAAACTGAGACTTTATCCTATAGAATCTCGGGTGGAAAATAAAAGATTCGCGAAGATTTTTTCGCGGGAGTTCGGCCTGCCGATGGGGCCTGTTCGGCCTGCCGATGGGGCCTGTTCGGCATACCGATCAACGGGTGATAAGATTACGCATTTTCACGCGGATCTTATCAGATATTAATCTGAACTTGATTCTGTTTTGAATTTTTGAGACCTATTCTGATAAGGACTGACCCCAGGACCAATAGCTATATAAAGGGAGTGAGTCTCTTGATTTACTCAGATCAATTTGAGAGATTAAGAGTGATACTCTTCTAGTGAGCATCTGAAAACCCCCTGAGAGCTTTTGTTGACAAATCACGAACACAAGCTTTGGGTTCTCTCTATTGGTTGGAAGGAGAGTCACTGGTGGAAGAGCTGTACGTGTGAGCCCACACTCACTCCGGTTGTGGATAGAGAATAGCAAAGAAGACCAGTTGGTTGAGGCTCTTCTGGAACGTTACTTCTTTACACAGGTTGCGGAGGTTCTTCGACACATAGAGGTTAGTAAGATCTGTCTAATTTATACATATAGCATGTCAAACTTGTCTTTTTAGAAATTAGTCTGATATAAAATTTTTAAAATTCTGCTACGCATTGTCTTTCCAACACAAGGGTTTAGGGTTAAGGGTTTGGGGTTTGGGGTTTAGGAGTTAGGGTTTAGGGTCTAGGGTCTAGGGTCGAGGGTCGAGGGTCGAGGGTCGAGGGTCTAGGGTCTAGGGTCTAGGGTCTAGGGTCTAGGGTCTTAGGGTCTTAGGGTCTTAGGGTCTTAGGGTCTTAGGGTCTTAGGCTCTTAGGGTCTTAGGGTCTTAGGGTCTAGGGTTTAGGGTCTAGGGTCTAGGGTCTAGGGTCTAGGGTCTAGGGT